>JADWQK010001095.1:0-475714 GCA_017933935.1 Sesamia nonagrioides | reverse complement strand
GGCGCCATTGTCTAACAAGGAAACGGCGCCATTGTCTAACAAGGAGACGGCTCCATTGTCTAACAAGGAGACGGCTCCATTGTCTAACAAGGGAACGGCGCCATTGTCTAACAAGGAAACGGCGCCATTGTCTAACAAGGGAACGGCGCCATTGTCTAACAAGGAAACGGCGCCGTTGTCTAACAAGGAAACGGCGCCGTTGTCTAACAAGGAAACGGCGCCATTGTCTAACAAGGGAACGGCGCCATTGTCTAACAAGGGAACGGCGCCATTGTCTAACAAGGAAACGGCGCCATTGTCTAACAAGGGAACGGCGCCATTGTCTAACAAGGAAACGGCGCCATTGTCTAACAAGGAAACGGCGCCATTGTCTAACAAGGGAACGGCGCCATTGTCTAACAAGGAAACGGCGCCATTGTCTAACAAGGGAACGGCGCCATTGTCTAACAAGGAAACGGCGCCATTGTCTAACAAGGGAACGGCGCCATTGTCTAACAAAGAAACGGCGCCATTGTCTAACAAGGAAACGGCGCCGTTGTCTAACAAGGAAACGGCGCCATTGTCTAACAAGGGAACGGCGCCATTGTCTAACAAGGGAACGGCGCCATTGTCTAACAAGGGAACGGCGCCATTGTCTAACAAGGGAACGGCGCAATTGTCTAACAAGGGAACGGCGCCATTGTCTAACAAGGGAACGGCGCAATTGTCTAACAAGGGAACGGCGCCATTGTCTAACAAGGGAACGGCGCCATTGTCTAACAAGGGAACGGCGCAATTGTCTAACAAGGGAACGGCGCCATTGTCTAACAAGGGAACGGCGCCATTGTCTAACAAGGCTCTTTAAGCAAAATTTAGTTAAGGTCTGTAGTGTAGTACAGTTTTTTTTTATCAGTACCTATCATTACACCTATTTGACTCAAATGGAGACTGCTCTAGATAACTGGCCTATGTAACACGACAAACTTTTGAAACCACTAAATAGTTAACGTTTTTATTTGAATGATTATCGTTGAAAAAGATAACACAATTGAACATAATACTATTTTATGGCCAAGCGAAGCCAGAGTGGGTTGCTGGCTTTATAATATATGTGATTATAGACGATGCAACACCGATAAGGACTATTTTGGTTCATAACAACTCACACAGGGGCCGCGTAGTGAATTACATATAACTCTTACAATGAGAGGAGATGGCCTATTCCCAGTGGGTATAGGCAATCTCCTCTCGTAAGATAAATTTAAGCTGATTATATTTTTTTTTATGAAATTATAAACTAGTGCTTAATTACAATCCAGATGATACAAGCCTGATGGTAAGCAGTGACGCAGTCGTTAATGGTAAAGTGCACTAGTTTATTAAGAACCTATTCACTCTAGCCTTGAAGACACTCAAATTGTAGTCATACAAAAACACCGCCGCTGGCAAACTGTTCCAGTCCCTCGATGTACGCGGTATAAAGGAGGAGGCGAAACGTTTGGTCCGGGTCGTAGTGGTGTTAACAACCTAAGGTTGGAAACTCGCCGTACGACGGGTTGTCCGATGGTAGAACGGAGATGGGGGAATTATATTATAATTATATAATGCAAATCCCTCGCACACTCCCCAAAATGCATAATTATACTATGATCAGCAATTGTATCGCAACACTATAAAAAAAGTTAATCTTAATATATATTAAAAAGGTATCCAACATTTTATATTAAAAAAAAACAAGGCATGATAAGCATTACCAACTTCAAAAAAGCAACCGATATCAGTATTATATAACATATATCGACTACATTACACTGTGCTCGGGCTACTGCTATAATTTGATTGTATCTGCCACGTACCTACGATTATTAAAATATAATGTCAACAGTTTATTATTACACAATTTGTTGCTAATCCCAACTATCTGTACTCAAACTGATAACGACTTTGGGGTTCAGATTACATAATGTTTTATTTTCCTCAATGAAGCAACAATAACGCGACACAGGTGTGGCTACTACACTAAAATAAATTAACATTCATCAAGGCTAGAGTGAATAGGCTCTTAATAAACTAGTGCGCTTTACCATCAACGATTGCGTCACTGCTTACCATCAGGCGGGATTGCGGTCAAGCGCTAGTTTATAATATGTAAAAAAAAAAAAACATATCGACACGATGGGTAAGTTTTATAAGTCACATAGAATATGTTGTGAGCGTCTCTGAAACGTCACACAATGACTATTAATATTACTGTCCTGTAAGATGAACTTTGGAACATGAATAGAAAACAATTAACATCCTAATTAAGATAACGATCAGGTCACACAGAAGTAATCAAGTATGTTGTTAGGATCATTGTTATAATAACCAAGAGCTTCAATGGTATTATTCCAACGCGACACGTATATGGAAATTCAGTCATCTACCATAAGAATTAAAAGTCTGAATTCATTGATCTCGATAAATCTTTGAAACTGCTTACTAGTTCTTTACACTGTATAATGTCAATTTATGTGGTCATGTAACCCTAACCTAAAGTAAATGTTTGCCGCCGATTGTCTAGTGCACAAACTAAAAATTAATTTTAAATTAACTGCATCTTTTTCTTTCTATTTCATTAAGAAAAGGACAGAAGATAACATTTTAGTTTAAACCTGTCAAATTAAGATACGCCATCCATAGACAGTTTAGACGCGATTATAAACATGGCGACCAAAAATACGTCAATTTTGCTTCAGGAACGCACCACTTTGACAATTATTATACACTAGCGACCCGCCCCGGCTTCGGACGGGTACAATGCTGATACTAAATACAGTACAGAAAACTGTTAACCTTTTATAAAAAACAGCAGCCCGCCGCTTCCGCTGCTCCCGCTGCCCCGGACGGAACGCGACGCCTCGCCACGATTTAACGCCAGATTTTGTAGTAAAAAGTAAATATAAAAAAAAAAATGTTGTGGGATATCCATAAGAGATAAACTGAGATAGACATATACCATCGTGGACTTTTCTGTAGACCTTTTCAATGTGTACAATATATGGCACATTCTTTTGATAAATGTGGTAGGGTTCAGCCAGCGTTTAACTGCAAACGCGGAAAATTTTACGACATCACATTAGAAACCTCAAAAATAATAGTATTTCTCCACAATTTAATGGATATTATTACACATACATACCTTCCCTTTGAATCACTCTATCTATTAATCAAACCTATCAAAATCCGTTGCGTAGTTTTAAAGATTTAATCATTCGAGTGGACATAGGGAAAGAGAAAGTGACTTTGTTTTATAATATGTAGTGATGTATGTGTTTTGACAATGTACATCGAAGAACTGGAACAATTTGCTTGCTTAGGTCCTTCAATCTGACAACAATCTAAGTGTCTTCAAGGCTAGAGTGAATAGACCTTTAACAAACTAGCACGCTTTACCATCAATGATTGAATCACTGCTTACCATCAGGGTGGATCACGGTTAAGCACTAGTTTATATGAAACCGAGAGATTTTGAAATCCATACTAATATTATAAATGCGAAAGTAACTCTGTCTATCTGTCTGTCTGTTACGCTTTCCCGAGGTGTTTCCGAGGGAAATCTAAAAAAACGCGATATAACCAAATTCCACGCGTGCGCAGCCGCGGGCGGAAGGCTAGTAAGTATATATGTTACGTTAAATGTGATTAGTGATTACTGTGATTGTTAGTAATAATGATCAGTAATTATTACTTACCGCATGGTAAATGTGATAGAAACCCTGAAATTCATCACTTATACTGTTTTATATTAATACTTGATTATATGATGTGCTAAAAGTAATAAAACTAAATAATTTACATCGTTTAGAATTTCAATCACCACCGGTACAATTGCATGGTTGGAAGCCTTGTCCATCCACATTTGAATCCTTGCGGGCACAATCTCGCACACCATAGTAGTACTGATCCTCATCAACTTACAAGCTTTTCCTTACATATAGTGAACTTGTTCAATAAATACAGGTCATTTAAAACGCTATACTTTGTCCCCAGCTTGTGTAAGTTATTCTCAAGTACGGACATAATGACACCAATTATGTTTAGTCCCTCAACCTTGGCCCGATCCACTTCTGATACTCTATAATCACACTGTCTCCTATTTTTCCAACTGGATATTTTGTGTTAGATCGTTTAACATTTTTTCAGCTTGCTTTTCTAGTGACTCTCTTACAAAACCTCTCACTTTACGGTAGCTGACAATTTTTTCGGTAGTGGCGGCGATTGCCAAGGAAGCCTGTTCTTCTATATCTTGGCTTTCCGGTTCAATCATAATGTCTTCAGGTTTCGCATTAATAGTAGAATTTTGAGAATGATTTGCAGCTTGTTAATTTGTAATTTATTCATTTTAGGATGCAGATTGAATTTGTACATATTGATTACCAACCCAGTGTACTTTTGTAGTATGTTCTGAAGAGTCAGCGTTTATTTCTGAATTTTGACTTTTGATCGCGCACTCAGGCTGGTGCGGCGTGTGAATATGTGGAAGGACTCGCTCGAGAACGGAGGTCTGAAACTCAATGTGGCGAAGACCGTGTATATGGCTAGCAACACGACAGACCCCATGTCTGTGCGCATAGGCGGTGACAAGGTCGAGTGCACAGACCAGTTTAAATACTTGGGGTCTGTACTCCACGCGTCCGGCGACATTGATTGCGACGTCAGGGCACGTATTTCCGCAGCTTGGGCAAAATGGCGGGAGGTGACGGGTGTCATTTGTGACCCCAAAATGCCGGTTAAGCTTAAGGGGCAGGTCTATAAGACCATCATTAGACCTGTTCTCCTCTATGGCAGTGAGGCGTGGCCTGTGCTTGAGCGACACAAGCAGGAGCTGCGTGTCACGGAGATGAATATGCTGCGGTGGATGTGTGGAGTTACGCGGAAGGACCGCATCAGGAACTCCCGCATCCATGGCAGTCTTCATGTCCGTGACATAGCGGACAAACTGTTGGAGGGTCGCCTACGTTGGTACGGTCACGTCTTACGAAAACCGGTATGTTACGTGGGTCACAAATGTCTTGCCATGGCGCCTCCGCCGGGCCGGAGCAAGCGGGGTAGACCAAAGAAGTGTTGGCTTGACGTTGTAAGAGATGACATGTGTGCCAACAATCTCACACCACAGGATGCTAAAGATCGCGCGAAATGGGGGAAATTAAGTAAGAAAGCGGACCCCGGGCTCCAACGCGAAAGCCGCGGATGCAACCGGGATAAACGCTGAGAAGATGATGATGATCGCGCACTCAGAACAACTACAGAAACAATTGGAATGCGTAATGTCACGTTGGTGCCGTGCCCCGCGAGATCCTGCCACCCCCGTCTGCAGGTTGAAACAATTGGGATGCGTAATGTCACGTTTGTGCCGTGCCCCGCGAGATCCCGCCACCCCCGTCTGCAGGTTGAAACAATAGGCTATTTGACAGTATTCAATTATTTGTGATTTTTTGCTTTAATTGCATAAAATGAATATCCAAAACACAAAAATATGTTTGGCTTTTTGTTTCTCGCGCCACACATTGTGAAACGATCCGGATTGGCTAATGTCGCGATGACGTCATACGCGCATCATCGCTTGTTTTCGGCAAACTTATAAACTCTTTTTCGGGGGTTTTTATCGATTTATTTGTACAACCCAGTACAGCACACCACTTGTAAACCATTTTATTAGATAACAACAGCAAATAATAATTAAAAACAAACACCACTGAGAACCGAAAACCGCTTGTGACGTCACTTAACAGGCGCAACGCCATATTGCTGATTATATCGTTTTCGCGGCTTATTTGAATTTTGAATTTTTATTTGCATATTTCTTACGAAATACGTATTTAAAATTAAAAAAAAATACTTTGGGTGAACTTCTTAACCGCAACCAAGTAATTCACGATAAAAATAATAAATCTGTCAAATAGCCTATTGGGATGCGTAATGTCACGTTGGTGCCATGACCCGCCAGATCCCGCCACCCCCGTCTGCAGGTTGAAACAATCGGGATCCGTAATGTCACGTTGGTGCCGTGCCCCGCGAGATCCCGCCACCCCCGTCTGCAGGTTGAAACAATTGGGATGCGTAATGTCAACAACAAATGCTTGGAATAGAATAGAATGCTCTTTATTATGTACACCATATAGATTACAGAACATAAACAGAGAAAAGAGAAACATAAATAAAAAGATTTTACAAAGGTTGACACATTGGGCGGTCTTATCGCTAAGAGCGAAATTTTACAGACAATCTTTAAATGGAATACTAAAGGGAAGGATACAGAAATAATGTAAGTAGTCTACTATGCATATAGACTATAAGTAAAGTGTATCATACTAGTTTGAATAAATATATACATCTAACTGATAAATATCATTCAAGAGCAAATAAAAAATAATGTCGTTATACTTACTTATATAAAAAATGAAAAATGGACAGAGGTTTGAGCATGCCTAATGTCGTCATTTTTGAGAATTCGTTACCTACATATTTTACCAAAAGTAAGTTGTAATTATTAATGATAATCGGTAAAGTAAATAATTACTTTTGCTTTCAATTTTGATGAATATTAATTTTCAGTAATACTAAAATCTCTACAACCATGTTAACAAAAAACCATCTCTCCATAATTTATAAAAAAAAACAAGTTCGAAACGAAATTACAAGCCCCTTTACTAAAGTTTAATTATCAAGATACTGAAAATCTGTTCAAACAAATCCAATAGATGTAGGTATGTTTAAAACAGGCGCATTCACAAATTCACTCAAACACCCTCAAATATATTCAGGCAATCTTTATTTTTTTTAGAGTGAGTAATCATCTAATAACATCTCCCGCTATGAGCGGGATCTCTTCGGAACTGGATACCTGGGTATCCCTTTCGAACCACCTTCAGCCCTGGCAAGCATCGCTCCAAGTGAGCCCAGTTACATGTGTTGATATCTCTTTGAGGCGCTTTACGTATCGTTAACGCGGCTCTGGTTCTTACCACCATGGATGCGAGCTTGCGCGTGGCGAGTAATGATGAACGATGCACTTTTTTCTGTAATATTCAATTTTAGTTGGAAATTGTTCTATGAACGTAAAACATGTTCTTTTTCTGTAATAAAATACTACAGGTAGGTACTTATTATTTTTGTTGGTTTCACATAATTACATGTAGAAACATCAAGAATTATGTATTCAAGATTTTGTAATAATTTCTTTAAAAAGAGTATCCTTGGAATTTCTTGCCCTTTCGTATCTTCGGTAATCATGATAATTTTAATATTGTAGCGAGTAGGCAAGTAAACTCATACATTAGAACGTAGCATAGATATGACGCCACGCCCGCCGAATTATCTCTTTGACAAACGAGTACGTTATTTAATGTAACTCCCCACATCATTACCATTTCTACCATTTCACAAAGTGAGTCTACACAGAGCAGACATGGTGAAAGTTGCTGTAGTTACCGGATCCAATAAGGGAATCGGGTTTGGGATAGTCAAAGGACTGCTGAAGAGATTTGATGGAGTCGTCTACTTAACCTCAAGAGACGAAGGCAGAGGGAGAGCCGCCGTCGCCAAGCTGAACGAGCTCGGTCTGCACCCGGAATACCACCAGCTCGACGTGACGGACAGAGACAGTGTGGTCCGGTTCAGAGACCACGTCAAGGAGAAGCATGGAGGTATCGACATTTTAGTCAACAACGCAGCGATCGCCAATACTCTAGAGCTCTATAACTCCTATGATGAGTGCAAAACTATTGTGGAAAACAATTATTTCAGTATTTTGACGATCCAAGAGTTGTTGTTCCCATTAGTGAGGGACAATGGACGCATTCTCAATATGTCTAGTAACTGTGGAAATTTGTCAAACGTAAGGAATATGTACTGGGTGAAGAGGCTGTCAAAACAAGATTTAAAGGTGGAAGATATTAATGAGTTCGTCAACTGGTTCTTGGAAGGCGTTAAAGATGGAACCTTCAACTACGATGATATAGCAGATGATGGTACTTTGGCTTCGTTGAGAGTGTCGAAGGTAGCTCTCAGTGCCATCACAATTCTGCAGCAAAAGGAACTTGAGTCAAGGAACATCTCGGTAAATTCCATGAATCCAGGGTTGGTGAGGACAGATTTGACCCATGGTATTGGTTTCTTTGACGAAGACCAGGCAGCTGAAACTCCTATTTATATAGTGCTGGATGCTCCTGACACCCTCAAAGGAGCATACGTCTGGTACGACAGAGAAGTCCGTGACTGGTATGACTACAAAGCTGATTACTACTTTAAGACAAAAAATTTAAAACAGTAGATCTGTGTAATTTCACGATTGTTCGAGTTAGAGACATAGGTTCGTGGACACAAATCACGTATCGATCTTGTAATTTATAACCAATATTTTTGTTACAGTGTACTGTTTATCAACATATGTATATACATATATTTTTTTATTTATTAAAACTTTATGCACAAAGAAAAAATTGCACAATGGCGGACTTAATGCCTTAGGCATTTTCTACCTTAGTTAGATAAGACCGTCTATTGTGTCACCTTTTGTAAAATCATTATATTTATATTCTGTAATATATATGGTGCACCTATTAAAGAGTATTCTATTCTATTCTATGTACACCCATGTAGAGGTATATTGTAGACTAGCTTTCCGCCCGCGGCTTCGCCCGCGTGGAGTTCGGTTTTATCGCGCTTTTTAGATTTCTTAGTGTTTCTCTACTATATTATGCATTTATTATACATACAAACCTTCCTTAAGAATCACTCTATCTATTTAAAAAAACCGCGTCAAAATCCGTTGCGTAGTTTTAGAGATCTAAGCATACATACGGACATACAGCGAAAGCGACTTTGTTTTATACTATGTATTGATTGATGTTTTTTTTTGTGACAAACGTTGGTTAATAAATCCAGTTTTGTTAACCACAAACAGCAACAATGAGCAATGTTCTATTCTAGATTTATTTTGTTGGTTTATGTTTTTTCAACACAAAAGTTTCACAAATAAAAATAAACACGAACAACGAATTGCTTTTTAATACCTAGCAAAAAAGGACTAAGAGTTTTGAAACCAGGGATAAAGGTGTCTTCGGCTTGAGTGATCTTGAATCTCACGCTTAGGATTCTATTCTTAATGCCCTCGCTTCCCTCAGTGTGGCTACCATGAATTTTGATTACGAGACTCGATCGTCGATATCGAGCGCGTTTGGCGCTCTCATTGGTTGAGAGTTCTTACAACCTTGGAGCGGACCAATCGATGAGTCAAACGCGGTCGATATCGACGATCGAGTCTCGTAATAAAAACTCATGGTAGCCACACTGAACCTAATGAAGTATGTTCACCGTCGCAGTGCTGGTGAGCAATAGTATCGTTCGTTGTTCTATATAGTGGCTTCAAGATTTACTATAACACCGGTGACTATCGTGATAAAAGATATTGTTTTATACTCTTAGTGATTATTGGACTATATTAAAATAAATAATCAATTTTTACTCAATGATTTCAAACATGAAATTCTCATACAAGTGATGTGGAGAGTGGGTTTCTAATTAAATAATAACTAAAGATACTATGAAAATTGGAGCAAAAAATCTATGGAATTTTAGTAACATAATATTAAAACAACTTATTATCTAGTATTAGTGCCAATTACCGCCCGCACAAACTACTTTACAATTGGAGAGCTGCAACTCTCCTCTACAGTTCTAGGGACGCCGTTGCGACTGCCTCTCACATTGATTTTTTTGCGATTATGGCACCCGTTGGTCCGAGTATGTGTAAACGTTGTCGACAAGCTGCAGTAGCAAAGATGTCCCAACAACATCCCTGAAACTATTGTTATACTGGACGCGAAAGACATACAGAAATCTTTTAGTTGAATTAATTAATTTAAGTATTAACTCATCATCACTATTGTAACAGGAATTATCTAATGCAATAGTGTGGCTATAAGTTATCTACCAAAACTTTAAGAAAATCATGGTTCTGTGAATCAATATTGACCAATAAATTACTCGTGCACCGACTCTAACACGCCTTGAAAACAACTATTTTTCCTAATTTTGTACACCGAGCAAGTCTAAGGTCGGTCTTCGATAAACGTTATCTCGGTTCGCTGAAAAGACAGACAATGTTTATTCTTACATAAATAGATACGATTATTATCTTATCGCTTTGCTTTACTCAATAATTCCTGTCATTACACAAACTGTATCGACACAAAGCAGACATGGTGAAAGTTGCTGTAGTTACCGGATCCAATAAGGGACTCGGGTTTGGGATAGTCAAAGGATTGTTGAAGAGATTCGATGGAGTCGTCTACCTTACCTCAAGAGATGATGGCAGAGGAAAAGCCGCGGTCGCCAAGCTGAACGAGCTCGGTCTGCACCCGGAGTACCACCAGCTCGACGTGACGGATAGAGACAGTGTGGTCCGGTTCAGAGACCACGTCAAGAAGAAGCATGGAGGTATCGACATTTTAGTGAACAATGCAGCGATCGCCAATACTTCAGCGTTTTACAACTCCTACGATGAGTGCAAAGCTACTGTGGATGTTAATTATTTCAGTATATTGACAATCCAAGAACTGTTATTCCCATTGGTGAGAGAAAATGGACGCATTCTCAATATATCTAGTGATTGTGGGCACTTGTCAAACATACGGAATATATACTGGGTGAAGAGGTTGTCAAAAAAAGATTTACAGGTGGAAGATATTAATGATTTCGTCAACTGGTTCTTGGAGGGCATTAAAGATGGAACCTTCAACTACGATGATATAGCAGATGATGGTACAATAGCTTCGTACAGAATAGCGAAGGTAGCTCTGAGTGCCATCACAATACTGCAGCAAAAGAAACTTGAATCATGGAACATCTCGGTGAATTCCATGCATCCAGGACTAGTCCAGACTGATATGACACATGGTATTGGTTTCTATGACATAGACCAGGCAGCTGAAACTCCCATTTATCTAGTGCTGGATGCTCCTGACACCCTCAAAGGAGCATATGTGTGGTACGACAGAGCAGTCCTGGACTGGTACGACTACAAAGCGGACTACTACTTCAAGACAAAAACCTTAACGCAGTAGGTGTTACAAATGTGAGCCACGTGATCTGTAGTACAGACGGCTTCCCTGGTACCTCAATAACCACGTACATACGCAAATTATTATTGACTACTTTCAAATCACGACGTTATTTTATTAAACATTTTTTTTATAATTTGATATTAAATACAGACAATTGAAATTTCAGCTCTTTATTAGTGGTTGTAGGTGGATTTGTCTATACTTTGTAAATATGAGGACTTTGTAGGCCTTGTAGACTTTAGCTCCGTAGCCTATTTCTTATTTTATCAAGAACCTGCTACTTGTTGACAGGCCTATGCTGTCCTTTCATACCTACTATGATATAAAAACGTTGTAAAAGCCAATTAAAGAGTATCGGTGAAGTTTCGTGTAGCTCTGTGACTATGTAGCTTCTGTTGTCTCATTAGTGCCCATGTTACTTTAGGAGAAATACAATATTTTGAGGAAAATATTGACAAGTATTAAAGATAAATGACATAGATTGTATTTTAATATGTTAGTTTGTGAATTAACTTTGAAATATAATAGTAATGTCTTGGTAATATGATGTATCTCTTTGTTTATGAACATAATTACTGCTCGATAATATATAATCTGCTGTTGGATGTAATTGTAGACTTCTCATACATAATATATTATTAATAATTCTAGGAAGTGCTCCTATAGCTATTAAGTAACGAGAAATCCCATTGCAATACATGTATTAATCCTCTAATCCTTACTTATATTATAAATAGGAAACTGAGTTTGTTTGTTCCGCTTTCACGCCGTAACTACTGAACCGATTGCTTTGAAATTTTGCAGACGTAAAGTTAGAAGCCCGGATTAAATAATAGGGTACTTTTGAAATCTAAAAAGCGCGATATAACCGATCTCCACACATATAAAGCTGTGGTGATTAAATTTGCGATAAAAAAATGTAATGAAATCATTGAAATGTAATGTAATCTACCGTGAAGGTCAACAGAACTCGACATGCTACATAATATTAGTCGTGTTCGACACTGCCACTTGCACCTAACTGAGGCCACTATCATAGTAGCTCGTTATTAGTTTGTTTTCATTTAATTCAATATTATTCAATTCAATATAATTTTTTTTTTTATTTATGGTAACATAAAAAAAATCTCATTGTAAATAAGCGGTAGGTGGCTT
The DNA here is from genome assembly GCA_017933935.1 of Sesamia nonagrioides. Lineage (NCBI taxonomy): Eukaryota > Metazoa > Arthropoda > Insecta > Lepidoptera > Noctuidae > Sesamia > Sesamia nonagrioides. Next base: position 463,472 of record JADWQK010001095.1, on the reverse strand, counting down.
ACCCCTTCCGTTTATTTACAATAAGAATATGTAGGTACTGATGACCTGTATTATATTTTTATTAATTTGAATAATAACTGCCAGCAACTACATTTACATGTCATCCACAATTTGTTAAACATTCATGGAATGCTTCGTGACTTCACTAAGGTGATCATGATGTCTCGCAAAGATTTGATTAAATTGAAACGAAAAATAAGTTACCTAACTGGAAAACTGGTATCAAATAAAATGTTTTATTGTATTTTTCTTTTGACTTTGAAATAGGTCAATGGATGTAACTTTGAGGTATACTTAAGTACTGCCTGAATTTGAACTTGAAGTCTTGAATATAATATATTGTATACTTTTATTTAGTTTCTTATCTGGGCTTAATTTCTTATGTTATTAAAACTTGTGTATTGAATTTAATAATTTAAAATAAAATGAACCTTGCTATAGTGTACGCTGCGGTCCCGGAGCCCATATTGCAGAATTGCAAAATGCTTCATTGATAAATTAATCCTTTCGAAAGACATGGCTATTTTATTTCGAAAACAACCGTCACATGGGTCTTGAATGAAATGAAATAAACATCTAAAACACGTAAATATACACAAACAAGCTGGTTCATAAAAACACATAAGTAGATACAGACAAACTAGCTCATACAACACGATACTTATCCATTTCGAGGAATAGTGCATAGGAATAGCATCTCGTGACTATTGTACGTTTGAAAATATTCACGGATTATTGTTATTTATCGCTAAAAGTAAATAACCTTCATTTAACCTCTAACTAATAATTATTAACTATTTATCTTTGGCTCTAGAGCCACAATTCCTTTGCCATCAAATATACACACACTCACACACCCTTGTTTACAATTGTCAAAAGTGATAAGACACTGCATATTATAAAACAAAGTCACTTTTACTGTACCTATGTATGATTCAATCAAAAATTACGCAACGGATTTTGATAGGGTTTGTTTTAATATATAGAGTCAGTCAAGAGGAAGGTTTTTATGTTTATAACATGCATCTTTACTAATATTATAAATCAGAAAGTCAGTTTGTTTGTTTGTTCCGCTTTCACGCCGTAACTACTAAACTACTACTATTGCTTTGAAATTTTGCAGACGTAAAGTTAGAAGTCCAGATTAAATAATAGGGTACTTTTTATCCCGGGAAAATTTGATATACCCAAAGGGAAATCTAAAAAGCGCGATATAATCGAATTCCACGCGGGCCAAGCCGCAGGCGGAAAGCTAATAGTATATAAGAGGAACACTGATAATTTTTGAGGTTTCTAACACATGTCGCAAAATAAACCCATTTTTTTTAGCTTACATTGCAAACGCTGACTGAACCCTATGAGATAGATCAAAATAATGGACTACAGTATTGTAGAACTTAAAAATACCTACAAAAAAGTCTGCGACACCATATGTCTACCTACTATAGTTTCGTCATTATGATTATTTTTTTATGTTTGAAAAGGTAATTAAAATGCCAGTCGAAATCAGAGCCCACTATTTGGTCCTTATTATTAATCCTTATCCAAATAAATTCTTCTTCTTCTTCAGCCTATAGATGTCCACTGCTGGACAAAGGCCTCCCCCAAGGCTTTCCACGCCGACCGGTCTCCCCCCATCCATCGGCTTCCCGCGACCTTCACCAGATCATCGGTCCACCTTGTTGGGGGTCTCCCTACGCTGCGTCTTCCAGTACGTGGCCGCCACTCCAGAACCTTGCTGCCCCATCGGCCATCGGTTCTACGAGCAATGTGCCCTGCCCACTGCCACTTAAGTTTAGCGACTCGCAGAGCTATGTCGGTGACTTTGGTTCTTCTGCGGATCTACTCATTTCTGATTCGATCACGCAGAGAAACTCCTAGCATAGCTCTTTCCATTGCCCTTTGTGTGACTCTGAGCCTTCGTATGAGGCCCATTGTGAGCGACCACGTTTCAGTTCCGTAAGTCATCACTGGCAACACACACTGGTCAAAGACTTTAGTCTTGAGACACTGTAGTATCTTGGACGACGAGAAGATATAGAGCAGCTTCCCGAACGCTGCCCAGCCGAGCGATTCGACGAGACACCTCTTTCTCTAAGTTGGACCTACCTAGTTGGTCTGTTTGTTCCAGGTATATATACTCGTCAACAACTTCGAGTGCAGAGCAACCAACTAGAATTGGAGTGGGTGCGACATGACAGTTTGACATGATCTTCGTCTTATCCATGTTCATCTTTAGACCCACTTGTTGGGAAGCCCTGCTGAGGGTATTGAGCATTTTGCCTAAGTCTTCCAGGGTCTCAGCCATGCCCACGATATCATTTGCAAACGGGAGATTAGTGATGTACTCGCCGTTGATGTTGATGCCAAGTCCTTTCCAGCTTGAAGACATCTTCCAACGCAGCAGCGAACAATTTGGGAGCTAAACATCTCATTGCCTCACTCTCCGCTGGAGTTGGATCGGTTTCGAGTCCTAATCCTGGAGACGGACTGACATGGTTGCGTTTTTGTGCAAACACTTTATCACCTCAATGTATCGATGGTCAATAGAGAGAGAGGCACTGCTGGAGAGACTGTAGCACCGCCAAAGTATCGATCGAATCGAAGGCCTTCTCATAGTCCACAAACGCCAAGCATAGTGGTTTGTTATACTCCTCGGACTTCTGTATAACTTGCCGCAGCGAATGTATGTGATCTATGGTGCTAAATCCTTTTCGGAAGCCTGCTTGTTCGGGAGGCTGGAAGTCGTCGAACCTGAGAGCGAGACGATTCGTGATGACCTTAGAAAACAGCTTATAGACAAGGCACAGGAGGGATATCGGTCTGTAGTTTTTCAGGAGGGTATTGTCACCTTTTTGAAAAACAACACCACTACGCTCCTGTGCCACGCCTTCGGCGTTTTGCCTTTAAGTATGACGGAATTAAATAGCTTCTGAAGCGCTTTAAGAACCGGTTGGCCACCCGCTTTCAGAAGCTCAGCCGTAATTCCATCATCTTCGGTCGCCTTATCGTTCTTGAGCTGTTTCAGGGCCATACTAATCTCGTACAGGCTGACGTCCGGGATATCGTCGGTGTAGTGTCATTCATCAGTAGCCAGGCTTACAACAGGTGCGCGTGTTGATGTGTATAACTCTCCGTAGAATTTCTCAATCTCACCCAAACGCTCGGGCTTGTAAGTGACGATCCTACCATCCCCAGTCTTCAGCTTCGCAAGTAGGCTCTGTCCAACAGACAATTTTCGTGCGAACACTTTGGAGCCTTTGTTCCGCTCGATAGCCTCTTTAATACAATTTGTATTAAATTGGCGTATATCGTGAGTCAGAGACTTTGAGATTTGTCTGTTAAGGCATCTGATACGCGAAGCGTCATCAGGGGATTTTAAGACACCTCCCGTCTTTCTTCCATTAGCCGACGGGTGGGACCGAAGATCTTCTTCTGTCCTTTTGAACGTCTGGGTTTTGTAAAACTTGGACCCTATCGTTTGGTTAGTTTCCACAAACCTGTTGTTATAGTCGTCCACATCTACGCATGCACCGAGGCATTCGAAGCGATTTTGCAGTTCGATCTGAAAGCTTTCGGGGTTTTGGAGTTGGGTTGACGCTGGGCGGAGCGTAGACTTCATAAATCGAGAGCGTTCGAGCTTAATATTGAGGTTCAAGATGCCTCTAACAATACGGTGATCACTTCCGGTTTTAACCGCATGGATTACGGAGACATTGTTGAACACTTGCCTTCTCGTTGATATTATGAAGTCTATCTCGTTTTTGGTCTGACCATCGGGGCTAATCCAGGTCCATTTGCGGTGCAATGGTTTCTTGAAAAATGAATTCATCACAAAGAGTCCGTCCTTTTCCATGAAATCCATTAGCATCTGACCTCGGGGAATCCGATTTCCAACTCCAAATTGCCCCACGTTCGTCTCGTCCGCCTCTCGCATGCCCAGTTTTGCTTTAAAGTCCCCCATGACAACAGTGTAGTGGTCCTCCGCTATTCTTGTCTGATTAATTTCGTTGCGGGACCCAAGACAGTTGAAACGTTTCTCCGGGACTCGTCGAGCTTCATTGCTCGGCGTTTTTCTGGCGGTCTCCACTGTTGATTCTGGCTTTCAGGAGTTGCAGTGGGTTGGGAACAGTGTGGCGGGTTTTGCCCCAAAAAAAAAACAGTGTAGTGGGTTTTGGAGGAATGTATGGCTCTACTGACGTCCTCACACATAGCCTCCACTTCATCGTCGGAGTGTTTAGACGTCGGAGCGTAGACCTGTATAACCTTTAACGAATATCGTTTGGTTATTCTGAGTACAAGGTACGCCATGCGAGTTCAAAGGCTCCCGACTTTAACAACGTTGTTCACGAGGGACTGGTGGGTCGCCTTCCCGGAAATAGAGGAGGTTGCCAGACTTCAGGATTATCGAGTCCTCTGCCTCTCTTCGGACTTCAGATAACCCCACAATGTCCCAGCGCAACCGGCTCAGTTCGACAATCTTCTCATCGGTCCGTAGTGTGCGTGTGTTAAATGTTGCCAGGGCCAAAGGTCATCGTTGGTGATGGTAGCCGGATCTCTTCCGGAGATTCTTAGCACCCCTTGCTCCGCCGTAACCGAGTCCACTACTGTAGACTGGAATAACGGAGCTGCTGGGGACTAGGGGCCTGGGCTGTGTCGTGTGCATCATTGGCATCAAACCCCCCGTTTGCCATAATCCCCACGCTTGGCAGGCGGGTTGGGGATCGCAGTGATTTGATATTCCACAGGAGGAACGCTGCTACCCGCTTCCCCGGTGAGAGTTCCCTTAGTCGCCTCTTACGACACCCACGGGGGGATATGGGTTGGTGTTATTCTAAGCCCGGCACCACACGGGGCGAAATAAATTACGTAATATCAAAGATAATCTTAGTAGCAGCAGATCTCTTTTTGAATTATTGGGATTGGTTGTTTCGTTCAGTAGATAGCACGATTTATTCAAAACTAAACACCAGAAAAAACCCGCGTGCCGCTCGCGCCCCTGCCGGCCGCCTGCTACTTGAGTGTTTCTCTGCCTAAACCGCGGAGTGAGTGGGCCGGAGTAGGGGCCATTATTTCGAACAAACTTGCTACCCCGGTAGGCTTTCATTCTGTTTGAAGGTGGTGGAACTGGCTATCCATGGACAATACAGTCGATGTATCTTGTAGAGTCAGATATTGGCTGATGGGCGGCACAGTAGTCATTATTATTATTGAAGGGCCACCGCTTCTTGAGGAACGCTTAGGTACCTTTATGATTTGTCCACGTCCGAAGCCGGGGCGGGTCGCTAGTAAACAATAAGTATAACCTAAAATTCTGCTACGATTCGACTATTATACTTGGCATCTAGTGAAATTACCACCAAATAAAGATGGAATATACATAGAAGTCGTGGTGGCCTAGTGGTTAAAACACCAGCCTCTCATGTATGAGTGCGCGGGTTCGATTAAAGATCAGGCAACTACCATTGATGTAACTTTTCTAAAATTATATGTACTTTCTAAGTATATCTTGCACACCAATGACTGAAGGTGAAGGAAAACATCTTGAGGAAACCTGGACTTTAAGTCTGAAATCGCCAACCCGCACTGAGGAAGCGTAGTGATTACGCTCAATCCTTCTCTGTGTGAGAGGAGACCTGTTCCCACCCGTGGGACGATAAAATTCAAAAGGTTGATGATGATACATAGAAGGTGCTTCCTTCCAACCTGAACATGAAGGTGTGTAAAACATGGGCAACAAGAAAAATATACGGAGAGCAATAAAAATATCATATTATTATTCGACGAAACAAAAAAAGAAAGAAGAAAGTTGTAATGAAAGCATGTAGCTACCTACCTATAGTTTTATATACACTTTATTTTGTTGTCAATACCACAATATCTATAGATGCATAATTTCGAACATAGTTTCTATAGCTCGGTTTGGTCTAGCGGTCTCCAGCAAATAGTGTGTTTTGTGCACCTGTGTCTAATGCCCAGGTTCAAACCCGGTATACCGAGTATGCTTTTTTGAATTTCTTATTTGAAATAAATGCTTTTTAATCTGTTGTTGTACTTTTGCCGATATTTTTGTTTGTTTTTTTATTTTTCAGTAGGTAATTATTTTTTCTTTTATTTGGTTATTTTTGTAACAATTATAATAAAGATAAAGATCATTTATTTGTTAAACATGCGTTTACATTAACTGATTTAAGTATTTGACAGACTTGCATGTCTGTCGGTATTATAAATATATACTGTGGGCGTCCATGTTTTGCCAATCACGGCGTACAAATGTTCTAAGTATAAGGATTACATTTTACATAATTAGTATACTTATAGTCGTTTTAAAACTCATAGCAAAATACAAAGCAAACAAATAATGATTTTGATGTCAAGATAACTTATAGTATAAATATATTAAACAATATGTAAAGAAAACCCTGTCCGATCCGTGAAGGTATTGTTAGGTATCGATAACTGATTCTAATAATGCCCACAAAGACGGGCAAATATTAAAAAAAAATCCCCCTAAAAAAATAAATATTATTTCGCAAAAAGAGGTAACTTAATACATGTGCTGTAAGCAACCCCTTCCGCGGGCGGCGGGGGGCACCTGTGACGTGGTCGTGTCGCTATTCGCTTATAATAATACCGGTGTTGTCACTTTTTTTAAAATTACCAGATTTCGGGGAAATTGGAATTAATTCCCGGGAAAAAAGGATTATTTCAAAATTCATTAGTATTGTTACTATGATGATTGTGTAAAATTTTATATTATATTTGGTCCAGTGTTTACCTAACCTTTATTATCCTTACGGGTCGGACAGGGTTTTCTTTACATATTGTAGTTAAGAAAAAATTATGTCAAATTACCAATTTAAAAAGTATGTCAAATTGTCAATTACCTATAATGGAATTTTATTGTTTTTTTCTTCTTTGTAGTAAAAACAAAATGCTTATTTATTAATTACAGATGACGTATAATTTCATTATTTACCTTACTGATTCGAGTGATTCAGCGGTCTCTTGCCTCAGCTTTTTTCTACACCAGTAGGGTAATTACTTAACAAACTATCAGTAGCAATGGGTTTCATTTTGACAGTTCAACAACATTTAAGTATTTAGTTTTTTTACGTTTTTGAGCAGACATTTTTTTTACGTTTTTGAGCAGACATTTTTTTTTACGTTTTTGAGCAGACATTTTTTTTTACGTTTTTGAGCAGACATTTTTTTTTACGTTTTTGAGCAGACATTTTCGAACATATGAAGCAATGGATTGGCAATTTGCTTCGAAATAATTCCAACTATTAGTAATGGCGCGTTACGTAATTAGGGTGCCGAGTAACACACTACTATCAGTTGGAATCATTTTGAAGCCTATTACTAATCCTTTGTCTTTTTTTTTTACATATTATAAACCAGCGCTTGACCGCAATCCTGCCTGGTAAGCAGTGACGCAATCGTTGATGGTAAAGCGCACTAGTTTATTAAGAGCCTATTCACTCTAGCCTTGAAGACACTCAAATTGTAGTCCGACGGAAACACCGCCGCTAGCAAATTGTTCCAGTCCCTCGATGTACGCGGTATAAAGGAGGAGGCGAAACGCTTCGTCCGGATCGTAGTGGTGTTAACAACGTAACGGTGGAAACCAGCCGTACGACGGGTCGTCCGCTGGTGGAACGGAGATGGGGGAATTAAATCATGCAATTCCCTCGCACACACTTTGTTCCGTGTATTCGAAAAATGCGTCTGCTCCACAAGGTAATATTATAACGCAATGAATATTATTGAACTGTCAAAATGAAACCCATTGCTACTGATAAGTGTGTTACGTAATATTACCCTACTGTATGTTATGTTCGGGTTCAAACCCCAGCATTACGTTGTATCTTTTTGTTTATTTGAATTAAATGTTTTTTAAATTATTATTGTACTTTTATTGAGCCGATTTTCTTGTTGGTAGTTTTTGTAGTAACTGTTCCATCTTTTTAACTTCTTATTTTTGTAACAATTATGATATAAACTATTATTTAAGAATCAATTCACTATAATTTTAATGCTAGAATTCCTAGAAATTACTTTTTATAAACAGCTGTTTAGAGTGTTAAAAAAATAATTTCATTTTCGGATTTTTCTAAAGTAGGTATAAAAACTTATTACAGGAATGATAAACTAACAGTTTCCCGAATAAAAAGTACATGACACAAAAAAGGGATTTTTACCGCACTGTGCAGTGTGCACCGTTTTGTAACTGTACATTCTGATTTCTTTAGAATCAACCTCGAAGACCCTCACTTCTCGTCCCTATGGCTGTTGGTTGACACCGGTGGGGACAAAATTGTTTACACCTGTGTCTACCGATCGCACAGCGGTGATCAAGAGACAACTCGATTATTTGACCACCTCAGTGAGCCACCCTGACGCTCTGGGGGACTTCAACGCCTGCCACCAGGACTGGCTCTTCCCATACCAGAGGACCGACCACGCTGGGAGAGAAGCGCGAAACTTCGCGCTTTCTATGGGCCTTTCCCAGCTGGTAGAGAAAGCGACTAGGGTGCCTGATGTAGTTAGTCATACTGCCAACTGTTTGGACCTTCTGCTGACCACTGATCCGGACAGATGTGTTGTAACAGTTTCCTCACCGTTGGGAACTTCAGACCACTGTCTGGTGAAGTCTGTGTCGTCCTTCTCCCCACCAGATCACGACTCTCGTGGTGAACGGCGAATGTGGCGATACAGGTCAGCAGATTGGGATGAGATGCGCCACTTCTTTGCGTCTTATCCTTGGCAGCAGGTCTGCTTCTCTTCTGACAATCCGTCGAGCTGTGCGGACGCTATAACCGATGTGATGCGTCAAGCTATGGAGTATTTTATCCCATTCAATGACGTGCCCGTCGGTGGCTCGGCTCGCCCATGGTTCAATGCCGATTGTGTCCAAGCTGCACAGCGTAAGCACACGGCATTTCTCGCCTGGGTTGACGCTCGTGACCGCGGAGCTCCGGATCTAAGCTCAAAGAAGAGAGCCTTTAACCGTGCTGCCAAGTCCTACAAGAAGGCGCTCAAGAAGGCTCGCTTCGACCGCATTACCCATATTGGCAACAAGTTATCTGCGCGGCCATCCGGTAGCAGATCTTTTTGGTCCCTTGCCAAATCGGTTGAGGCGAACTTCTGTCGGCCCTCACTGCCTCCGCTGGTTAGGCCTTATGGAACACTGGCTCATACGGCGAGAGAGAAAGCAGGTCTCTTTGCATCTCTCTTTGCCCATAATTCGCGTCTTGATACTGGCAGTGCTACTCCACCTAATTTACCTCATTGCGGAGCTTCAATGCCTGAGGTTCGCATTAGGAACAAGGAGGTTCTGAGAGTACTGTGTCGTCTGGGCGTGAATAAGGCTAGTGGTCAGGATGGTATACCAGCGATTGTTCTTAAGGCATGTGCGCCCGAGTTGTCTCCTGTATTGACGCGCTTGTATCGCCTCTCATTTAGGACTGGTATAGTGCCCAAGTCCTGGAAGCTTGCTAACGTGCAGCCCGTGCCCAAAGAAAGTAGTCGTGCTGATCCTGCCAACTATCGGTCGATTTTGATCACCTCCATACTTACTTTGCAAAATTATGAAGCGTGTATTGAACTCGCGCCTCTTGGCATACCTGGAAGGTAACGATCTCCTCAGTGACCGACTGTACGGGTTTCGCCGCAATCAATCAACTGGGGACCTATAACTAGTGTATGCCACTCACTTGTGGGGCGAGGCCCTCGAGAAGAATGGGGAAGCGATTGCTGTCTCCCTTGATGTCTCGAAGGCCTTCGACCGAGTATGGCACGCTGGCCTTTTGAGTAAGCTTCCAGCGTACGGCATTTCCCCTAGCCTGACTGGCTGGGTAAAAGACTTCCTGACTGAACGGTCCCTCCGAGTTGTTGTCGACGGATGCTCTTCTGAGCCCATGTCAACTAATGCCGGTGTTCCTCAGGGATCTGTTCTCTCTGCAACTCTGTTCCTGCTGCATATTAACGATCTGCTGATGCCCGGTATCTATGGGTATGCAGATGACAGCACAGTTGTAGAGGGATACCTGCCGGATGCTCGGGCTGGCAGGGAATCAATCCGGTCCGAATGAGAGGCCATGATTGAGCGAACGAGTGTTGCACTGCAGGCAGTCTCCGAATGGGGCAATGCCAATCTTGTAGCATTCAATGCCGTCAAAACACAGGCGTGTCTTTTCACCACCAAAAGGAGCCCGTTCACCTTGGCTCCTACTTTTCGAAATGTGTTCTTGGAGTGTTAAAATCAAATCAAATCAAATCAAATAATTTATTTCAAATAAACCAGTTACAGGCACTTTTGAATTGTCAGAAGGTCGGTCAGTCAATAAGATGAAGCTAGTCGCCCATTCCAAAGAGTAGGTACCTATGGAGAAGAACGGGCAAGAAACTCCATGGACACTCTTTTAAATTTTTAAGCTATTGTTACAAATATTTGATTACATCATTCATGTTGAAATCAGCCGCGTGAGAACGATGCAGAAATATATTGTACGCTGAGAGCGTCCATTATGGAAAACATACAAAAATCAATTCAGAAATTAAAATACGCCGTGGCAGCTAAGAGATGACCAGTCCCCTCCGACGGCGTCCGTTCACAAACATGACGTATGGATCAGCATCATTCAGCTCAACCATATCGAAGGGAACCCAATGACCCAAAACACACGCCACCATCAGCGAGATATTTGAGTGAGCATGACATACTCTCAACAGCCAGAGCACAATTAAGTCAATAAAAAAGACTAACCCAACAAATAAATGCCTTACAGCACATACGTACATTGTGCTCACGTTTGCCATGCAATTATACAATACTAAGAAATTGAATCTACACAATACTAAGATAGTTTTGTCCAAGGTTCAGCAGCTCCAACAGTGTTCCCGAATCTGTGGAAAGTTTAGCTCCTGTGTAGCTGTACAAGTGCCGAACACCTCTGTCAGCGATACAATTCCGTAACATACAATATGCTTGGCTACATAGTGTGTAATACAGGCTTTGAATAAATAACATAAACAATTACATATTAAAACTACAAGAGGAAAAATCAAAGAACAATCATTGTATAGAAATCAGACGCAGCTCAAGCCCAAGCCTTTTTGTCCTCAATATAATCCTTCACACTATAAAATGCTTTCTGACACAACTTACGTTTAATGAAGGATTTGAATTTATTCAGGCTCAGATCTTGGACCACCTCTGGAAGTCCATTGTAAAAATGTATACATTGGCATCTGAAAGAGCCACCTATTTTCTTGAGCCTTGTTGTAGGTACAATAAATTTGTGCCTGTTCCTAGTCTTTATATCATGGACATCACTGTATTTTTTAAACAATTTTATATTTTTATGAGTATACAAAAGATTTTCTGATCTGATCCCACGAATTTTCGGCCAATATCGATATTACCAACCTTGAGCAAAATTTTTGAAAAATTAATTTTGAAACAGTTGTTGAGGCACTTTAACTTACACAATTTATTGCACGTGAAACAATTTGGTTTTACAAAGGGTCGTTCAACTACAGATGCGGGCGTGGCGTTGCTAAAGAACATATTTGGGGCCTGGGAGGAATCGCAAGATGCTCTTGGTATTTTTTTGTGATTTGTCCAAGGCCTTTGATTGCGTACATCATGATACTCTTATCAGGAAATTGTACCATTATGGTTTGAGGGACAGAGCTCTCGACCTTCTGACTTCTTATCTGAATAATCGAATTCAGAGGGTTGATGTTAATGGCAAGAGATCTGCAGGATCTGTGGTCACCATGGGCGTTCCGCAGGGCTCAATTCTAGGTCCATTCTTGTTTTTAATTTATATTAATGACTTACCTCATCACGTGAGGGATAATCACAACATAGTATTGTTCGCGGATGAACTTCTCTTATTTTTAAAGTCAAGCGTCAGCTAACAAATTTTGACGAAGTTAACAATGCACTCTCTAAAGTTGTCCATTGGTTTAATGTAAATAACCTCCTATTAAATGAAAAAAAAACTAAAGTCATTAAATTTTCTACGCCAAATGTCAGGCAGCTAAGTACCAATGTTCAACTGAATGGAGTAGAGTTGATCCCTGTCGAGTCGACAGTTTTTCTTGGATTAACTATTGACGCCAAGTTACAATGGGGTCCTCACATTGAGAAGCTGTCGGGTAGACTCAGTTCTGCCGCCTTTGCTGTTAAGAAAATTAGACAGATAACTGATGTGGATACAGCCAAAATTGTTTATTTTAGTTATTTTCATAGTTTTATGACTTATGTGATTCTTCTCTGGGGAACTTGTGCGGACATCAATACCATCTTTGTATTACAGAAAAGGGCTGTTCGAGGCATTTACAACCTTGGTCCTAGAGAATCTCTTAGAGAAAAATTCAAAGAGGTGAACATTCTGACTGTAGCTTTACAATATATATTTGAAAATCTTATGTATGTACATAAAAATATATCGAATTTTAAGAAAATAAGCGATATTCATAATATAAATACAGATAGATAAAAAGGTTGATGATGACGATGAAATGTTTAATAAATGTTACCACACCAAGATATCCCATGCGGATCTGATGAAACAGTACAACATATTAAGCTGGTAAGTGTACCAGCTTAATATATTGTAAAATAAACTAAAACTAACTATAACTTAGCAGTGGCTAATGGTTATGAAACCATCAGCAGTTTACACCTGTGCTCCAGTGCTAAGTGTTGTATTTGCCAAGCAGCATCATTACTGTATAACATATGCAACAACGGTTTAATTGAATGGAGCTTGTAAATAAAATATGCTACATCATCATCATCATCCCAGCGTTAATCCCAGTCGCATCCGAAGCCTTTTCAGCTTTGGAGTCTGGGGTCCGCTTTATCAGTTCAACTGCTGATATGGCTAAACTTCGACATTTTCCGTGAAGCGACTGCCTTCTGACCTCCACAACCCAAAGGCGACATCGAAGCATTGCAGTTAGACCAATTGTTGGACTTTTGAGGGCTCCAACAACCCGTAACGACTGCCACTAGATGTTTGTATGGCAACCGGGACCAACGGCTTAATGTGCTTTCCGAGGCACGACCAGACCAGTGTGTGAATGCCGTACGATATTACGCTATGGAAATAGCCAAAGTACACTAAACGGGCCGTCTCAACATCAGTCAAATTACGAATTGTTCTAACTGCGTATGCAGCAGAACTTAGTTTTTTTGACAATTTTTTTATATGTGGACCCCATTGAAGCTTAGCATCCAGAGTTATACCCAAGAATACTGTGCTGTCTTCAGATTTCAATTCTTCGCCCTTTATCAACACTTTAGTTTCCACCTGCCTCACGTGAGGTAGAGTAAACTTAATGCATTTGGTTTTTTTCTCGTTTAAGAGTAAATTATTAACATTAAACCAATGTTCCGACCGCCTTCAGCTTTTGGGAGTTGAGATTTCCTCGAACCTTAACTTTGGGCGGTTCATTGAGTCCAAGGCCAAGGTGGCTGCCAGGAAACTTTGCGTTATCGCAAAGGTCCGGCAGTACTTCACACCTGGGCAACTTCTAATGTAATACAAAGCACAGGTCCGTTCGTGTGTGGATTACTGCAGCCACATTTGGGCTGGTGCTGCTAAGTGTTACATGGCCACTTTTGATTCCATGGAGAGGCGAGCGAAGAGGCTGATTGGTGACCCTGATGGTGGTAACTCGAGATGGTCTCCAGAGCCTAGAGCACAGGCGTAGAGTAGCCAGCCTTTCGGTGTTCTATAGGATGCATTTTGGGGAGTGTGCGAGGGAATTGCATGATTTAATTCCCCCATCTCCGTTCCACCATCGGAGGACCCGTCGTACGGCTGGTTTCCATCCTTACGTTGTTAACACCACTACGATCCGGACGAAGCGTTTCGCCTCCTCCTTTATACCGCGTACATCGCGGGACTGGAACAATTTGCCAGCGGCGGTGTTTCCGTCGGACTACAATTTGAGTCTCTTCAAGGCTAGAGTGAATAGGCTCTTAATAAACTAGTGCGCTTTACCATCAACGATTGCGTCACTGCTTACCATCAGGCAGGATTGCGGTCAAGCGCTAGTTTATAATACATAAAAAAAAACCACCAAGCTCGGTGAACGTTTATATTTATTTTTTAGGATTTTGTACCCAAAGAGTCAAAACGCCAAAAACGGAGATCCGCTATCTGTCCGTCTGTCTGTCTGTCATGACGTTGTATCTCATGAACCGTGACTGCCAAAATTTTCACAGATGATTTATTTCTGTTGCTGTTGTTGTAAATTTGTGTAAATTGAATTTAAGTTCAATGCATCTTTTTCTTTCTATTTCATTAAGAAAAGGACAGAACATAATATCTTAGCTTAGACCTGTCAAATTAGTTAATTACTTATTATACTAATGGACATGCCTTAGAGATGATTGAGGATGCATTCCGAAGGAAAGATAGGAAACGAAGTTTCGTCTATATTTATCTTTCTCAAAATCATCAATCATCTATGAGGAAAGACATAGTGCTAGGCCAAAACTACGTCATCTCTCTCATTATTTTTAAACCAAAAACATACTGCAGATTATACGCGTACGGCATGTCCATTAGTATATATATTATGTCAGATGCATAAATTGATGTATTAATGGATGAATTGTGTCAAAACTGTTTAAGGATTAACTTAATTTGACATATTCTTGTAAGTTGGATCTAACTTTTATCATTTAAGTTATCTTCTATCCTTTTCGTAATGAAATAGAAAGATAAAGATGCACTCAACTTAAAATTAGTTTGTGATTGTGAACAAGGGAATCGGCGCCATCATCCAACATAAATATAAGCCCCGCACGATGATATTGCGACTGGCGGCCATCTTGATGACGTAGTCGAACTTGCACCGTCGGTACCGTTCGCATGTTCAGTCCGCGCTTACCCACTTACGTATATCGAATATTTTTGTTAGCTTTTTGTTTTTGTTATCTTGTTTTATTGTTGTTTTTGAGTTTTGTTGTTTAGTTTTGTTAGCTGTTACTCGTTAAAATGAGTAAGAAATTAATTAATAGTCGTGCTCGTGAAATTATAATTAAAGTGGACAATTATTTTGTTAAAGAGAAAGAGGACTGTAAGTTAGTTCTTGAAATTATAAACCGTGCTTTAAAAAGTGCTTCGGACACTACTGAGGACATTTTAATACCGAAGCAACTGTTAATAGTTATTAAAAATATTTGGCAAAATTCTACGAAAGTCACGGAGCGTGTGGCATGTACCACAGGCGTTGCAAAAAATACTGCGACGAGAGCATGAGCCAGCAACAGCCAGCAAAATGAGAACTCCTACTAAAGGAAAACGACAAAAGAAGGAATATTTCGACGGATTTTCCTTAACAGCTTTAAGAAATATTACATTCAATGTATACGGTGAGGACCGAAATACCCACAATGCGCAAAGTCTTGGCGGCTTCAAAGTAGACCTTAATTATACTGGTAGTGAAACTACATTAAGAAAAATAATTAAATGTGATTTAGGCTACCAATTTAAATGATGCTACCAAAAAGACTGGCTATAATTGAAAGACCCCAAATTCAAGCGTGGAGGGCTAAATATTTACGACGTATGAAAGAAAATGACTCGCTTTGTAATAACAAAAGACCCGTTATTTATTTCGACGAAACGTGGATACACGCACACTACACGATAAGAAAATGTTGGCAAACAGCAACCGATGTCGGAGTGAGACGGAACGACAGCCCTGGCCGCCGATGGATAATAGTTCACGCGGGAAGTGAAAGCAGTTTTGTTGACATTTGACAATGCCCTTTTAATGTTTAAAGCAGACACCAAAACGGGGGATTACCGTGATCAAATGAATGCTGAGAATTTCACCAAGTGGCTTACAGAAAAATTAGTACCCAAATTACCACGCAAGTCCATAATTGTGATGAACAACGCCCCTTATCGCAGTAGGGAAGAGAATAGGCCACCAAGTATGAACAATAAAAAACAGTTGATGGTTGAGTGACTACAAGCTCACAACATCGACTTTCCCAACAACAGTACAAAACCTGAACTGTATTTATTAATTAAACGCACAGACCGCCGAAAAATTATAAAATTGACAATTTATTAGCTGGCAATGGCCATGAGGTCGTTAGATTACCACCCTACAACTGCGACCTCAACCCCATTGAGTACATCTGGAACCTGGTAAAGATGAGGATCTCAGAAAAGAATGTGGAGCAGTTGGAAAGTCGCATTGAAGATCTGACGTTGGAGGCGTTGGCGTCAATAACTCAATCAATCATGTTAAACGGCTTGAAGAGGAAATATTGGAATAAAGATCTAATAACTGGCGAGTTATTTGTCATAAATACGGCAGACGACAGTGAATCGGAAACGACAGACACAGAAAACAATTCTGATACGAATAAGTATATTTTTCATACGTCTACAAGAATTATTTCCTTGAAATTTTTAGTAATGAAAGTTTATTTGTCAGAATATGGGTGAGTAGGTATAAAGAGTGTATGTATAATAAAATTATAAAATACAAATAAACCCTTAACCCTAATATTAATTTTGCGTTAAACATTCTTTTGCTAGCTGTCCTTTTGTGTGACAGATGACGTCACAAAGCTGTTATTGTGACAAGGTTCCATCGCAATATCATCGTGCGGGGCTTATAGATGCGGTATTATTTTATCGCTTTGCTTTAAGTAGGTACTCAATATTCAATAATTCCAGTCATTCCAAAAACTGTATCATAACGACACAAAGCAGACATGGTGAAAGTTGCTGTAGTTACCGGATCCAATAAGGGAATCGGGTTTGGGATAGTCAAAGGACTGTTGAAGAGATTCGATGGCGTCGTCTACTTAACCTCAAGAGACGAAGGCAGAGGGAGAGCCGCCGTCGCCAAGCTGAACGAGCTCGGTCTGCACCCGGAATACCACCAGCTCGACGTGACGGACAGAGACAGTGTGATGCGGTTCAGAGACCACGTCAAGGAGAAGCATGGAGGTATCGACATTTTAGTCAACAACGCCGCAGTCGCCAATACTTCAGCGCTTTACAACTCCTATGAAGACTGCAAAGCTATTGTGGGCATTAATTATTTCAGTATATTGACAATCCAAGAACTGTTATTTCCATTGGTGAGAGAAAATGGACGCATTCTCAATATATCTAGTGATTGTGGGCACTTGTCAAACATACGGAATATAAACTGGGTGAAGAGGTTGTCAAAAAACGATTTAAAGGTGGAAGATATTAATGATTTCGTCAACTGGTTCTTGGAAGGTGTTAAAGATGGAACCTTCAACTACGATGATATAGCAGATGGTGGTACAATAGCTTCGTACAGAATAGCGAAGGTAGCTCTGAGTGCCATCACAATACTGCAGCAAAAGGAACTTGTATCAAGGAACATCTCGGTGAATTCCATGCATCCAGGACTAGTCCAGACTGATATGACACATGGTATTGGTTTCTATGACATAGACCAGGCAGCTGAAACTCCCATTTATCTAGTGCTGGATGCTCCTGACACCCTCAAAGGAGCATATGTGTGGTACGACAGAGCAGTCCTGGACTGGTACGACTACAAAGCGGACTACTACTTCAAGACAAAAAACTTAACGCAGTAGGTGTTACAAATATGAGCCACGTGATCTGTAGTACAAACGGCTTCCCTGGTACCTCATTAACCACATAACTACACAAATGATTATTTACTACTTTCAAATCTGACATTCATTTATTCCATATTTACTTTGCATATTTTTCTATTATTTAATGTTAAGTAATACAGACAATTCAAATTTCAACTCGTAAGAAATTTGAGGACTGAGTAGGCCTTGTATACTTCAGATCTGAAACCTATTTCTTATTTTACCAAGTACCTGGTATGTTTTGATAGGTTTATGCTGTCCTTCCATACCTACTGTGATTTAAATACATTCTAAAAGCCAATTATTTTTATAAGAGTAACTTTGAACTTCCAGTCCAGCTCTTCTCAATATTGTAATACTACCAATAGGAACCTTCTAAATATGTAGCTTCCATTGTTTTATAAGTGCCCATATTATGGACAAGGTTATGGTGGTGGTGGTTATGTTTATGTCAAATAAAATATTGTTATTTTGAACAGAATATTGACAAGTATTAAATATAAATGATATAAAAGTTTAATATATCAGTTTGTGAATTAACTTTGGCAAATACTAATATATTGGTAATATTTGTTTATGATAATAATTAATGCACAATAATATATTATATCCGCTGTTGGATATAATTATGTAAACTTCTCATACAAGATATATTATTTATAATTCAAGGAAGTGCTCCATTAATTGTGTAATGAGAAGTATAACAGCAGTGATTAAATTTGTAATAAAAAAAAATGTTATGAAATTGTTAAAATGTAATGTAATCTAGGGTGAAGGTCAGCAGTACTAGTAATACTAGATAATATTAGTCGTCTTCAATACTGTCAATTGCAGCATGCTGAGGCCACTATTACTATGATAGTGGCTGGTTATTAGTTTGTTTTAATTTAATTCAATATTTGTTTAAGTATATAATATGGTAACATAAACAAAAAAACTGTAACTGTAAATAAGCTTACAATTAGATAGTGTATTATATTGATGATGCCCTGTATTATATTTCTTTTTTATTTGGCCACCAATGATGTTCACATTTCATCCACAATTTTTGAAACATTGTTTTAAGTAAACATTTATATTAAAATCTACATAAACATAAAACAGCTAAAGAAGGAAATAAGTCAATGGCTATTACATCAGGACTTTGTTAACTTACAAGTCTTAATTTCTTGTACATACTCAAAAATCACATTTCACACTAATATCCAAATATTACAGATTCACTATAATATATTTACAGAATCACTACAAACACACACAAACATTTACACACACCTACACCTCTACACACTACAACACATACCTACATAATTATGTACATAAACATGCATGGCTTCTGTCTTTCACCTATGTAAGGTACATGGGATAATTTTATTCACTGGCACTGTTTTCTCATATCTTTATTAAAATTATTTACAGAATCTATTTAGCTGAACCCTGTCTTTTAAGATACAGGCGAGTCCTATTTTATAAAAGATAGTGTTGACTATTGCATAGTAATTATAAGTTTTCCTTTCATGTACTTATAGTATAAAATGCTATGTATCTTTTGTGCAATAAATTATTATTTATTATTATTCCGTTAATTTTTACCCGACTACGGCAAAGCAAAAGGAGGGTTATGATTTTGACAGGCTATGTATGTATGTATGTATGTATGTATGTATGTATGTATGTATGTATATATGTATGTATGTATGTATGTATGTATGTATGTATGTATGTATGTATGTATGTATGTATGTTCATCTGTTCCCTCGTAACTTCTAAACTACTTATTCGAATTCGATAAATGACATATCATTAGAAGCGTCTTAATTGTCCGCTGGTTATAGGCTATATGGAGTTTCACAAAATCTAATGTGGCGCCCTCTAGCGGACAAAATATACAGAGTAAAAAAAAAAAAGTTAAGATAAATATGCCGTGTTTGGTATCATTTGAAAGGGCTTTACTTGTACATTTTGAATATATATATATTACTAGCATTTGCTTGTGACTTTACCTGTATTCATGGGCTGATTGCATATAATTCACATCTTTTCGTTCATAGATAGCTTCTTTACTACTTATCAGAATAAGACCACTGCAGAACCATTAGAAGGGCTTTGATATTCTGTTGGTTATGAGCTATAAAGCTTGTCACCAAATTTAGTATTACGCCCTCTAGCGGACAAAAAGTTCTATGTTAATATAAAATTAAAATAAATATACCGTATTTGGTATCATCTGAAAGAGCTTCACGAGTACTTTATGTCTGTACATAATCCCTAGTAATGCTTCGTAGAAATTTGAATGTAAACCAGGGTTTGGTAAACGGAGCGATGGGAGTGGTGAAGGCCTTCGAATGGCCTGCTCTTCGGCGCGGTCAGTTGGAACAGGAGAACAGCCAAGCGCTTTTCTCATACAATTTGACGACGCATCCATAAAAGCAAATATTAACGGACTTATCAAAATCGAGCCTTGCCTCACTGAATTTGACGGCTTGAGGGGTTCTGGGCAAATTCAGCGTAAAATGCTATCGCTGATTCTTTCTTGGGGTTGTACTGTACATAAATTACAAGGTTGTACTCTAGATAAAAAAGTTACAGATCTAGGAAAGTCATTGTTTGCTAAAGGACAGGCATATGTCGCTCTCAGTAGAGTTAAAACCATAGAGGCATTATTTATAAGTGCATTGGATCATAATAAATTACTTAAAAATCCACATGACAGTCGATCGTTAGCAGAATTAGATAGATTAAGAAATCTTCCCAGGTCCTCTTAATATATGTCTTTTTTTTTAATAATTATAAACTAGCGCTTGACTGCAATCCCGCCTGATGGTAAGCAGTGACGCAATCGTTGATGGTAAAGCGCACTAGTTTATTAAGCCTATTCACTTAAAAAACTTAGGAATAGCAAGGATGACGGCAGTTGAGCCAGGTGATGCAATGTTAAACCCAAGACCAACACGACCAACGATGCTGCGCCAGAGGGAGATTGATCTGGAGACTCTCCACGACCAAACTCCCGACACAACAATATTTGGCGCATTGTACTCGCCACACAACGCAACACAACTGGTCAGACGCGTCCTCCCTACAGCTTCACCAGACATCATGCTAGAACACGACGAATCGCTTAGCGGCAAGACTTCGTCTGGTGGGTGGTAACTTCTGCCGGCAGCCGATGTTTTGGCCTACCACCGTTAGAAAACCATCCAATCTATTTATACTAACGACCTCATCCACTAATTCGTGACCCATTCGGTGCAATCGACGCAAATATGCGTCGCTACTATGAAAAACCGGGAGCTTCATACGCGGAAACCGTTGCTATACGCGCTATGATCCAAAAGCTACGAAATAGTAAAATAGGACATCTCTACATATACGCCGATACATAAGTCAAAAGAGATGTCGTATGTTAACTACCTAGTTTTTAGTTCGTCAATTTAACTTTTGTTAATATTATGCGCCACAAATACACTTTAACACCAAAATAGTACAAATAATAAAAAGTAAAAAAACTAAAACCCAACTACGACAAAAAACGACGCTGAAAAAGTATAAAACAAGATTTTCAGAATACTGAACTGAACAAAGTTGCTAATGTAGTTGCAAGTAAATGGACACAGTAGACTCTACCAAGATGCCTTCGTTGTGAAATTGACAATAATTTACAATTGGAAAGGCGTAGTCACACGTTACATATATACCTACCGTAGCACTTTGATAACGTGTGACTGCGGTTTTCCAAACATGAAAATTTATCTCTACATAGTGAATATTGCATACTTCAGAATAGTATTGTAAGACATTATTGTCAATTTACAACGAAGGTATCTTGGTAGAGTCTACTGTGTCCATTTACTTGCAACTATATTAGCAACTTTGTTCAGTTCAGTATTCTGAAAATCTTGTTTTATACTTTTTCAGCGTCGTTTTTTGTCGTAGTTGGGTTTTAGTTTTTTTACTTTTTATTATTAAATATTTATATAAAAACATTTAAAAATTGTGTTCCACCGATGACGGGAGCAGGGTCCAAGCTACCGGTGGTTAGGGCTCCAGAGACAGGAACCTCCTTATGTTGCGTGCCGTATCGAGGATCTGCCTTTTGAATCAGGACCTTGGTCCAACTGTCTAACGAGAGCCTCAATAGATGTTGGTTGAGGCTCTAGGCTATCAAATCATGAACCAATACGACAGTCGGTTTGTACCGACTGTCGTATTGGTTCATGATTTGATAGCCTAGAGCCATATCATTGTTGATAGCAGAGTTTATAATTATTTCAAATGTCAACAATCTTGTGCGCCATGTCGACATATTTAATTTGTTTGTCTTTCTCAGCCTTCACGAGATTCCCGTCATGCGGAATGGTAACATCGACAATCATCGCGAGGCGCGCTAATCGATCTATCACTACTACCTAGGTACTTATATCAGGCTTATTTGCAATAATAGCCCTGTCAGTAATGATAGACTGATCCCAGTATAACGTGACGTGGCAATTTCAAGAACTAGGTCGGGCAAATACTTATAATGTGGTATACTCAGAATCCACAAAATTATATTTCAAAGCAAGTTGCTGGTGAATAATCTTAACTACTTAGTTATGCCTGTGCAAATACTCGCCGTTAGTTAAACGAGAGCAACCAGAGATAATAAGTCCGATGGACTTACCCGCATGGTGACATGCCCGACACACATCAATCGTCCTGTCTTTCATAATATATCTTATTATGAAAGACGGGAATATCGTTCGTCAAGATAACTTCGTCCCTAATCGCACAGACGAATCCTTCAGTTTCCCCGAAAAGGTCACTAAATCGTACCCAGGATACGGAAGTTAAGAAGTCTACATCGGGCTCATGAAGAGCCCGTGAAGTTCCTTGCTTTGCCATACCTTACTGCGGACATCAGTGGTAAGTATTACTGGCTTGTGCCAGTTCTCTTTAGTCATGGATAGCAGGGTGAGCCCCTTGTCTACTGCGACCACATCACGGTGACTATTCACTTCGGTTTTTAAAAAATATTCTCTGAGGCTGCATACCTCTCGGTTGTGGAGGGTCTTCGCATTTAAAAAGCCTCGAAACCCGCAATTTCGCAAGATATACAGCTCGTCACCGATGATCGTGGGTGATGCATCCTGTTTGCTGTAAGCAGTGTAGGTACGGACCCTTCTATCTAAGGCGTCGAGTTCAGACTGAGTCCATTTAAGTACCTATACCGAAAGAGTAGGTACATCAGAACCGGTATGACCCACCCGTTGAAGGCGCGCACCTAATTTCCTATTATTGATAAGTTCTTAATTTCTTTAATTACTAAACTATTATTATTATTAGTTCGTGACTTCACCAAGGTACAGATTACGGAAACCAAGGTGTTGATGCGTCTCGCAAAGTTTTAATTAAATTGGAATGAAAAATAAGTTGACTTGAAAACTGTTATTTATTTATTTATTAACTTATGTACTTATATCGGTGCTCTAAA
This sequence comes from Sesamia nonagrioides, assembly GCA_017933935.1. NCBI lineage: Eukaryota > Metazoa > Arthropoda > Insecta > Lepidoptera > Noctuidae > Sesamia > Sesamia nonagrioides. The sequence continues at coordinate 440,343 of JADWQK010001095.1, read as the reverse complement.
TTTATTTTATCAAATAGAATATATGGCAAATAGAATGTATGGTATCTCGGCATGTAGTTAAAACCTGGAAGTTTATTTTAATTTTTTTAAATATATTGAGCCTTGCTATAGTATAGGTACTCTGCGGCCGCCAAGCCTATAATGCATTAATGCGAAATGCTTGATTGACAAATTGATCCCCTTGAGAGACATGGCTATCTTATTCGTGAATACATCCGTCACACGATTTACCTATTGAATGAAAACAAATACACATCTTAAATACTAAGTAGGTATACACACAAGCTAGTTACTGAAACACACATACAACAAGCAAGTATACACACCAAGGGCGGATCCAGGAAGGGGGGTCATGGGGGTCATGACCCCCCTTGGCTGTTTCCAGGAGGACATTCAACACAGGAGGATTTTACGTAAGTACTTTCAATATATAATCATCATCATCATCATCTCAGCATTTATAATCCCGGTCGCATCCGCGGCTTTCGCGTTGGAGCCCGGGGTCCGCTTTCCTACTAATACGCCTCCATTTCGCACGGTCTCTGGCATCCCGTGTTGTTGGCACGCATGTCATCTCTTACAACGTCAAGCCAGCACTTCTTTGGTCTACCTCGCTTGTTCCGGCCCGGCGGAGGCGCCATGGCAAAGCATTTGTTACCCACGTAACCTGCCGGTTGACGTAAGACGTGACCGTAACAGCGCAGGCGACTCTCTTGCAGTTTGTCTGCTATGTCACGGAGACTGCCACGGATGCGGGAGTTTCTAATGCGGTCTTTCCGCGTAACTCCACACATCCACCGCAGCATATTCATCTCCGTGACATGCAGCTCCTGCTTGTGTCGCTCAAGCACAGGCCACGCCTCACTGCCATACAGAAGGACAGGTCTAATGATGGTCTTATAGACCTGTCCCTTAAGCTTAACCGGCATTTTGGGGTCACAAATGACACCTGTCACCTCACGCCATTTTGCCCAAGCTGCGGAAATGCGTGCTTTAACGTCGCAATCAATGTCGCCGGACGCGTGGAGCACAGACCCCAAGTATTTAAATTGGTCTGTGCACTCGACCATGTCTCCGCCTATGCACACAGGCATAGGGTCTGTGGTGTTGCTGGCCATGTACACCGTCTTCGCCACATTGAGTTTAAGACCTCCGTTCTCAAGCGAGTTCTTCCACGCATTTACCCGCCGCACCAACCGTTCCCTGTCCGCGTCTGCCAGCGCGATATCATCAGCATACATGAGCAACCAGGGAGGTTGCTCATGTGAATTCTTGATGCTGTCTGACAAGACATCTAATATCACGCTGAACAGGAACGGACTAAGGACGGATCCCTGGTGTACTCCGACGGTGATGGGGAAGGGTTTAGTGTCGCCAACAGAGGTCCTAACAACGGAATCGGAATTGAGGTATATGTCTCGAATTATGTCAACATAGGCTTCTGGTACCCCTTTGGACCTCAGTGCCCACCAGATCACCCCCCGAGGGACACAGTCGAAGGCCTTCTGCATGTCTAAAAAGAGCATATGCAGAGGCGTGTTCTTCGATCTGTATCTCTCCATGGTGATCCTTAGGGCGAAGATAGGGTCCGTGGTTCCGTACCCTGGACGGAACCCATATTGACACGTCGAGACAGCACACTCCTGCCGGATCCGGGAGTCTAAAATCCTCTCAAAGATCTTCATGGTGTGGGACATGACCTTTATACCGCGATAGTTGCCACACTCCTGTACCGAGCCCTTGCCTTTGAAGACTGGAGTAATAATACTCAGTCTCCATTGGCTCGGGATTTTGCCGGTCAGGAGCACGCGGTTCAAAAAGCAAGTTAACATGCCCACACCGCGAGGACCCATCGCCTTCCAGGCCTCAATGGGGACTCCATCAGCTCCGACAGCTTTCCGATTCGCCATGCGACGAAGAGCCGTGTGGACTTCCTCAGGCGTTATCGGGGGCACTAATCCAAGGTTCGGAGGGAGTTCCGGTGTCTGCACCTCTTGGTGCTGCTTATTCAGCAGCTCGTGGAAGTACGTGCGCCATCTCTCCTTCACCGCGCGATCCTTGCAAAGCAGGTTGCCAGTAGGGTCTTTTACACAACGGCACTTGGATATATCCAGTGCCGCTTTCACCCTAGAACGTGCCAACTTGTAAATGAGCTTCTGCCCCTCAGACGATTCCAACTTCTCGTAGAGCGGTTGCAAGTGGTCTCGTCTGGCTCTGGCTACAGCTCTTTTAGTGGCACGTTTGGCAACCTTGTATGCGTCGCGATCTTCAGGAGATCCGGTCGCCTGCCACGTTTTGAAGAGGGCTTTCTTCACCCTTGTCTCCCTCTGAACTGTGTCGTTCCACCACCAGGTCTAATAGCTGCCTGGATTCTGTCCCAGTGATCTTGGACAGATTCTCCCTCGGTACCAGCACACTTGTCGCCAATAACCGAAGCGAACTCCTGGTACTTATTTTCATCAAGCAGCCACCACCGGATCTGGTGTCGGCAGTGCTCAACACGTCCACGTTGGGCCTTAACGCAGAGATCCATGACAAGGAGACGGTGTTGTGCAGTAAGACTCTCACCGGGTATGACCTTGCAGTTGGCTACTTTGCCGATGTGGTGTCTCCTAGTTAGTAGGAAGTCGATCTGGGTAGCGCTTCGCCCGCTCCAGTAGGTAACAAGGTGCTCCGGTTTCTTTTTGAAATAGGTGTTCACAATTGCCAGGTCAGCGGCCGCACACGTTCGGAGAATGTTGTCCCCTTCCACGTTGCTGCTACCGTTACCAAAGCCACCGTGAACACGCTCAAACCCGTCACACTTCCGACCCACATGACCGTTCAAATCACGACCCAGAATGATTCCCTGGGATAACGGGATCCCGCGAAGCAATCCTTCGAGCTGGCTCCAGAACAACGTCCTTTCGGCGTCACCGCACCCGGCCTGCGGAGTGTAGGCACTTATCAAGTGGGTTATTACCTCATTGACAAGCACCGACATTAGCCGATCACTGATGCGATTCACCTCCAAGACGTCATCCTGGAGCTCGTCACCAAGGTGACCCCATTTCTCCCACTAGGTGCACTCGTGTAGCTCAGCTTGTAGCCATTCCCAATAAGCCGGGATCTGCTGCCTTTTCACCGAGTCTCCTGCAGGAACGCCACGGCCACCCTCGGCCTGTGGAGAGTTTGCCAGTTCTCTCGCGCGTCCAGTTAGCGTCCCAACGTTCCACGAAGCGAAATGGAGTTTACTGGTTTGGGCTCGCTCCTTCAGCCGTGTCCGCCCCTGACACGGTAGCCCTAGCCCACAGGTCACAGGAGTCTGCGCGCCGTTTTGCGGCGGCGCCCTAACTTTAACTCGTGGCTTTCTTCTGTTCCTTCTCATGTTTGACGATTTTTGACTTTCAATATTTAATCAATTTATATAATAGTTTGTTTAATGCCGAAATAAAATACGAATTTTTACATAATCATCATAGTACCTAACAATACCAATGAATTTTAAAATAACCTTTTTATTCCACGAATTAATGCCAACTTTCCCAAAATTTGGTACTTTTTTTAAAGTGACCCCATCATTTTGCCGGGATTATGTATCATTAGCGATGCGACCGTGTGCCCTGCCCCTCTTCGCCCGCGCAAGTATTGCCTACCGCACATATATTAAGTTAGGTAGGTACGTCATTAATAATTGGGTATCTGACACGCTTACTTGGGGAATCGATGTCAATCACTAAAGAACACTAATTTCATTAATGTGTCAGAGATGGCGCGCGAGTAAACAGTGTTTAATAAATACACTTAAGAGGCCCACGCTCCTGCTACCAATGTTTGGTAAAATGCTTGCAAGTCCCGCCTCACAAGTAGGTAAAAATAAATTAATGTGGGCCACACCCTGTGCCTACAAAAAATTAAGGGAATTTGACTTAAGTACCTGTATACAACCTACCACTGTCTGACTACCTGTATCCCCTGTCGTGACACGTGCATGATGGCGTCCACCGTACAGCGCTTCCTGCGGAAGCTAAACTAACTCTCTGGCAAATGCAGCCCCGCCCGCATGAGTCGCTCGACGAGGCGGTCTGCAATGCATCCGCAGGGCGCCCTGGCTTCTTTATGAGGACCAGTTTAACCGTCCTCCAACGAAATGGGAACTGGCTACCAAGCATGCGCTTAGTAGCCCCCTACACAAGCTAGTTCACACAAACACGTAAGTGTACACACTAGCTATTTCATACAAACGCGTAAGTAAGTAGACACACACAAACTATCCCATACAACATGCAAGTACACTCACAAGCTGGCCGAGACAAACACGTACGTGTACAAACACAAGCTAGTTCACACATACACGTAAGTGTACACACACGGCCTAGCTCATACAATCAAATTACATAATTTACGTTTGTAATACCCACTTCTCTGGGTCTATTCAGAACATAAGCGCGTTCGCGGCTGAGCCTGCGCTCGCTGTTTATCTGGCAAAGTTTTGATTAAATCCTACCGAAACAATAGTGATGCACTTCAATAATATGAATTGGAGCTTGTTAGTTTGTTTTTTTGACTTTTTGAACACAATGTGAGGACTATAATTAGAGACACTGATAAATAGTAGCTCTGTTGTAGTAAATTCAGAATAAAACAAACGATCTAGTTAAAGTCAGTCCAACTATCAACTGGAATTACTCTCAACTACTTTGGCTAGTAGTCGAATTCTTGTAATAGGATATGCTTTGCTGAAAAGGTATTTTCATATGAATTGTAATCTATGAAAAATTTTCAGTTTCGTGGTACACTTGAACTATAAGACACACTTGATTAGTGTGATGTAAAAAGTAAAAACTATATTTATCCTATATGCTTACAGTCAGAATAACTGTTGAGACCCATTCAACCACAGACTTTACCTCAAACGTGCAACAGCGCTTAATTGGGAAAAATATAGCTGTCTTTGGCGCGCAACAATGCGTAGGCCTGGCTGCTGCTCTACTTCGTTCAAGAAACTCTAAACAATATGAAAAGTATGGAGTCTTCGCTCAAACGATGCCATATGCACGTAGTGATAACATTGTAAAGTGCTGTATTAAGCTTAACCTCCGACCAGAAGACAAAATTGTAATATGTTTAGGCGAAAATGACCTTTATATAAGACATGTATTATCTCAACTGAAAAGTGTACTTATGACATTTGATAAAAATAGTATTATTATTTTAAATGTATTGAAAAATGACAACCTAAATGTAAATAAATTAAACAATAGTATAAAAAATATGTGCAAATATTATAAAAATTGTAAATTCACATACAATAGCAAATATAACTTGCCTGATATTTGTAAAGCGATAAATTACGTAATAGACTGTGAAGATTATGAAAAAAAATTTCTAGATCCAGTCGAAATCAGGAAACACCTGACCGGTAGCAAACTAAGCTTTTTACCAAAAACAACGGTAAATGAGCCCAAAAAAGGGACCATTCCGTTTTACTTCCCTAGTAGCAACAGTAAGGAATTTAGAGTAAACAAGCTTACCAATATTCCTTCTGATAAACTTAAAAAAGGAACCATACCTTATTATTTCCGTCCGGTTATTAAGGACGACACCTTTTTTCGTGCCTAAAATTTCCATTCGTGCTTCACACAATTTTAGGATACTCCACCAAAATATTGCAAGCGTTCTGTCAAAACAGGAACTTATAGAATTAACACTTCAGGAGATGAGAGATTTACAGAATGACCCGCACATAATTTGTTTCTCCGAAACATTTATCAAAAAAGGATATGAGAGCTATCTCAAATTATCAGATTATGACATGGCAACATATTTTTGCAGGGAAAAAAATCGTGGTGGTACTTGCATACTCATTAAGAAGGGTATCAATTTTAGAGAATTAGCATTTGTAAAAAATTATGCATCAGTAAATACCTTTGAGGCTTGCGGAATAGAGTTAGCATTTGAGCATTTAGTAATTATTTGTTTATACAGAACACCTCAGTCAGACCCTTACCTATTTTTAAATAAATTAGACAGCATGCTACAACAATTATATAAAAAATACAAATCGAAAACGCGGATAGTTTTAACTGGAGACTTTAATATAAATACACTGAAAAAAGGCAAAATAACCCAAGAATTTCAAGATCTAGCACACACACACAATTTGAAAATTCATATTAACGAAGCCACGCGCAAATTTTCCTGTATAGATCATATACTAAGTAATATACACAACGCAATTGCTAACGTCCTACCACTACATCTGTCTGACCACGATACAGCGCAAATGTTAAGTTTTCCATTGCGAATTCAATCAAGAGAAACCATATATTACATCTACAAAAGAGATTACTGTATCAATAACACACTTAAATTTAAGGAATGTTTGCAAAACTTATTTTGGACGGATGTATACATGGATAATGATGCAAATACGGCATTCAATAGCTTCCATGATTTAATATGCCTGTTCTACAATCTCTGCTTCCCAAAAGTAAGAATTAAAGTAAATACAAACAATAAATTCAAACAAACTTGGATAACTAAGGGTCTCAAACTATGTTCTAGAACTAAACGCTCGTTACGATATCAATATTACAAAAATAAAAGTAGAATCAACAAGAACAAATACATCACGTATTCTAAAATACTTCAAAATTGCATATATAATGCTAAACGGAATGCTAACATCAAATTTATGCACAACCATAAAAACAAATGTAAAGCCACTTGGTCAGTCATAAAAAACGAAATCCAAAATACGGAAATCCAGAATATTGAATCTTTACAGGTTGACAATACTGTTCTAACAAAACCAGCGGAAATAACTTCTGCCTTCAACAACCATTTCATTAACTGTATCCCTACACAGGGTCAAATAAATAGTTGTCTCAATGAAAACGTAATTGTTAACTCGATGTTCCTCTCTCCTATGTCTGAAAGTGAGGTGAGGCAACAGATAATATCGTTGAACAACACCAAGTCTGAAGGCTATGACGAACTTAATACCAGAATCATTAAGATATGTATTAATGAAATAAGTACAGTATTGACATATTTGATCAACTTATCATTTTCACAAGGAGTATTCCCAAAAGCACTAAAATTATCCATCGTTAAACCATTGTTCAAAAAGGGTGATAAACGTGACGTGAACAATTATCGCCCTATTACATTAATACCCATCATCTCAAAAATATACGAGAAATGTATGTATCACAGATTAATAAATTACTGCAGTAAGTTTAACATAATAAGAAAACAACAATATGGATTTCAAAAAGGTAAATCCACATCACTAGCCACATTCTCACTCTTAAAAACAATACTGAGCAGTTTAAACAAAAATCAGTTTGTCACGGGGCTTTTCTTTGACTTATCGAAGGCATTCGATCTTGTTATACATGCCAACTTACTACAAAAATTAGAAGCTCTTGGGATTAGAGGATTGCCACACCAATGGATTTCGTCGTACCTAACTGACAGACAACAGAGTGTCGCTGTTACTAGACTGGACGAAAATAGAGACATGATAATGCATACGTCTGGATATCAATGTGTAAAACGCGGTGTGCCCCAAGGTAGCATATTGGGTCCCATCTTATTTCTTCTCTATATAAATGATATAGTTGACATAACTAAACACAAATGTTTTCTTTTCGCCGATGACATTTCTATAATCGTAACTGCTGACAAAAAATATAATTCAATTACTGACCATGAAACTGACATAAATAATACTATTGACATTCTAATTAATTGGCTGAATAATAATAATTTATCTATAAATCTTGACAAATCCGTATACATACAATTTAACAAATATTATAATAATAAATTTAATTTTAAAATGGATATACGTAAAATAACACACGTAGAACAAACCAAATTTTTAGGTATAGTATTAGATGAATATTTAGACTGGAAGGCGCAGGTTCAGTACGCGTGCAATAAAATAAATAAATTTGTATATGCCCTTAGAAAAATTAAACGTGTAACTAATATAAAAATAGCTGTAATGTCTTATCGAGCTTACGTTGAGTCCTCTTTGAGGTATGGACTTATTACATGGGGAAATAGTACGGAACACAACAGGGCATTTATCGCACAAAAAAAGTGTATACGTGCCTTATACGGGATCCCATCCGATGAATCATGTAAACCAATATTTAAGAGGCTTGGTTTGCTACCGTTGCCATCATTATATATTTATGAGTTGTGTATGTTTGTAAAGAAACACCAAGAATTATTTAAAACAGCAGAAGAGGTGTCTTCGCGAAGTCGGCGTGACCAATATACACTTGTACTTGACGAACTGCCTAGGTGTACTAAATATAATAAAAACTGTGTAGCTATGTGTGTACGTGTGTATAATAAGTTACCAAAGACATTGAAAGAATTAAATTGTAGAATATTTAAATTTAAATTGCATAAGTGGTTGAATGAATATAATTTCTATAGTATTAAGGACTACTTAGAACACTAACGTTGACAACATGCACACGCAACGCTTGCACTTTCTTGTGCTAACCATTTTTGCATGCTTTATTTTTAAGCTAAACATGAGTGATCTCATTTTTGTATGTAAGACCTTTTATACCATGTTTTAAGCAAAATAAATATATTATTATTATTAACTATAAAATATAGTGTAATATGTGTTTTTAAATCACTACAATCAAAACATTAATATTATATTCTACAGTCCACAATGTAGGACTTATCAACGTTTCAGTTATTTCAGATCACAATTCACAATCAATATTCGAGTGCATCCATTATGAGGTACTCGCTTAAAATACCTCTCTTAGATAACGCACGAAGCGATCAAATTTATCGCGTAACGATCCATTGCTGGCTCGCTATGAATAATTCATGACACACCGCACAGCATCCCATTAACGCATCCCCATGTAAGTGGTGTATGTTTTGTGTGTCGACTTAAGAAAGATTGTTTCTGTTAGGATCTGTAAACATTGAATATCACGGAGCTTGTGCTCATTGCATTATTTATGTATATAGGTTAACATATCCGCTTTGAATTGAATTTCTCTGTTAGGAAATAAAGAGAACTTGTGGGACTACGGAAAGCCAATTTTATTTAATCGACGGCCAATTGATTTGAGAAAACTATGAAACACACCAATGTATAAGTACATCATCATCATCATCATCTCAGCGTTTATCCCGGTTGCAACCGCGACTTCGCGTTGGAGCCCGGGGTCCGCTTCCCTGCACATTCTCCTCCATTTCGCGCGATCTTTAGTATCCTGTGGTAAGAGATTGATGGCACGCATGTCATCTCTTACAACGACAAGCCAGCACCTCTTTGGTCTACCCCGCTTGTTCCGGTCCGGCGGAGGCGCCATGGTAAGATATTTGTTACCCACGTAACGTACCGGTTTTCGTAAGACGTGGCCGTACCAGCGTGGGCGACCCTCCTGCAGTTTGCCTGCTATGTCACGGACACGAAGACCGCCACGGATGTGGGAGTTCCTGATGCGGTCGTGCCGCGTCACTCCACACATCATATAATCGTATTCCTCTCCGTGACATGCAGCTCCTGCTTGTGTCGCTAAAGCACAGGCCAGTCCTCACTGCCCTACAGAAGAATGATTGTCTTTTAGACCTTTCCCTCAAGCTTAACCGGCATTTTGGGGTCACAAATGACACCCGTCACCTCACGCCATTTTGCCCAATCTGCGGAAATGCGTGCCCTGACGTCGCAATCAATGTCGCTGGGCGCGTGAAGCGTAGACCCCAAGTTTTTAAAATAGTCTGTGCACTCGACCATGTCTCCGCCTATGCGCACAGACATGGCGTGCGTCGTGTTGCTGGCCATGTACACGGCCTTCGCCACATTGAGTTTTAGACCTCCGTTCTCGAGCGAGTCCTTCGACGCATTCACCTGCTGCACCAACTGTTCCCTGACCTCATCCGTCAACGCGATGAGCACACGAATATACATGAATCCTTGATGCTGTGCGACAAGACGTCTAATATTACGCCGAACAGAAACGGACTAAGGACGGATCCCTGGTGGACTACTAATATTATAAATCAACACCATGCTGCTCAACAGAAGATATTGCTATAATTATTGACAGATATAGAAAAAGGACGATGTAGAAGATATTTAAGTACCTTTAACACAATCACCATTCATTGATCACATTTAAAACGAAGAGAACTGAGCCGCCCGGCAGTGTACAGTCAAGACCAAAAGTCGAGTTACAATCTCACAAAACTATGGCCAAGCAATACTAGTTGTAGTTACGACCTTCTTCTATAATAAAGTTTGATACACACTTATACACTTTGACAACTTGCTGCCCGCTTATGATTGTTAGGTACTACTTACTAATTTCAACGCTCACAGTAAGTGTTTAAATAGCCTAGCGGTTCTCGTCTTGATAGGCGTTCAAGGTGGTTCGAGTTCAAATCTAATAACTTACAAAATATTTTTGAAATGATTATTGGTGAGTTATGAATGCTGACAACAAAAATATGTAAAAATACCGATCCGCAACTTAACGATGATACTTTATTTTAAGATTTTTTCTATATTAGGGTCATTATAAAAAGATGACGGTAGATTTGAAACAAACTGAACAAAAAATATTCCACTACCTACAATAACTATCATTAACTACAATAACTCAAATAATATTACTTAGCTGTTGTTGGTTGGTGAACATATAGTTACGAGTTCGTGTTATTAGTTTTACTTTTTTAATCAATATGCAGGCATATGCAGCAATATATCTCAAATATCATAATATGAAACCAGCTTTTGTGTAAGTTGTTTTTATTATTATTTGGGTAAGGTGCAAACCAATTTCTTGTTGAAAGTGTCTAATAAATTTGTTATTGTTTTAGAGAAATACTGTAAGCCAAAGTCAAGAGGTTGGAGGACGAAGGTGGCTTATGTGTCGAGACAAGTGGAACGAAACAACAATATTTACCGTTGAATGAACCTTTGAATCTTGCGAAGAAGAGAGGTTGCATTTGTGGTTTAAAAATAAACTGGCGATACTGGTGGAGACTTATCGCGCTAAACAAAAAAAAAACTATAACAATCACAGTGCAGAAGTGTCCTACAAAGTGTTTTAAATATATGTCATTATATATCGTAATAACGGACTCTAAACCAACTCGTAAAGTAATTTAGCTAAGTGACAGTAATATGTTCGGTTGGCTTAATGGCTAACAGATGTCGCCTTTTACAATTTCAATACAAATTACTTTTGGTAAATTATAAAAACAATAATTTCGGAATTCGATAAGAAATAAGTTCGTTTACTTTTGAACTAAGAAAGCGCTTGAAGATTATAATCTCATGCCTTCAAACTCCGAATAAAGGCACTGCAGGATGGCATGCTATACACGCAAAAAAATTGTAAATGTAATAAGCACTGTTTGTGTTCTAAGTATAGATTATTTTATGATTGTAATAATATTCAGGTTAAGCTTCAATCCTCTTTTCTTTAAGAAAATGAATAATTAAGCTATAACCTCTTTAATGATAACATGTAATACTATAACTTTCATATCTAAAAACCAAAAATGTTTTTTATATTTTTTACCATAATAATATCATAAGTTTGTCAAGGATTACTTTTATATAAAATATTACAATGCTGCCATGTCAACGTTTGTTTCATTTATTAGTATAAGTATATCTATACCGAATAATATATAACTTTATAATATATTGCATTATATTATTTATTATATTACATCTATAGTAAACTAAAACATATAATAAAAACCTATTTTGGTATAAATATTCAGTAAATTTTCCTATTCGTTTAAATATTATTTGCAAACATTTTTATTTTAAAATACAAATCAGTTATCATAATTTTAAATTATATGAAACAACAAAAAGATTTGCCGTTATTAAGGATCGAACCCACAATCGCTCGCTTATGATAGACCATTGTTAAGTGCGGCCGCTAACTTAACTTCAAATGAAGTAACGAAATTTTGCATTACTTTAAAGAAAGATGAAGACTGCGATAATAAAAATAATGCGTTAGTGTGCGTGGCCGGTTTAGCGCAGGCGACAGTAGTCTTTAAGGTGGGAATGGACTTCTACAGCTGATTGTACATAAATCGAATCACTGCGGGCAATTTGGCGCCAAGCCTATTTCCTACGTTTTATTAGATTTTATAAATAACTGCACGAGTATTGCAAAGAAGATATTTCAGATTTGTTGAATAAAACAACATAAATGTCAAGTTGTTTGTAGGTGACTAAACTTAGGAAACACGAGCAGAATTTTTCCGAGAACATTTTGACCTACCTAAGATAAAAAATCTACATAAATCTGGTTCTGCAAATTATTTAATATCACTGTTTACATGAACTACGTAACCAGTAGTTTATCTTATCGCTAATTAACTTCAGCTTGTAACGTAGAAAAAACACCAATACAATATCGCATTACCTCATTTCAACAGACCGAGTCAAGTCATTTAGTTACAGTCAACGTTACACTCCTTAATCATGGTGAAAGTAGCTGTGGTCACTGGTTCCAACAAAGGAATCGGATTCTCGATTGTCAAAGGACTACTGAAGAGATTTGATGGAGTAGTGTTCCTCACCTCTCGGGACGATGGCAGAGGAAAAGCTGCTGTTGCGAAGCTGAACGCTCTTGGTTTACATCCGGAATATCACCAGCTTGATATCACCGATAAATCCAGTGTTGCAAGGTTCAGAGATGATGTCAAGCAGAAATACGGAGGCATCGATATCTTGATCAACAACGCTGCCGTGTGCAACTGCTCCGAGCTGTACCTTGGCTACAAAGAAAGTAAAGACATTATGGATGTAAACTACTTCAGTTTCTTCATCATCCAGGAGTACCTTTAACCTTTGATCAGAAACAATGGGCGCATCCTCAATATTTCCAGCGACTGCGGACATCTTTCTAATGTGAGGAATGAATACTGGATCAAGAAGCTCTCCAACAAAGATCTGACAGTGAAGGACATTAATGATTTCGTGAACTGGCATTTGGAAGCCGTGAAGAACGAAACTTTCAACAAATCTGATATTGCTGACGATGGAACTATTGCTGCATACAGAGTAGCCAAGGTAGCAGTCAGTGCATTGACTATTATCCAGCAGAGAGAACTGGAAGCAAGGAATATTTCTGTTAACTCTATGCACCCTGGTTTAGTTCGCACGGATATGACGAAAGGCGTCGGTTTCTACGACGCAGATCAAGCAGCAGAAACTCCTCTGTATATGGTGCTGGAGGCTCCAGCAACTATTAAAGGTGCATACATTTGGTACGATAAGAAAATCCTGGACTGGTATGATCCTAAAGCGGACTGGTATTTCAAATCCGTTAATTTTTCAAAATAATTGTTCATAAGGTTGTGTATTTAAGTGTTTCACAATTAAATATTAAAGAAACGTTATAATAAAATATATGTGAAATTAATTACAATACAATATTCATGCTAATTATGGATCAATTTTCATATAATTATACAACTAGGTATATTTTTTTTATTATGTTGCTTATGATTATTGTTTTTGAACATTTATCATGAAAATAAAATAATAATCAAAGTTCATAAGACAAATATTAATTACTTTCTAGTAATCAACCCCTGTAAGAAACTTATTCTTCCAAGCAATTAAGACAAATAGGTTTCAATATAAACGTAGTTGACCTAAACGAGTTCATTTAGTGAACCAATCACCATTAGGTTGTGAGCACTGACGTCACAAACATGGCCACCGGACAATTACGTGATGTCAAGTTCACGTCCGATATCACCCGAGATAATAACAGACGCTACATTGTGTGCTTCTATATTTATGTTCATGTTTATAAGGGGTACAATAAGATCTGAATTATCAAGTTTATTCTTAGCTTTTTAATTTGTTCGCACTGATTTTCCTTTTCATTATTTGACGAAATATTACCATAAGTAATCGGTTCAAGAACTATTTGCCACAGTTCCAACATTACCAACATTCTGATATTATTACACCTGAGTTCCCAACAAAATAATACCTACCTATATTATTAATATTTTCACATACCTACCTCTTCAATCAAATGGATACTCCGCAGATAAGTAATACTTACAACGATTAAACTAACATTACAACACAAAACTTGTACAATAACAATAATTCAAAGTTTTCCTTCTTCATAAGCTATTTCCCGAATTCACGTGTCTTCAAAATGTCCACAGTACGCGAAAACCAACCTTATACAAGAAGAAAAGGGTATTAAATTGTGTACATCCGTGATGTAAAATGATAATACCCAAGTGAATATTAACGCGGCTGGTAATGGAGTAATGGCACTCGTACATATGAATAATTCACGTATCGAATTAAAGCGAGCCAACTTTTGTTCTGTTTACACTGAAATTAAAAAGTTTCCCAACGCGGGTGACGCAGGGGCATGGCGTGGCGGGGGAGTGGGTATGAGGCTAGCATTGAATTCGCAAAAGCGGCAATTTCCGTAGAAAGGATGATGACATACGGGAAGTGCGGTGAGGACGAGCCAGCTGACTCACAACGGGAGAACGAATCGAAAAAATATTCCAGCTAACTGCTTCTGCAACAAGTAATTCTAACGAGAATTTAAAATCGGATTCAGAACGAAAACGAAAGAGAATTATATTAGAAGCGATTTTTCTAACAAATGTTACAAAATAAAGAGAATCTACAAGCCCACGCACAAGCAAGGTTTAATTCAATCGGAAGTTCTTTTGATCTTGTATGAAATTACACTTTATTACTCATATTTTGTTGTGCCACAACATTTTGATACTTTATTAACCTATTACATCTAGGTTACTTCAAGGGCTGATTTATTTAATGGTCAAGGTATAATTTTCAGAGCCTGACAAATTGTTTTTGCTTTTCGAAATCTGAGACGAATAGCCAGTAAGGAAACAGCAACAAGCTCCGCTCCGCCACGGCCGTGTGTTTTAGGGAAACTTAGTGGATAAATGGATACAGAATTCTTTGTACAAAGAAACAAATGCACTTCCAGTACTTACAGCAATCGATTCTAAGCAATTGTCAATAAAAGCTCGCGACATCTTTTTCATCGTCATCTTCATCATCATCAATCTCATACAGAAAAGGATTGAGCGTAGGTAATCACCACGCTTGCATCTTTTTAATAATATTTTTTTATTGCATTTTTTATATATATTTTGTACGTATGTTTTTCTGACATGTGCAATATATACTGATGTATTTTATTAAATTTGATATAAATTTCGACATTACATACAATACCTAATCAATACTTGGCCACTTTAACATTGCATCACTGCTTACCATCTGGCGGGATTGCAGTCAAACACTAGTTTATAATTATTTAAAAAAAAATAGTTAATGTAAATATTTCTACACCGACAACAGTTGTGATTTGAAACTGTTTAAAACCTTAATGTACATACAAAATGCTCTGAAAGCTCTTTTTTAAATAGTCAAATGATCGGTCAGTCAGTAAGATAAAAGTGATAAAACTAGTTGCCCTTTCCAAACTTAAGCACCTATGATGACCGAGCTCGTTGTTGCAAGAAGCTCCAAGGTCCTACATTTCATGCAAAAATTGTCAAACGTTAATTTTATTTCTCGAACAATAGTTCAATAGGACAAATCAACCCCAAATCATATAAACGGTGAATATTTACTGAGATTATAATATATTATTGTCATAGTGTAAACACACACGGAATTAAATTAGATTAAGGATAATTTATGCATTAGCTTATCATTTTCACCGGCAACGCTAGCCTCGCTGTAATAGTTATTAATGGCTCATGTATAATATAATATGATTAATTGTGACCTAATTATATTTAGGTCACAATAGGCACATTCATATTATTTACCTACTTGACGTTTGAATGTCGAATGAATCCTTACTATCCTTACTAATATTATAAAATATGGGAAAGTGAGTTTTTTGTTTGTTTGTTCCGCTTTCATGTCGTAACTACTGAACCTTGGAACCTGCTTCGAAATTTTGCAGACATAAAGTTAAAAGTCCGGATTAAATAATAGGGTAATTTTTATCCCCGAAAAAAAATATATTCCCGAGGGAAGTCTTAAAAGCGCTATATAACCGAACTCCACACGGGCGAAGTCGCGGGCGGAAAGCTAGGAGTAAATAAATGGGAACTTCATAACTTACTTGGTACGACATACTTGTATGATAGTTTGGATGTAAAGGGCAAGCAGTTGATTGCGATGTGTGGTGAGTTGATTAAAATCAGATGATATTCATTCAAATCAGCACTCTTCGAAAGTCTAAATTAAAGTAAGTATCCACCCTCACGTCGTTGTTGACACCGCTACGATCCGCACGAAGTAGTTCGCCTTGTCTTTTATATCGTGTACATCGAAGACCTGGAACAATTCGCCTGCAGCGGTTTTCCTGCCATATTACAATTTAAGTGTCTTCAAAACTATAGTGAATAAGCTTATAATAAGCTAGTGTGATTTACCATCGACGATCGTATCACTGCTTACCATCAGGCGAAATCGCGGTCAAGTTAAGCAGAAGAAGTGGCGTAAGAAACTCACCAACAGCACAATTGTGTGTTTGATTGACATAAAACAAATTCATAGCGCCATGTTTGCCAGAGTGACCACATAACTAGTAGGCAAACAGCAGGCCCATTCAACCTAAACCCCCGTATATCCCGCACGCATACGAACGTAATGTGATGTGGTTATGTCAGAGAGTTCCCGACGAAATTAGATGTGAGTCGAGAGGTCTGGATGTTTTGTGACAGTACGGGGCGCCCGGGGGCCCGGGACTCGGCTGCATTGTGTGAACCCTGCTTAACCTTGCTCCGGATATATCGACGGTGGATGAATACCGGCTCAGAAACTACTGGGAGAGGGGCAATCGCGCAGAAAACTAGCGTATGACAGGTAAGTAATATAAAATTGGGTAAGCGAAGCGACCGATGCTGCTATCGTTCTATTTTGGGAATAAAAGGTTGTCGGTCGGTTTAGATGAAAATCGCTTCCTCATCCTGTTAGATTATGGATACTCATATGTCCTTATCTTGATACCCTAAATGTTCTCTGATTACCGTCACAAAAAGTGATTACTTATTTCTTCAGATCAGTTGTGGTTTTTTTCCACAATATATAAACAATGATGCAGTTAAAGATGTACATTATTAGGAAATACGTACAATAAATGCAAATACAAATAAATGCAATATAATGCAATGTCTAGAAATAAAAAATGTCTTCTCAATAACTTAGCGGTGAGGTTGAAAGGGAAGCCAATTTATTCAATGTTTTCTTTTTCTATAAGGAAAGCGGTATACAATCAATGAGCCGTCGGTACGTTTGTGGGAGCAGATTGATTGATCACCGAGTACCTCCCCACGCGACGATCACTGCCAGTTATCGACTAACTGCGAGTTTTGTGGTTGATCTAGATTTGTTTAAATGTTATAAACTTGTGCTTAACCGCAATCCCGCTTGTTGGTAAGCAGTAACAGTAGCAGAAATAGCAATCGTTGATGGTAAAGCGCACTAGATTATTATGAGCCAACTAACTAGGTGCGAGTTCAATATACGCTCTATTACCTTGCAGAGTATGGAGGTTATTGAAATCAGCCGATAGTTGATAGGATCAGCACTAGAGGTCAATAGAGGAAACAACTTGGGTGCACAATTCTTCAGGACAATCGCTGGTATACCATCTGGGTTTTCTTTTCAGGACCTCCTTGTTCGTCATGCAAAACTTGTGCATCGCTGCGTCGCAGTGAGTCAAATTCTAAGGAATAGCATTGTTAGGATCAAGACATGAATTGTGAGCAAAAAGAGATTTTATTACTTCCACTGGCAGGAAAGGTAAGGTATTATGGAAAGGTTTCGTTTTTCTTATAATTTGTAATATTCAGGCAGGTGACACCTATTCTTTTATTTTGATAGATGCACCCGCCATCACAAGGTATTATGAGCTATCCAACATGATGTCCCCAGATATATTTTCTAGGATTTTAGTGCAGGAGGGGGTGGGCTTTCTAACCTTATTTTTTTCTTTTTACTGTTGGGGCTAGCCCTTCTTATTATTTATCTTTATTTCATCATTATCATCATCAACCTTTTATCGCCCCACTACTGGGCACAGGTCTCCTCTTATACAGAAAGGATTGATTGATTCTATCTTTATTTAATATCTTATAATTTATATTCTAATATCTTATCATCTATTGCGTCTTTCCTTACTGATATCTATATGTATTTATTGTTTATGCTCTTACATAAAAATGCTTACATTAATTTAACAACTTTAAACACTATATAACTACTTATTGCTATTTACTGTTCTTAATCTATTACATTTATAACTTTTACTAGTTACAATATATATTTATTTCTAATATACTATTCCTTACACAAAGTGATTAAACAGGCTTACTATTACAACTAAGTCTTATTCTAACAACTATCACTTTTACAACTTAACTGTCTTGGACACCTATTCTTATTAGCTTGACCCTTGCTAGCTAGACCAACAGTAGCATAAACAATATCATTAAACACAGTTCTGTTTCATTGACAAGTCTGTCAATGTCAATTATCAAATAATGTGTGTCTTTGACCCTGACCTTGACATCAGGCCAACTTTTTTATAAGTTTTCATGTTTGAGTAAGAGACTTTTCACTGTATCAGATTTTATGTCTTTGTTATTAATATGATTAGTTTATGTAACGTGCGTTTTGTTTGTGCCAAATAAACAATATATCTTCATTTTTCTTTCTCACTCTTGCTACTGTGGCTGCATCTATCTCCACATATGTATGAACTACGCATCACACTGACTTCACCCAAAATCCTGCATCACTCATGTAAAATTAGCCTCACGACCAGGACATACACAACGCCTCCACATCAACCGCCGCATCCAGGTACAGCCCAGCTGGTATTACACTACCGTGTCGGATGAGTGAACTTATAACCCTGCTTCTCATTCATATATACTACGTGAACCATTTCAGATCACTAAAGCTGGGATTTAGTGTTTCCTTTTACAACATGCGGATTTATTCCCATTTCACTAGATTCCAAAGCCCTGGAAGCTTGTTCGTAAACCTCTGCTGAATCAAGCGTATATAGATATATTTTATCGTCTACTTTTCCTCAAAAGATCTTTAGAAAAGATATTTTCAACACAAAATCAGCAATTCTATGAACAGCAACGGATCCTTGTGTATTTAACTACTATTGTGAACGTACGTACCGAAGCGTACCGCGTGCATGCTCTAGTTAGGAATATTTATCAGACGCAATACAACACCGTCGTCTCGATGTTTGTCGGCCCAGGTACAAGTGTGGAAATGTATTGTTTAGGTATTGTTCCCTTTAAAATTATACCATGACTACGAAACAACCTATAAAAATAAAAATTGACCTGCAAAAACAGTCGTATGAGTTTTACGAGTACACCCAGGAGAAAACGTACATAGAAAACCTGCATCAAAACTTGCACGAATATGCATAAGATACGACGACGACGACGAAAATACTTAAAAACACAAGAAAAAGAAGAACCCTAAAACTCAGATAAACTGGTCGGTAAGACCATAACAATTAGTCAGCCAATTATAAGTGACGTTGAGTACCGTATGGACGAGGTTGAACTCGTTACAGAGACTGGCTGGATTAAGGTAAAATCAACAAAAAAGAAGCTCACCGCAGTCTTTAGTTAGATAGTTAGTTGTGTTTGTTTTCGTCTTTGCTTGTTATCCTGTATATTTTCTTTTATATAAATGTTTGCGAGGCTTTTTCTTGAAATAGACTAATTTATTATTTTATTTATTTTATTAAAAATACCCTGGGGTTGAAATAACTCCACATAAAACATCGAAAATAATACCATACACACATGCACTGCTCAAAAGAGCTAAGGTGTGTTAAGCTGGTAAACCACAGCTGAATACAACAAACTTGCAGAAGGTAACCTAAGTGTGTCCACTGTGATCTACGTCACACTCAACCACAGAGGGGTTGTATAATTGCTATGGAGATGCATCTATGTAATGAATTATTTAAAAACTCTGTCAATAGGCAAACTAATACAAATAGCGACAAACAGATAACACAACAAAGTTCACAGTCTGATAACCAACCGCGTACATTACACAAACACTTACAAGCGGTTAAACAAGAACGCAACCATCAAATCTTGAGCACTTTTTTTCACCTCATGATGAAATAGCGATGTCCTTCGTAACCTAAAAATGTAACCTGTCACCAATATTCTTCTCCAAAAATTTGCAGAGACCCATGAATTCAAAAGGCAATTCAGCTGGTACACCAATATAGTGTGGAGACTAAAACGTTCCAAACGTTTCAATTAGTAATCCATACATATTATAAATGCGAAAGTATCTCTGTCTGTCCGGCTTTCACGCCAAAACTACTGAATCAATTGTAACTAAACAATTGGTACACAGATAGTCTAGAGCCTGAGAAAGGACATAGGCTATATAACATCCCGCTATGACCAATAGGGGAAGAGCAATAATAAAAAATGTTGCGATAACGGGAGCTAACGCGGACGTACATATCAGGCGCTTTGAGTTCTTTTTAATTTGCAGGAACCACCGCTTTCTGTAAACTGAAATCCACTCGGACGGAGTCGCGGGCAACAGTTAGTTGATTATAAAGAATCTGGTTCTCGCTTACCTTCAAAATTTAGCAAAATGAAACTTTGTTTATTTGCCGTTTTAAAGCAAAAAATTGGTTCACAACACAGATGTGTATACTTGTAGAAAGCTTAATAAAGGACACAGGTCATAGAATTCTATTATTAACTTAATTATGGCAGCATAGATCAGTATCCGTTACAAATAGATACAGAACTAGTTCTGCTCACCCTTTCAACTCTACGGCTTCATGTCAGCACTACAAAATGCAACTTTATGATTGTTAAATTGTCACAAGTAAACAACCCACATTATTTTAATTTATTTTATAAAGAAACCTTATCGGGGAAATGAAAGACCGTGGTGCAGGGTACGTGCACAGGATACGAGCTCGTAAATTGAGTAAAACAACCGAGTCGTGGTCGCCATTGCACTTTACCCACGTTGGTATAAAAATGTAGATTTCAACACAAAAATGTGCATAATTGTGCAGATATTTGCATAAGTATCCGACACTTTTTACGTAAGTCGTGAATATACTGACCAGATTTAATGTTAATACAAGAGATAAACGAGCGCGGGTAGAACGAAATGTAAAACAGAAACGGAAATATATTTTTCCAGATACCTAGTCAATATTTTCATAGTTTATTGATAGCTGTGGTTTTTACAATCTAACTAGTCGACGACCTGCCTATTTAAATCTCAAAGCAAAACAACAACAAAAATCAGCAGTTATGGTCGTATGTTCCAAATACTCAAACTGATGTTAATTTAATGTTATGTTAATTCAATTAACTTGTTTTTTGAACCTACGCGTATCACGACATCTTCGTCAACCTGTCTTGATAATATGTTTAGTGATGGTAATGCCGATAATAAATTTGTATCAAATGACCTAACATCCGACCACTGTGGGTTATTAGCTAGCTTTCCCATTCAATTACATAAAAAGCCGCTTAAGCTTCAATGCAGGCCTTATACAGCTAGTCGCTGCAAAATGTTTAAAAATAATGTGGCTCATAAAATTACACCATCCATAGTAGAATACAAGAATGCTAATGAAATGTATAGTGCCCTTTTTAATGTTGCGCAAAAGGAGTACCAAATTATTTTCAAGACTAAAACCATTAAGCTTAATGGATCGTCTGTTGGATTTAACCAATGGGCTACTCCGGGTATTTATAAAAGTAGAGCGAGACTATACGAGCTATATGGTATGAAAAAATACAGGTTTGATACTCCCTTTCTAGAGTATATAAAAAAATATTCATAAAATATTGTGTAGCTGCTAAATCAAAATTTCTAAGCGATACAATTAAAAATTCAAATAATAAAGTAAAAACCACTTGGAAAATTATTAAAAACTAGCGGCCGCCAGCGACTTCGTTCGCGTGATTTAGTTATTCTCCACTCCTATTGGTCGCAGTGTGATGTTATATAGCCTAAAGCCTTCCTGGATTAATGGGCTATCCAACACAAAAAGAGTTTTTCAAATCGGACCCGTAGTTCCCGAGATTAGCGCGCACAAACAAACAAACAAACAAACATACAAACAAACTCTTCAGCTTTTTTATATTAGTATAGATGGAACTGGCAAATCTGCTAAACAGGATAAGCAACTTGAGATCATGGTCGACAACAAATTATCTAGAGCTGAGAATCTTTTGCATAGTAGTGTATCTAAGTGTAGTCGTCTGTTTCACTTTGAACACGTATCCCCGCGTGATGTGGTTAATATTTTTAAAACACTTAAGTCTAAAAACGCCGGTGATTACTGGGATATTTCCATTAAAATATTAAGTAATATAATAGACATCGTAGCCCCCTATCTAGCTATTAATTTTAATAAATGTATTGACTTAGGGATTTTTCCTGATTTAATGAAGAAAAGTAAAGTTATACCATTATTTAAATCAGGTAATAAAACTGATGTTGGCAACTTCAGACCAATTTCTATCTTACCTGCATTCAGCAAAATATTTGAAAAATTAATACTTAAGCCGTTGCTAAAACATTTTAATTCGAATCATCTCCTACATAGTGAACAATATGGTTTCACAAAGGGTCGTTCGACTATGGATGCGGGTTTTGCTCTTTTTTTAGAGGTCGCAAAATGCTACTGGAATTTTTTGTCATCTCTCCAAAGCCTTTGATTGCGTGCACCATGACATACTTTTGTGTAAACTCCGCCATTACGGTGTCGAAAATGAAGCTCTCAACGTGATAGGTTCTTATTTACATAATAGATTACAGTGTGTATATATTAACGGTGTGAAATATTCCGGGCTACCAGTTCAGTTAGGTGTACCGCAAGGCTCAATACTGGGTCCATTCTTGTTTTTAGTATATATTTTTATTTCCATTCTACCATTTTACCATTCTATTTAAAGGACATCTGTGACGTTGTGCTGTTTGCAGATGACACCTCTCTAATTTTTAAAGTAGACATGATTTTGACGAAGTAAAGAGTGCACTCTCAACAGTTACGGATTGGTTTATGTCAAATAACCTACTTCTTAATACCAAGAAAACGAAATGTGTAAAGTTCGCCTTGCCTAACGTTAGAAATCTGGGACCCAACATTGTTTTAGACAAAGAGGTGCTTGAAACTGTGGGCTCGGCAGTTTTTCTGGGAATAACAGTAGATGCCAAACTTCAGTGGGGACCACACATATCAACCCTAGCAGGAAGGCTCAGCTCGGCCGCCTACGCCGTCAGGAAAGTAAGACAATATACTGACGTTGATACGGCTCGTTTAGTTTATTTTAGTTATTTCCACAGCGTTATGTCCTACGGAGCAAAGCCGCTGACATACAAAATATATTTGTACTCCAAAAACGAGCTGTCCGAGCAATTTAGCAGCTCGGTGTCAGACGTTCTCTGAGAAATTTCTTTAAGGATATTGGTATTCTCACGGTTGCTTCGCAATTCATCTTAGCCAACAATGCCAACATCTTATATGTTAGGCAAAATATTCACGTGTATACCAAAAACTGTGATATTCATAATATTAACACCAGAAACAAAGACAAACTGCGAGCCCCTTTTCACCGACTTCAAAAGGTTCATAACTCTTTTGTTGGGCTTGGTATAACTTTTTATAAAGAAAGAAAGAAAGAAAATACATTTATTTAGCACAAACTGAAAGACACACAAAACATCAGATACTAAAACATAGTAATAATAAAATAAAGTAAATTTTGATAAAACCGAGCCTTATGTGTGCCTCCCGGCTGTTGAAAACCAGCGTCAGGCACTAGTTGTCTGGCATTTTTGCTGAACTGGGCCTTTTTGGCGCAGCCGGGAGGCACACTACTGTACCTGATATGTGAGGTGACGGATGTAAAACAGTTTTATACAGCAATGTGAATTGTGTATGCAATAAAAAAAATACAATGTAAAAATAATAATAATAATAAAATAAATTTGTGTTAAGTATATAAAAACAATTTTTACGTATGTATATGTGTACGAAATGTCGTTTTGAATAGTAAGATAGAAACAGAACTATATCAGTAAATAAATAAATAATTTAATATACGATAATTTAATTTATTTTATGCACGTAAAAATAAAAATTAAACCCAAAAACGAGACAAATTAAAATATATATAAATATATGTAACGTTGTAAAAAAACAGAAAGTTTCAAAAGGAATGGAATGCCTGCCATAATTTATTTAACACGCGCACTGCAGCATCATCGCACAACCCTGCAAGCAGGTAAGCCGGACTTCATCATATAATTGACACATTTAGTGTGACCATGTCTAACTGCCTCTGCGATTCTATGAGATACTGCCGCAAACGTCGTTTAAAAGCGCCTATTGTGTTTATTATCCTAATTGGTGGTGGTAAATTGTTCCATACTTTGGACGCCGCATAGCGAAAGCTACCCCTAAAAGCAGCCGACCCCTGAGACTGAGTCGAGAGCTGCTGCGAACATTGCCTTCTAACGCATTCCCGTCTGCTCGCAACCCAACTCAGCTTGTTATAAAGGTAGTCCGGTTTCTTATATTTCACCACGCCAAACAAAAGGCAAGCCAAGTGCAGTTTGCGTCTGGACTTCATCTTCAGCGTATAGTGCTTATTAAGAAAAGGTGTTACATGGCTTCTGCGAGGAATATCGTAACAAAAACGAGCACAGGCGTTTTGCACCCTTTGTATGAGGCGGTCAGTACGAGCTAATAGGCGCGGGCCGTAAACTGTGTCAGCATAATTCAACCTGGACAGAACCAAGGTTTCTACTAGCTGTTCCCTTAGTTTTACGGATAAATAAGGCCTCATGTTATACAAAACTTTTAGGCGATAAAAACAGTTCCTAACCGAGTCTGCTATGTGTTTCTCAAAACGCAAATCTTTGTCCATATTGACACCTAGATTCCGCGCTTCATACACCCGCTCAATTGGTTCTCCCATAAGTCTTCAGTCAAATGTCACTGGTAATCGACTCAACTGCTGCCTTGTGCCAAATACGATATATTTAGTTTTTATTGGATTTAACGACAGGCAGTTCTCCTCCGACCAGGCGGCGATTCTTTGAAGATCATCGTTATGATCCTTAATTGCACTATTGTACTCGTCTGGTCTAAAAGATATATAAAGTTGGACATCGTCGGCATACGAGTATATATGGTACTTGCATTTATGGAGACACTTCACAATATCCGTACTATACAAAATAAAAAGAATCGGGCCCAATACGGAGCCCTGCGGGACTCCTCTCTCTACAGAAGAATGTGTCGATCTGAGGTTAGTACCATCACCCAAAAGCAAATCAACAAATTGCTTCCTGTTGGTTAGATAGCTGCGGAACCATTGCACAGCGCTGGCGTCGAAACCATAGTAATTTAACTTTGATAGTAGTAGCGAAATATTTATTGCGTCAAATGCACGGGAAAAATCGAGCAAAATCAGCAATGAGCACATTCCTCCATCTTGGGCAGATAATATATTATCAGTAACATCCAGTAAAGCAGTAGATGTACTGCGCTGCTTTCTGAAGCCAGATTGTAAATCAGGTAAGATGTTATTCTGTTCCAAAAATACAGTTAACTGGTCACTAACTATTCTTTCTAATACCTTGGAGAGACATGGTAATATACTTATAGGACGTAGGTCCTTTAGAGTGCAAGGATTTGAATTTTTTGGCAATGGTCTAACGGAGGCAATTTTCCATAGGTGAGGGAACGTAGACGTTACTATGGAGCAGTTTATTATGTGCATTATAATAGTTAACGTATGTGGTAGTGTCATATTAATCTTATCCAGGGTAATATTGTCGTGACCTTCAGCGTTACTTTTAAGATTAGAAATAACGCGAGAGACATTATTCTCTTCCACTGGAGTGATTGCGAAAGTTTCTCCACCATGTCTATGATTTTCATAGTAGTATATAAGTGAAGTGCTTGCCACAGGATTACCGGGGACGGTTAAAAAGCTTTTATTAATTACGTCAGGATCTGTAAAGTGCAACGGTAGGTCCTGTGTGGGCTTATAGGTAGATAAGGTCGATTTCAAGCTTTTCCATAATAATTTAGGGTTTCTTATTTTATTATTTATGTTATGCTTAAAATAAGCAACTTTTTCATAATACATTGAATTAATCACTAAGTGTTTTAACTCCTTGTAATATTTTTTTTTTTGAATCGACTTTCGTCTTCCTATAACTACTAAGCGCATCGTATATAACAGGATACCCTCTGCTTTGCTAGACTTGCCTTACAATGCATTTAAAGCACAAATCAAATCCAAGCTTTGTTCAAAGGCATATTATTCCGTATATGATTATTTAAATGATGAGAATAGCTGGTCGCTCTGATTAACTCAGGACAATGTTTGTGTTCTTTCTCTGGAATTAGCTTACTGACACGCTTTATGAGTTCATATAATTCACTTTTTTTTTACAATACATAAATATGTAAGCTGTCACGCACTTTATGCCTGGGTCTTTTATTGAAGTCTTAAGTTTTTAGTTATTTACATTTTCATTTAAATATGTATACATGTTTTGTTTTGCTTTGCTGTTATTTAGGCGTGGTAGCTGGCATATGGTCAATAATTTCATTGTTATTGTATTTTATTGTGTTCACCACTATACAGAGTATTGTATAAAGTCATGTGTTTTGTTTTTAATGAACAGACAGCTGTGCTGCTGGGGAGTTCGTTCAACCACTTCTTCTTCCCAGCGAAAGCACTTAGAAAGTGTCGATGGGTGGGCGTTTTGGGGGACTGTCTTATGTAATATTGACGTTGTGTTGATGAAAGTGCTGACTCTCAGCCTAATTTGAATAAATAACTTTGATTTGATTTGATGCGAACAGCAACAGAATTAACATAAAATGATTTTTTTTTAGTTGAAATCAGTCAATATACTCAGTGAGATAGAATAGTCAGAGAGATAGATCAGTCTGAATTAATATTTTATATGTCATAAGGTTATGGAGCATGTCGCACCCACTGCAATTCTAATTGGTTGCTCTGCACTCGAAGTTGTTGACGAGTAGGTATATATACCTGGGACAAACAGTACAACTAGGTAGGTCCAACTTAGAGAAAGAAGTGTCTCGTCGAATCCAGCTCGGCTGGGCAGCATTCGGGAAGCTACGCTACATCTTCTCATCGTCCAAGATACCACAGTATCTCAAGACTAAAGTCTTTGATCAGTGTGTTTTGCCAGTGATGACTTACAGAACTGAAACGGCAATAAAAGGTCACACAAAAGGTACGGAAAAAGCTATGCTCGGTGTTCTCTGCGTGATCGAATCAGAAATGAGGAGATCCGCAGAAGAACCAAAGTCACCGACATAGCTCTTCGAGTCGCTAAACTTAAGTGGCAGTGGCAGGGCACATTGCTCGTAGAACCGATGGCCAATGGGACGGTAAGGTTCTGGAGTGGCGGCAGGTCGCGAGAATCCGATGGATACGGGCAGCATAAGACTGGTCATCGTGGAAAGCTTTGGGGGAGGCCTTTGTCCAGCATTGGACATCTATAGGCTGAAGAAGAAGAAGACATAAGTTTTAGATCTCTTTTTGTTAAATAACAATGCAAAGCACAATATGAAAATTGTACAGTCAAGAAAAATATCACCGCTACCACTTGTACCTCAGTACCTTTTTACCGAACTCGACAGCAAATGTATGACTGACGGGTCTATCCACACGTGACCAACTAGCCACGATAAAGGAGGAAAAAGGGGGTAGTTCTAATCTTTAAATACGAAATATGACTTTTGAAGCTCTTACGGCCGATTTGGCACCAGTGTTAGATATTTGGTTCATATTGTTTCCGGAGAAAAAATAGGAATAACATAAAATTTATAAAAAGAGTGTTAAAGCATGCATTCTTACATCAAGCACATTCAAATTTCCCGGTTCCTTCCCATCCATCAACTGTTTATTTTGTATGTTTCACCTGAATAAAGTTTGTCGCTCAATATATTTCTGGCTTAAAGGCCTTGAAATCAAGCCAAAAAAAAATACAATAAAAAACCAATGTCTCTCTGCTACACAACAAAAATAGGCATAATGGCTTGCGAGCCGGCTATCATAGATATTCTATAAATCAATAATTACCCCTTGAAACCAACAACAAAGTGACCAAGTGAACATCTGTGGAGGCCTCCATCACAACCCGGAGAATGCAGCGCTAGGAATCCCGTAAGTCCAGCCTTTTTTCCTTTTTTTGTGTTTGCATGTAATTTCCCAGAAGACGCGCCTAAGAAACATAGTCCAGCTATCGAAGATATATCAGTATACTATTACCAAACAAGAGAGTTGGTAAACGATTTATAGTAAAGTTGAAAGAGTCACCGTACACTATTTCTCATAATAAAAGACTTGCCCACGTCTACTTCCCAAAAATAGGCAACAATCCTAGCTAAGCTATAAAGCCCATATTTGAACTCAGTAAAATACATGGAAGTAATTATTCTATATCCCTTTGCAGCATTCGCTGGCGCATGAACGATGCGTTCATTATATAAAATTATTTACAAGACCAAGTGCCGCAACGTTAATGATGTTATACCGTCCCTCACACCTGCCATATACTGTCTTTATAAAGGATTGTTGCAATGTGATTGTATTTTCAGTTAAAATATATTTCCAAATTCTATATGTTTTAAAAGCAGGTATTTAATTTAATTGTTATCTATTTCTTCAATGTTTTGATAGATATTTGTTTAATCACTGTTTTACTTTTGATTTTCATCTGTTTTATTTGTAGCTTCTCCTTTTTTGAAATAGGTAGGTTAAAAAAATGTGATGCAGCAGTCTGAAACTACCTAAAAGTGTTCTATTACAATAGTGCATGCCTAGATAAAACATAACCTACTATTCAAGTCCCCCATCCGTTGCATATGACGTGCCCTTATCCATATGTCTTACAAACAGGGGTGGATGGGGGGAATATCATGATATCGAAGCTGAGTATTTCCCAGCAATAATAACTGTGTATGGGTGGATATCGGTTATTCCGCGTGATTGACATTCGATTAACAATTACATACTTCACTAGAAACCGTTTACATCCTTCTCTGAACTGTTAGTGGTGCGGTATATGTCACAATCAATGGTTTCCGACAATACCTGTTAATTGAACTGCTAATTACACACCCACTGTGTGTTACACAATAACTATGTTACACGTGTCAAGTACAAAACTCGGCAACTACACTTTCTTCTGCTTGCAACCTCTGGCAAACTAACTTTACTAAGTCATTGGACTATTTTATAGGATTCATCTGTTAAATCTCGTTTATAACATCCCTATTCCACTTCACATAGAACCACAACGGCGGTATAAAACCGCTTCAAAACTCTTAAACCGCGACTGCCAATCATTTTGGCTTTTTTCTCTAGAAATAGAATGGAAAAATGTGGGGAATGTGGCAAAATGGCCGTCTTTTGCATAATTTGCAATCCCGCGTCGTTATTGACGACAGTTTAATCGCCGAATTATTAGAAAGTCCAA
The DNA here is from genome assembly GCA_017933935.1 of Sesamia nonagrioides. Lineage (NCBI taxonomy): Eukaryota > Metazoa > Arthropoda > Insecta > Lepidoptera > Noctuidae > Sesamia > Sesamia nonagrioides. Next base: position 410,714 of record JADWQK010001095.1, on the reverse strand, counting down.
GAACGAAGTAAAAAAAAATTAATATCATCCTCAGTGAACTGCTCTGTGTTTATATTAATTTTGAAGAATTATTAAATGTTTAACAATTCATTATATCCTCCAGCGTCATTTTCCTTTGTATATAAATGATTTATCGATTGAATGTTTATGCTCATAAATGCAAAAATATTTCAGTAAGTCAAGTTTTTTTTTTAATTTATTTATTTATTAACAAAGGAACACCAACAGCTTCTGTATATAAAATAACAAATAAAGTAGTTGTGAGTAAAAGGCTTATACAGTTGCCAATAACAGGTGAACCAACATTCAACAATACAATACAATATTTGTTGAGTATGTTAACTTGTAGCTGAATGTTGAAAGCCTTCGAGGACATTTTTACACTTACATAAACACTAAAACTTCTGGAAAACAGTATAGGAAACGATGACAGAGATCTTCAAAAAAAAGAAATCCGTTTACCTTTTGCGAATTCGGGTCATCAAACTGCTGACGGACTGCTGAAACATATCGTCGAGCATCCGTGAGAACATCCCGAACACTGCCGCACTGACACCTCCCAAGTGTTATTGGCCCAATCGCGCTACTATCACGATGTACAGTCCCATATAATTCCAGGGGAATGCCATTTTGTGGTACCCGATACTAATGTCTGCGCTTGTTGGAGAAGCACAATTGACACTTTCGGTGATAAAACTATGAAAATGGATACTGTTGTGATGGTGCTGTCTAAACGAGCTGCAGTTGTTGATACAAATGATTAGGTATCTAGAGGATCTTAACTTTTGACCCAAGAAAAAGAACAGGTAGTGTGGAACAGTAGTGGCAGTGTGCCTGGTACTCTTCCCAAAGTCATCCAAATTCACAATAAACACGTTTCCTCCGCTCACATCACAGATGTCCCTTAACGATAATGTTTTCCTCAGCCTTTTGTCATCTTTTACTTTGAAATATTTTCCTTCCTTACGCTTCATAATGGTGGGAAGTATATAAAAATATCAATCATAATCTATTATCAGACCACAGTGAATGGTAGGTAAGTGCTTTGAACTGATATTTTAGGGGTGCCTAATCATTATTAAATGTCTTTGTAATGCTTCGATACCAGATAAGTATCAGTATTTCGACCTAGGGCCTTTATAAATTATACAATCTTAATAAGAAGCTTACCTATATTAAATAAGTTTATCAAACGGATAAGACACCTCAGTAATTACTTCCGGACACTACCAGCTACCCAGGTGGCTTCACTAATTACTAGCGGTTGGGTCAACGTTGTTGTTCCTGACAAACCGCTATGTTACTTTGTTGGAGGCGTGGGACAAAAAGTATATTGTTTTTTGGTAATTAGTAAAATCTAACATGAAATAATTACTGCCCCCAAAGGGATATCAATAACCTGAGTGACTCAGTGATAATAATTTCGTCGGACACTGCCGGTACCGGGTATACCTACCCGAGCGAAACTCTCGCAGAGTTCCACAACTCCCTTACGGAGCTGAAAGTCGCTGTCGTTGGGTTCCGATTCCTCCCCGTGTTTGTCTTAGAGAACCTAAATACCATGATTGTGGTTTGGGTTTTCCGTAAATCGGAAAACCCAAACCACAATCATGGTGGACATACAGGGCAGGATAGTGGAGGACTGGCCTCTGAAGACGGGCCTGGTAGTCTTAAACCAGGGTTTGGTCCCAACATGTGTGCGAATGCGTGGTGAATCAGTAGTGGACATTTTGTTCGCAAGCCCATCTTTATTTTTTTTATTCTGGTAAATCATCAAATGAACTCTCCCACTCTGGGCAGAGCGAAAGAGTGTGTCAGACTTTTACTGGCTAACTCCACCCGTGTTCTTTCACTTGCCTGTGCGCCAGGGCCATGGTGTCTTTTTCAACCGACTCGCAACCCTGGCCCAGGAGGCATCGGTCTTCGTGGACCCCACCACGATGTGCTGACAACTCTTTGAGGCGCCCGTGAAACACACAAGTACCGCCCTATCCTCGCATGTTGTCAACTTACGTGTCATGGAGGAGGTGGAAACCTATTCCGACCACTGGTATATCACTACTACTGGTATGGCGTTTCAAGTGTCTTATAACATGTAATATTGATGTTCAATAAGTGCTGATTCTCAGCCTAATTTCAATAAATTACTTTTGATTTTGCTTTTGACGTATCCGCCCGGACCTCGAACGCTTCGGTTCGACAGGTGGTCCGCGGTGGTTGTTGAAACAGCTTTACCAGGAGGTCTTCCTGAAAGCTTCGTTCGTGCTAAAAATCCTCCCCAGAGCCAACGACTGTACCTGTAAAAGCTTGGGTCCTAACTTTTGGGGTTCTCGGGTCTCGACTAAGGGGTTAAGTACTAAACAAAGGTTTTGAGATGGGCTAGTTATCACTTCGATAGAAAATAGGTCGCCCTGTCTGGGGTGGCGTTGTCTTGGCATCTAGACATCGCCAATGCCTTCAATACCCTGACCTGGTATGCATAATACACTACGTTATCACTGGATGCCGAGCTATTTGGATCATGGCTTCAATAGTCGCAGTAAGCCGCACCTGGTAGCGGCAAAAGCAGCGACACTCGGGGTTGCGAGAATCGTCGAAAGATCCGGCAATCGAGTCTCGAGGTGGCCCTGTACAAGTCCGAGACCATGTGTTTTACGACCCTCGGGACGCGCCACCATTGGATTCCCAGATAAAGCCGTTGGCATTAAGAGAAACCCATTGGGTCGGTAGTGATCTGACATGCGGCAGCCGTGTTCAGCCCAATTCTATTTTATCGTGGCAGCTTTCAAAGTGACATCAGTAACTTTGTTATGGTTTTTTGTTTTACTAACACGGTCTGTTAGATTGATACCCAGAATACTCCGTTCCATAGCTCTCTGGCGAAAAGTAATTTCCAAATCAAAAAACACACACTTCTCGTATATTGAGGTCAGTTCTGACGACGGCGCAGCTGAATAAATAAATACATTTAATTTGAAATATTCTCTTTGAACCTCTACATTAATGATTAACAAACCTCTAATTAGAGCCAAGAGTAGCCAACAAAATGGCCTCTTGGTTATTTGTTGTTATTCCACGGCTATTGGAGCAGGCCCTTTTAATTGGGTCCGCGCGGACTGGCCTCCTGATAGCCAAGTACGCTTAATTAATAACGAGCATTAAAGGCCCCTTTAAAAATTCGCTGACGGAGAATGCTCTTGAATGCTCTTAAAACTTGCGTTGAGCATAATTATTTTAGGTTTAAGAGTGAGCTGAAGTCGATTGTTAGCCTGGCTGTGCTAAAGGAAGGCAATATCTGACGGCTTTAGATCTCTTTTTGATTTAGTTTATAAGAATATACCTGCACGTATCTACCGCCCTGCTCCAGTGATTGGATTATTGATCTAAAAGTTGGATCTTTTGTAAAAATAACATTTCGCTAAATGATGTTCTTTGGTCCCAATGTTACTACAATTATTTTATTTATAAATGAGCAGTCATGTTTTGAAAACAAAAAATAATTCTGTCGCTCATTTATTTCCTTTGTGCTGGTAAAGTCAAGTTTTCTTTCGGATGTACAAAAGTTTGAAGGTTTGCATTCTAAATGGACATTAATAAATTCCAAAAAGTAATTAGGATTCAGAAGTTTTATTTTTCTTCGTTTTTTAACAGCGGTTTTAGAATCGTAATTTGTGATACAATTTATGTTTGCTTAACAACGAGACATGGTGTTTAGATGTTTTAAAGAAGTTTACTTCAGATTCGGGCTTTAATGATCAATAAACCTATCTTACAAAGTAACATACTTAATATAAACAGTATAGATAAATCAAAAATGTTCTTACTATTTATTTTCTACTAAATAAATAGTGGTGTTTATAAGATGCCTCATAATGGAGCTTTGAACATGCCTATCAGCCATACTGTCCAAAAGCTATTGCTACTAACCCGCAATTTGGAGTACAAAACACATTGTTTTGAGGAAGATAGATTTCATATACACTGCGTTCTCGTGGCTGTTGCAACTGGGTCCTGTAAGCGTTGTTGTATTGAACATGCAACGCCAGTCGCCGGCGGAAAGTTTAGCACAATTGTTGATGTTGATATGCATTATGCTTTAAATGGTGTGATTTTGGGTGCATCTGTACATCGAGAGAATCTACGGATCAATATATTTGCCCTCACCGCTAATGCCCTGCGCTCTCGTTCAACATCCTCAACATCCCTAAGACCTAAAACAATCAAATATACTAAATGTCCTAGGAATTTGATTTCATATAACTAAGTAATCGGGATGTCGCTAAATTTAACAGTTAGTTTTTCTTTAGACTTTTTACCTTAAAAGCCATAAGTTCCGACTGTTTCACATTATACATTAACCCATATCTAGCAGCGTAGTTTTCATAAGTGTCAACCAACTGAGTGCACTTAACAGAAGAAACCAGCAACACCATGCCATCAGGGTAGCGACTATTATTCAGACACAACCCGTCAATAAAGTAGCCCATATGCGTACTCCTGTTCCCACATGTGTGTTCCTCTCAGCTCCTCGATTCACGCATTCAGATATAGATTGAAAAGATTAGAGGAGGTTGAGCTTCCCTGCCTCGCATTACATTCCTGCCTGTATGGTACAGACGACTCCTTCCTCCACCTCACAAGTTTAGTTTTGTTTTGTACCTAAAATAGCGGAGCAGCTCAATGAGGATATCAGTCGCCTTCATCATCAACCGTCTTGTAAATATTCAGAATCGCTCCGTAAACTGGAGTGTTTCTGTCAGTATAGTACCTGGAAGTGTGCTTAAGACAAGCATACATACGCAGCATACGCTGGCAGAGTGTGCCCATTCGGAGGAGCCGCGCCGTGCCCTCATCTTTGAAATAGGCAGTGACTTGTTGCTGCCCGCCGTAATCAAATCCATGGTCGGGAACGAGGAGTCCTGGGATGCGGTGGTTACCTTCTGCGAAACAGTCACCTCGCGGAAGGAGGCTGCGGAAAGGGCAAGGGAGATCTCGTACACTCATCTGACCCGCTGCCGGCGCACTGAGCGTCAGCGGAAGGCAGATAACGGCCTCTTCCAACCCCTAAATGGGTCCAGGGGCGACAGACTCGGGGACTTATCTGTCGACCCCCAAACATCAAAGGGTCAAATACCTCACTTCATCCGAGGAGGCGCACAGTGACTGTCCGGCACCAATCCGGGGTTGTGGAAGAATTATTCGTTCTCGTAACCCCCGCTGCGCGACCTCCTCTTCACTAAGCTCACAGACGCGGTCCGCCGCGGGCATTTCATTGTTTTTTCTAGTGTATGTTGATTATGTAAATTATAGATTACACCTATTTTAATACAGCCCACTTCTTTCATTATCCCAATTGCGCCCATTCAGAGGTCTATCAAACCGGATCACTTCTTCAAAACTTCTAAAAAAAAAAACAAATTATTTAAAAAAAAATATTATTGCGCGTTAGCAATAAGTATTGCGCGTTAGCAAAAATTAAGCTAAAGATAAGAATACAAGTTAAAACTTAGTTAACTCAATTGAGTAGCTGGTACAACCTTATTAGACGAACCTCGTGCAGTGAATAACCCAGTTTAATATCAAACACGCTATGGCCTCTCCGTACGTATGCCTGTTCGTAAGTACACGGAATTGAGGCACGGATTACCGAGTGCGCTCTTTACTGCGTTAATACAGCGGGCGGTGCCGCGGCTCCGAGCTAGCGTTCTTATTAAATGAATAGTACCGAGCTATTTAAGCACTGAGATCTTCCCTCGGGCTGGCTGCACCAGACAAGCAGGTTGAAGAAGGCTCATAGAATAAGCAGGAATGAAAATGGTATTAGATGGAGGTCAGAATCGTGCAATAGAAGAGCCTTATGATCACTGTTGGACTACCATAAGGTGACAACGATTATACATTACGAACAATTATTAATTTCTCTTCAGTAAAGTGTTCTCGGTGGTAGGCCATAACATCGGCTGCCGGCAGAAGTTACCACCCACCAGACAAAGTCTTGCCGCCAAGCGATTCGTCGTGTTCCGGCATGATGTCTGGTGAAGCCGTACGGAGGACGGGTCTGAGCAGTTGTGTTGCGATGTGTGACGGGTACGATGCGCCAAATGTTGTTGTGTCGGGAGTTTGGTCGTGGAGAGTCTCCAGATCAATCTCCCTCTAGCGCAGCTTTGTTTGGTCGTGTTGGTCTTGGGTTTAACATTGCATCACCTCGCTCAACTGCCGTCATCCTTCCTATTCCTTAGTTTTTTAAGTGAATAGGCTTAATAAACTAGTGCGCTTTACCATCAACGATTGCATCACTGCTTACCATCAGGCGGAATTGCAGTCAAGCACTAGTTTATAATAATTAAAAAAAAGTATACGGCAAGGTCTAAAGAAGGACATTGGCTGCTGCTACTTTTTTTCGCGTACCTATAAAACAGTTTTCTTAATCTGGAACGTCCACTTAACAGTTTTTCAAGCAATCGGCAAATGTTGAACTTGCCAAACACTTTTACCGACAGTTACTTCAGGGATACAAACTGGTGCATTCGCTACCAGAGTGATAGATGCATCGCATGGTGTAATCTGGAAGTATGCCTGTAGCATAACTACCATAATTTATTATAATATATAGACAAAGGCCGATTTAGGTAAATTACCATAAAATTTTGTCCTTCATATAAATGATATTCTATTTAGTGTAGTTTCCACGAGTCATAGCAGGACAATTAAAATAGTCGGTTACATTAGTGTTTCGCGGGGGGGATTTAGATCGTTTAGTAATTACAGGTATGATGTTATGATTGTACTTAGCTGATAGATAGATTGAAGTTGTTCTTCTGAATTTTACTTCAAATCTCCTTTAAATCGTAGAGGATCTGGGAAGGTTGTTCCAACCAATTGTTACGTAATGAGGAAGTTCCGAGCCGTGTAGTTCATTCGGCGAAGTTTGGATATCTTCGGGAACGTTCACGATTATTACAAGCTAACAAGATGTTCAAATTGTTTCGAGATCATAGTTCGAAGATTTGCTTAGCCTGTGTGAGTTTGAATTGTGCGTTTGAGTTTAGGAAACTTGCAAGCACTTGACAAATATTAGGGGCAGTTTTCAATTACCAATATCTAAAACTAATATACGTGTGTAATACAAGTGCGTCGTCGTATAGAATATGTTAATAGCAAATGTCGTGATTAACTTGGGAAGTGACATGGTTTCAAAGTAAGGAATCACAAAAGTAGTTACAGTGAATTGGGATCTATGTGTTGTGTCTAGGGATCGACCACAACGCCGATCAGCATGACGCATGCATTTACCCTTTGTAAAATCTTTATATTTATGTTTTTGTAATCTATATGGTGTACTTAATAAAGAGTATTCTATTCTGATGCTGAAGTAGATCTATTCAGTTCCACAAATTAACAATCGACAACAAAACGAAGAAACAAAGCGTCATTTGAACTGTACAAACACACGTACATCCCTTTAAGACAACATTCCAAATTGTAATGTAAGAATGACGTCAGGACGCGACTCGGCGCGGTGGCACGCGGCGGCGGGACGGGAACAGATATATTATTCACGTAAGTCTCCACATTACATTACATACAGTTTTGCTTCCTGTGTACATTGTTAACGCGCGCACACTTACTGACGCGACAATGCTTGTGTTGTACACTGAGGTACTCATAACATCACGACTACAGGCCCCGGAGGATCCGGCACAGTCAGCAACAAAACACTTCAGGTTTCGAAATCTTAATTACTAATCGAAACATTTTATTACATATGACCGAAACTGAAGTGGCATTTAATTAAAGAGCAGCACTCTGATTATCTCACTTTCTTTTTGAACTTTTAGCTTCTATAATAAAATACCAATAATGTTATCGAATTTAGTTGCAGACCGTACACTTAAATCTCATTACTTCTATTTAACTCGTACATAAAAGGGGCGAACCAAATGAAATGCTATCCGGTAACTACGTGTTACCGAATAGTATTTGTCCGCCAAAAAGTAAAAGAGTATTTTCAAGACAACAGTAAGCGTTTCATGGAGTAAAGTCAGGGATAATATTGTAAAAAATAAAGTAAAATTGACGCTAAAGCTTCCAATATTTTTAGGACTTTTTCAAGTGCTAGATGTTCTGAAATCAACTTAATTGTCATTGAAATAAAGTTGATATTCATTTAATTTGAAATATGGTGCGGGTGTGCAGCACATGTCTTCAAATTTCCCTTCTCTCTATTCTTCTATATAATTGTCTGAAATAGACCGCGAAGTGATGGCGGGTGTCAATTTGCTTAATATCATGAAGTTGCAGACTTTACTTTTCACGGCAGGGTTCTCTGTGTGCGGCCGAAGACGTTTATAGGATACTTCACCCTTCACCAAGCCCCCTAAAATCGCCCTATAAGGCATTGTAAATAGGTAATTTGTATGTGTGCGTGTGTCTGAGGCCATGAAAAGGGTTTTCATGTATTATGTATATTACGGGCAGTGCCAGTAGCTGCCATTGTGTCTGGGTGTTGTAGGGAATGTTTTTTATGTCAGTGTAGACGGTGATCGCTGATAACATCGAATGCCGTCCCTGCGGAGGAAACTGTTCAATACAACACTTATTCTACCCATCGTCTGCTGAAAATGCTGTGATAAAGGCATATCAACTGTAATATCGTACCTTCTTTATACGGAAGATGGAAAATATTGTAATTTACTGAAAACAAACGCAATATCATACCATCACGCCTTTCATTCTCGAAGGGGTAAGGAGGCACATCCACATTTCAGTCACGTTAAAATCCCATGTGATAGGGGCGAGTTGATTGCTACCAATCGGGCTAATAAATCCAGATTCCGGTCAGCTACTGAGAAATTCTCGTCCAGAACCAGGAGCTAGGATCTCACTACGACCACTGAAACAGCAGTTCACGTCAAAAGCGATAATTAAGCAGTAACAATTCCCCGCACTTGTTCAAACTTACTGAGCATAATATGTATAAGTTCAACAAGTCATAACAGTACAAGTGCGCCGCGGCGACCTCACTGTTAACATTCACTAGGATATTATTAACGCAAACATTATTCGCTTTACAAGTTGCCGTGTGCTCAGTGATCACTGAAGCGCGATTATTCTGCCATCGAAGTACGGAAATCAATGATTAGAGGGTTGATTGTACGTAAAACTTGCCGACTAGTAAATTATTTAAAATAATTACTAGCCCGTACTCTTCTACACGATAGAAGTTCCAAAATAACAAAAAAGAAATCATCCATACTAATATTATAAATGCGAAAGTAACTCTGTCTGTCTGTTTGTCGGTCTGTCGGTCTATCTGTCTGTCTGTCTGTCTGTCTGTTACGCTTTCCCGCTTAAACCTCTCAACCGATTTTGATGAAATTTGCCACAGACAATCTTTAGACCCTGAGAAAGAACATAGGCTACCTTTTATCCCGGAAAAATTTGATATTCCCGAGGGAAATCTAAAAAGCGCGATATAACCGAACTCCACGAGAGCGAAGCCGCGGGCGGAAAGCTAGTTGTTAATAAATTTACTTAATATTGTTTTCTAACATTTCCCATCGTAAACCTGATACCGATACTAATATTTTAACACCTGTGTAAATTCATCTTTTAATAATTAGACCATCGCTGTCTTTATATTAAGTCGATATTTCACCCTCAGGCTATTACTCGTAGCGTAGCTCGTAGCTCGTAGCAGTGTAGCGCCGTAGACCGGCCGGAGACGCTCACGTAGCACACAAATCAGGGCTGCACAAATCTGTTTGGAATACACTAGCTTGAAGGCTTACTCACAATGAAGTAAAATAACCGTAAAAAATAAACCTATTTTGTTATTAATACTAATAAAAAAGTCGTGTCGTCTCGTTATATAAAAATACATTTTATCAATATATTGAAGTGTGACAACCAGAACGTTAAGGTTGTGTAATATTTCGACGGGTTCTATAAAAATATGCCAGTGAGATCATTTCCGGAATATCCGACTCAGTAACGCGTAATCAAAGATCTTTTCTTACCTGTAACCCGCGTGCCCCCTGAACCCGTCACGTGCGTACAGCTCGAGTTTTATTTGATATGTAATTTACTTTTGATATATTTGAAAAGATTATTACTTTTTGTTGTTGAACGTTGGTACTGTTTCAATATTTACTGCGAGGCTCTCGGGACTCTTGTTATAGGAAATTATGCTAGCGTAGATTTGTGAAGGGCTTGATTTATGGATTTAATATTGTATATTTTATATGTGAGTGGCTGATATATTGGCTAAGGGGCTTGGGAAAAGATGCTCTCCATCATATCGCTTCCTTGATTTTCATTTGAGTAATCTCATTTCCCTGTGTTCTGATTTTGACATCATGTTTATGTGCAGTTTACCTAACATACATAAGTATACTTATACAAATGTGAAATTAAAAAACGTACTTTTAAAAACATACGCACATTTTATTTTAATATTGAAGTATTTCATTTAAATACCTCAGCTTATCTATATATATAAAGGTGAAGAGTTTCTTTGTTTGTTTGAATCTCAAGAACTACTGGTCCGTTTTTTTGTGTTGGTTAGCTCATTAATCCCGGAAGGCTTTAGGCTATATAACATCACGCTGTGACCAGTAGGAGCGGAGCATAATTAATTCCACGCGAACGAAGTCGCTGGCGGCTGCTAGTGGGTAAATAAAATGCTAAACACTACGAATGCATTGTCACACAAACAAAAAGGCCTTTACTGTAAACAGTTGAATAAAGATCTGAAGCAGCCAAATGATGAGTGATGTTAAGGGTTCAGGCCATTATTGTTGACAGCCATACGTGGGTACCGTGATCGTAGGGCGTACTGGACGAAGCCATGGACATCTTCATTTAAAGCCAGGCTGGGTGCGTAGCGTGCTTATTTCTGGTGCAAATAATCACAGATAGTAGACTATACCGACAAAACAGAGACTATAAAACCATCTCCACACTCACCGACCCGACTACCGTCTATTTACCTAAACGTCCACAATTCCGGAGTAATGCACCAACACACTTCGCTTTTTACGACATCCTCACGGAAACACTAAAACGCTCCTCTTTTATATCTACTAAAAATTTTAAAGTTCTAAATCAGATCACTAAAACTAAATCTGACTTAGATTCAGAAAATTGTTCGGAAAACAATTGGTGATCTGTTATCTGTTGCGGCATGTATGTAATGATTTATAGTTACATCTCTTTATTATATGAGCTAAGGCTTTCACTAAAACCAACAAGTAGCTGCTGATATAAAATTACAATTAATTACAGCATGGTACTCCATTAAAGCATTCAATAATTTATCTTTAAACGTTGTATACGCGAACCATTAGACATGATGATCCGGGTTGTGACAGCAATCTCATTAAAATCCTTTCAAAAATATTTACCTAAAAAGATTCACGTGAATGCGTAATAAAAGTGAGCCAGAACCAAATAAACGCTGTTTAGAAAAACATTCTACCTACATCATATTTTAAAAGTAATGAAAAGACCGCTTAAAAATATTTATTTTTCCAACAAAATTTTCTTTTCGCTGCGCTCATGGTCGTATAAATTTTGTGCTTACACTCAGCCAATAACGGCGCAGGACTATTTACCTAATGGAACCCAGACTGTTTGGTCCCTAAACTTATTTAGAGCAGTAAACTTCCGGCAGACGAAATACTGCCGTCATTAGCAAGGCTAACTCATAAATCGGACGGACGTACATAATACTAGTCGGATACTCGGTGATTGTTGAATATCCCTATCAAATATTCAGCTATTCACAAACGGTAAACACTTACTGCTTCCTTATTGTTGACGCCGAGCCACATGAATTATTCATCAATATCACTCGTGAAGGTTTTTCTACTCAAACAGATACCTACTAGCTGTTATAATGCGTGCTTAGTAGTGACGTGCTCCGCTTGTGAGTAATGACTATCCGGCTCCCGAGGCGAGGAATCTGTCAGCGCTTGTTATGAATATAATAACTGAACGTGTGCAGATGTGAGAGATAGATTATGCGCGAGTATTAAGGAGTTGTGGTTTAGAGTTGGAACTGCATTTAAGTTAGGCTCACGCCTTTATTCTCAGTAAATGAAGTTCATAACGGCATTCATTATTTACATTCCATGCATGTTGTGATTTTCTGTTCTTTTGAAAGATATTTTCAGATGGTAAGCATAATATCCTCTTTTCAGCTCCTTCCCCAATTGTGTTAAATTACGAACTAGAACCGTTCGGTGAAAATCAGACTTAGATTCCGCATACGTTCTATAAAAATAAAACAGCATCCTCAGCAATAGATAGAAACAAGATACTTATGATATATGACATGTCAGTCAAAATATGCTAAAAATCTCAATAAACTCAACATTGGCAGACTTTATTCCTATACATCCATTCAATTTCTGGTAAACGAAACAACAAATCCGCCCTCTAATACGATCACAGCGAATTGTTTGCGCTTTTTATCCAATAAACCAGACTACCAAACAACACATAGTACGAATATCCGATTAACTTAAGCCGGATAGTTGTCGCCGTACATTCAGTGGTTGCGCATCACTACGCGGCTACGTGTACATGTTTGAAATGATGTGAAGCAGGCGCGACGTTTTGTTGGACAAATCCAGATGTATCGAGGATGACACTATTTTCCGAGTATGGGCAGAGACTGGGTAATCACAAGTGTTCCTGGTATTGTGAAAGTTATGGATGGCACTGACTGATATGAATGCTGTAATCAATCATGCGTCGCGCCACTGTAATGCAATATACTATGAATAAGCAATAGTCCTGAGTGAAGAAAAATAAGAACGTATACGATTATATTTTCATATCTATGATTATTTTAGCTAGTCCAGATCTTAGCAACATCAATTGAAATAGAAAATGTTGTTTTCTTAAAACCCTATATTTTAAAAGCTCATTCAATCGAGACATCAAATTGACTTGCAACTGTCTCCTGAAACTATAAATGTGAATATATATATTTGCGAAAATATTTTATGTATTTATCTATTATACATTTGTCATCATTTCAGCGTAAAGACGTCCACTGCTGGACATAGGCCTCCCACAAAGTTCTCCACGACGACCTGTCCTGCGCCTCCCGCATCCAGCGGTAGGTTTGAAGGTTTTGAAGTATACGTATTTGTTATTGCCTGGCCGAAGGCCCTAGCAGCTTGCAGCAGTGCCTCATCAACAGTGTCACGGTCTCCGTATCATCGAAGACTGTAACACTTGATACAGACAACCGCCATGCAGTTTTTCATACCATCCTTCTGTTTTCCCACATGCCCGTGAAACCTGCCCCCACATACACTTTTTCACCATCATGCATATTCATTCATCATTACATATTCGAAGTCCTCCCGGGAACTTCTTTTCATGCTTTCCTCACACCCTGATTGGACTGCGTACACACTTATTATGTTAACAACCAAACTTTAAATAACCACTTTTACATTTACAGCTATCACTCTATCCCTCACTCTGTCAACATCCACCACACGTTCAAATGACTATCCAAAACCACACCCACTTAGTACGAGTGTGTGCCCAAAAAAGGCAAATTATAAAAACATTAATTTAAAAACAAGCACATACAATTTGGTGTAACAAACAAGGCATGTAATTATAAACGAGGTGAAGGCAATGAATTTTGATAACAGTTACAGTATCGCTTACGTTAGGGCTGTGGGGCTGGCTCAGCGACACCTCACTGGTTTGTTTAGTTACAGTAAAGCCAGCCACAGCATAATTGCTACACCAGTTTTACACGACAGCTCGTCCTTTTAATTGTAAGCTAAAACCAGCTCAGCTCGTGTGAAGGGTTTTACACTCTCGGAAATCTTTGCAAGCGTCCACATCGCAATCAAACTAATAGTTTAGACACACTGAAGAGAAAAATCAATTAAACATTCGTTTTTATTGACATAAATATATATAGATTGATGATACAATAGAAGAGATGGCTGTTGTGTTAAGTGACTGCGATCACCACCTCATTCAGACAAGTCTATAAAACTTACATATGACGAGTCCATTTTGCGTCTAAATGTCGTCCTACGTGCGGCGATGGACCGTAGTATAGAAGTCACGGTCGATGCTATACATCCGCCGCACGCAATCTGTTGCATCACGACAACAGTCGGGACCTTCTCTACTTACGAAAATGATTTTGATCACGTGCAGCCGAATTGACTGTTTAATAGACAAACGAAGTCGCGATATTAATAAAAAATAACATTTATTCAAGTTATAAAAACTAGCGTAACTCCGCTAAATAAAAATCGGAGAAACGTCTCATTTACATGATATTAAATAGGTCAGTTTTAATGATTTTTCAGACTTTAACTTACTTTGAAAATATCAAGTTTTACGAATATTAATATTTTATTCAATGTTCATTTCGTTTTAGGGTATCTCAAAGTTACAAACGAAACCCTAATACGATCGCCTTAGTAAGACCCGTATTCGATCCGTCCGTCTGTCGTTTCTGTTAAGATCCTTTTTCACAGGAATATGTACAGGTATCAAGTAGAACTTAATTATTGAATGTACATATGTAGGTAAACGGTTCTTTGAAGGTCTACAGCCATTTATGCGACATTCTTTGATTTTGATTTGAATCGCAAATAAATAAAGGATCACTTCGTTTCCTGTCCGTCGGTCTGTGAAGACCTTTTCAATGTTACTGTTTGCCTGTATCATTCCACCGCTGAGTAAACGTCCCACCCCAAGACTTCCACCTCTTTCGATCCAGGGTTAAAGTAGACCACTAGTCGTTTGTTTTGTACAACTTGTCCCGCTATCTTCTACGGGGTCTGCCGCGACGCTTTCTAACTGCGTCACTCAATGTGGTAGTTATTTTGACCCACAGCTTATTGTGTATACGGTAGTTATGGCCAACTCAGTCTCACTTCAGAGCCTTTTACTCACAAATAAATCAAAACCCATTATATAGTACATCACGTTGTCCGAGAATCATGAAAGAGAACATATTATCAATCATAAAGTTAAGTTTTTTCTTGAGAGAAATTCACACCCACTACGGAACCCACAGGCTCTTGGACCGTTTTTTCCTATAGTCTCTCTGGTATGATTAGAGTGTACAGGAGGCCGAGGTGTTTTTTATTCGATTACCGTTTTAATTGAATGTTATATAAGCCTGTCTAAAGCGGATTACACAGGTGTAATCAAACTAAGACAAAATACATTAAAATTAAAATCCTGGTACCTATTACGTAATATATTCAGGTTTTTAGGATTTCGTATGTAAATTATAAATGAGACTACAACAACCAACAGATTCTGTAATGGAAAGTTTGGAATACCTATTAATGTAGATGGTGAGGTAAATAAGAGTTAGGGAAGACCGAAACAACCAAGGATGGATTGTGCAAAAGATAATGTGGACAGAAAGGGACGACTACTGCGATGACGGCTAATAGAGATGTATGGGAGTTCAAGACATAGTACGTCGATCCAAAATAAATTGAGGTAAGGGCAGGCGGAGATGAGCGCATTTGTTAGACGAATTGGTGGTCGCCGTAATAAGGCGGCATTAGATGTGAGACAAAAAAGGAACTCGACTGCTGATCCTCGTGATCTATCACTGTACTCACTTTGTAAAACATACATACTCCTAGGTGAACATTAAAGGGAGGGCTGTTCTCTGGTATCTCTCTAAATGAACTGATGATTCAATTTCGTCCTATAGACGTAAAAGGTGAGGTATATCTATACTAATATATAAACCTGAAGAGTTTGTTTGTTTGTTTGTGCGCGCTAATCTCAGGAACTACTAGTCCGATTTGAAAAATTCTTTTTGCGTTGGATAGTCTATTAATCCAGGAAGGCTTTAGGCTATATAACATCCCGCTATAACCAATAGGAGCAGAGCAGTAACAAAAAATGTTGCGAAAACTGAAGTCAAAGCGGAGCATAACTAACTCTACGCGAACGAAGTCGCTGGCGGAGGCTAGTAGTACCTAAAAAGAATATGATATAATTAACCAAACACAAGATGACTGGTTACACTAAGTACTTGAAAATTGCTTGAAAATAAGACCGGGTATGTTTCAAGATAAGTTTAGGAGTTGAGGTCTCGTGACCTTGGGACTCACTAAAGCGTAACTAAAATAATTAACATACACGCAAATTGATGTACTTCACATTCATGATATTTGAATTACTCAGCCTTAATTAATACTAATCACTTAATGAGGGGTTCCAGTTGATTGAGAGACATACTTTTTAAGGTTCCGTACACAGGGTAAAAACAGAACTCTGAGACTAAGGCCCGTATTCCAGAAGCTCACTCAAAACTCAAGCATTACTTTTAAACTCGTTTCAAGCCATTTGATTGGTTGAAACTAGTTTTAAGTAATGTTTTAACAGAGATCAATGCTTGAGTTTCCTTCTGGAACACGTACCTAAGACTTCGCTGTCCGTCTGTCTGTCAGCAGTCTGTATCTCATGAACCGTGATAGCTAGACAGTTGAAATTTTCACATGTGATATATTTCTATCGCCGCTAGAACAATAAATACTAAAAATAGTCTTCTTTATGTACGGAACCCTTTGTTCCCGAATACGACTCGCTTGTGGCCGATTATTTGAGCTTTTTCGACTTAAGGCGAAAGCATCAGGGTAGCGCGAAAACATTCTTGCGAGAAATCGGCTTTCTTTTTTTAAATTTTACAAATTATTTTACGGTGTATGTTGATTTTAATACCAGTCAAAGCCGAAATCAATATTTAATTATGAATTTATAATCATACATTTCATCAATGTAACTAAATGAACACCATTCAATGACTATTTGTGAATGTGTGTCATGAAATCTTCTCAAATTGCCATTTGAGGCTATTTCCAACCCAGTGAGTTGTTTTGCTGATTGTGATGACTATAATTCTGTGATATTATATTAGTCATTATTAGTGAAACATGTTATTTTCCTCAAACAAGCCGCAAGTTGCAAAAAAAAAACGTAAGAGGCTTTCAATTTAACGGGCCATCAGAAGCGTTTCACATTTTGTGCGAGTCTAATAAAACTATGTATGATTACATAGTTTAAGAACTTGAATGTAACATGACCTGCACGGTATAATCCCGTATAAACCCGTGGCTATTGTTAGTGTGTTACGTAATCGTAACACACTAACATCATCATTCATTCATTCATTTCATTTCATCATCGTTCATTTTGACAGTTCAACAACATTCATTGCGTTATTTACGTTGTTGAACAGATACATTTTTCGAACATATGGGGCAATGGTTTAGAAATAAGCTTCAAAATGATACCACTAGTAATAGAGCATTACACAATTAGGGCTGAACTTAACTTTGAAATCAGTTTGAGTGCCTATCGGCAGGATTCACTGTTCTCAATTCAAACCATACAAACAATACCGCAAAAATATTATTTTATTACAAGAAGCTCAGTTTACCTTATTAATTAATAATTAAAACTAGGTCAGCATTTCACAAAGAATCCTACAAGACAACGAGAATTTCCCTTCAATGTCGCATTACAGTTCACTATAGGTACCTCGCCCACAATGGGTGATTGTCTACCAAACGAAAGTGACGTCATTACGACGTCAATTTAAATGCAAACAGAGCTTCCCGCTAATGAGCTTAGGGGCTAAAAATACCTAATTCTGAAGCAGAATGAAGCAGTTTGTTACCATAATGGTCAATAGATGGGGTCAGAGAGGTTTCATCGCTGTGTTTAAGTTGTGTGAGATGACTCTGGTTTAGTTATATTGTATTTGAAAGAATGAGTAAAATTAATTTGGTCACCGCGGTAGCTTAGTGATATAGGCTGCAACTTACAAGTTGTAGATCGTAGGTTGGAACCCTAACAGGCGCTTTACTCTGTGTAAATTATTTCATCACCACTGTTCTCAAAACGGTGAAGGAATGCTTCGAAGACATATTGTGGCATCTACCAACCCGCACTGGGCCCGCGTGGTAGATTACGGCCCACTGCCTCTCTCCGAGAGGAGGCTTGTGTCCCAGGAGTGGAAACAATATAGGCTGATTATGTATTGAATGCCGTACGTGATACACAACAAAATAAAAAGAAATGTGTTCGTTTGTTGAATTATAAATATAGAATTCGTATCCTTCATGTATTTAGTATTGTTCGTTTTAGTGTTGTATTTAGTATCATATGTTTAGTATTGTTGAAGTTACTAAAGATAATTAAAATTATTTAATACTAGCTTTCCGCCCGCGGCTTAGCCCGCGTTAATTTCGGTTATATCGCGCTTTTTAGATTTCCCTCGGGAATATCAATTTTTTCCGGGATAAAAGGTAGCCTATGTTTTTTCTCAGGGTCCAAAGATTGTCTGTACCAAATTTCATCAAAATCCGTTGAGAGGTTTAGGCGGGAAAGCGTAACAGACAGACAGACAGACAGAGTTACTTCCGCATTTATAATATTAGTATGGATTTAGTTACCTGAAAGTAACGTGAATAATGACACCCGTAACACATAAAAGCGTTGCGGGTAACATTCATCTACTTTTGGCATTGTTCTAAATATATTTCCGAGGATTTTTTAAATCTTGTTATTATTCCAAATACTGAAGGATATTTTCTACTAGACTTCAAAAAGGAGGCGTCCTCCATCTGTCGCGGAATCTAGAGGAAGAAATATGTGGGAAGCAAACTGTTGACCGCTCACAGTAGGTATAAAATATGAAATTAAAATTTAAAATAGCCTTTGATACTAATACTAAGTTGTTAACATTAATAAAAATTATAAACTTATAACTTTATTTTGTAACTAGCAGCCCGTCCTAGTTTCTCGCGGAGGGACATATTTTTTTTAACCTAAAATACAATTTTCCCTAATGTTCAAAATTAAAAACAAAGACCTTTACAGTCGTTTTCAGTTTTATTTAAAAGTTTTTTTTTATATATATTATAAACTAGCGCTTGACCGCAATCCTGCCTGATGGTAAGCAGTGACGCAATCGTTGACCCTATTTTTTAGTAATTAAAGTGGCTTATGTATCAAAGTTGGACATGTTCTCAGATGACCTCAGATAAACCACGAACGCCCACAATGATCTTCCTCTTTTTCTCCTTCCCTCTCACGGATACCGTTCAGTGACATTTATTGGCCTATTTTTCTATTTTGCTTCTGACAATAACATCACTGGCAATAAACTGCATACTGTATGTATTCCAACGCTATTTTTATAAATAATATTGTGCACTTGGCACACGGACGCACCGTCAGATTTATGCCGATGACAAAACAAACGCAGTGCCCGTCTGTCGCAAATTTTAGCAGATTTTTATCGCTTGTTTATTCAACGGAACAATGAGCTTGCGCCACTTTTAGTGAATGAAATTATATTTTTAGTACCTGTCCTGTTCCGTGTTTGTTTATGATTTAATTTTGCGTTTGCTTGGCTGTTTTCAGTCATTTGGTGGTCTGTTAAACAAGCAGATAGACCAACTGATGCTGTAGCTTTTTAGCGTCGCCCATGAACATTCTCGCCTCTGGTCCTACTTATATCATGCACATATACTTTTGAAATATTATAAAACTTAACCGAATGAAACTTAATTAAATATAAAAACAAATTATATATAAAACAAAGTAACCTAACAAAAAGAAAGTCCTGTACGAGGCCAAAAAGCTCCTATCTCAGCATGATGCTTTGACATTTAAAAAAAGATCCCCCTTTAAAATGAGGATAATAATGTTTCGGAATATTCAACATCATCATTCTCCTTTATCACAATTTATTTGGAATCAAAATAAAAATTACATAATTTCACTAAAAGCTACAAAGACACACATCCGAAGTTGATCGCTGAAACTGGTCGGCGCAGAATATTTTCTTTTTCCATACGTCCCCATTGATCGTAATCTCAGTAGTCACCGCCTCTCTAGCCATATTATCAACTGTCCCACAGTGTTGTGTCCCGTGTCTGGCCTATTCTAAATAGAACTTAAGATAAGTTCTCGATACCTCGTCAATTATTCGGCGCGATCGATTAAGTTTCGCGATCGACAAAGTGTCGAGTAAGTTGCAGTCGCAAATCGAACGCTCGTAATCTCGTATGCAAACTTGTGCCGGATTACCACGACTTGAGACCTTGTTCGACAACTTTAATATATGTACTTTAGTTTAACGCTTAAATATTCTGAATATTGTACTAGTTTGTAAACTTGTCGGATTGGAGACTGGGTAGCGGGTACTTAGGTGACAACGTATTGTGATGTGTTTGGAACAGGCCTACCAACTTCAACTGTCTCGGGCTTAGAGTATTTCAGGAATACAAGGTCACAATTGAGATGCGTGAAAAGCATTATTTAGAAATCAAGGGTCGACCCTCGATTTCTAAATAATTCTCTTGGAAATAACCCAACAAGTAAAGGTTATCGGGTGGTGAACTGTAGTTCAGCGCCAGAGTTGTTACAATGTACAGGTCAGTGACCTTACTAACCAATAACGTTATTGTAATAGGAACGACACGGTTAGCGCAGTGACTGAGTGATCCACTGCTGCGCTACGTGTCACGGGTTCGAACGGAAATTTTATTTATCGTCTGCCTTGGCGTTTCCCCGTGAGTTCCAAATCGGTTATGAAGTAATGGTCCCTTCGTGTGTGAAAAACCTACTGCAGCCATTTTTGCGCTGGTGCTACAAAACTTCACATAGTCACTATGGATTCAGTGGAGAGGCGTGCGAAGAGGCTGATTGGTGACCCAGATTTAACTCTAAACGGTCTCCAAAGCCTGGAGCACAGGCGTAGACTAGCCAGCCTTTCGGTGTTATATAGGATGCATTTTAGTGAGTGTGCGAGGGAATTGCATGAGATTAATCCCCCCATCTACGTTTAAACTACTTACATATCTTACCTTCTTTTTGTTCAACAAAAGTAATGGGTAATGTTTTAATTGAACACGTACATAACCGACCCTACGTATAACTGTAGTTACCGTCGTAGAGGCTACAATTATACGTAGGGAAACTATAAAGATTGCAACTCTGTACCCATTATAATTAATAAGCTGCAGCCTTACGAGAGACTGACCTAGAGATATCGTAGTCTTTGTGTGCCCTAAAAGCTAATAAAACTCTTTGAATAAAATTCCGAACACGACTAACAATCAAAACTAACACAAAGAAGTTAAATCAGTAAACTTCTCAATACAAAAGTATGTAACAACTACAACACAGGCGACTTTTATCCACAAATCGCAATAGTTCAAAACTAAAGGATCAGACACGATCTATCCTTTGATCCCTTTCTCTGATACAACGGCAGATTCCAAGAATACCTCCACCTGGAACGGTTGGTCGAAGGTAAGTGAATGTGTTTGTTCTGTATATCTAACTAAATAGGTTTAGCAACCGTTGAGAACTTTAACCTGTTACCAATAATACGGATTAAATATAAATGGCAAAAGGAACAAAGACGCACAAGTTGATACCATTAATTACATAAGTTTTTGATTCTAGAGCGGGCAGTTCTGAAATATGTATTTATTTAATATAATTTTCTGGTTCTTGTAATGTAAATGACTCACATGTTAATACCGCCGCCGCCGCTGCTACGCTACTGTTTATTACTGTTAGGTACCCAGATACCAACCTATCTACAGACCGTTCAACCGATTTTGAATTCTATTCCGAGCTTAATAGGATGACATTAAAAGCAAAAAAGTGGTTATAATACCAACTATTTACTACAGCTGCATTTGCCACATCAATTTCTCATGCCACCAACGCAATAACGCCAAAATTGGTTGAATGGAATATAATAAAGATTTGTTGTTACTCTGAATAGAGTGTTGTATATTATAATCAAGGATTTGAAGGTTGCTGCTAAGTAGTTCATTGCGCCACTTCTTCTTCACAGTAAAAGCACCAAGAAGTGGCGGGAAGTCAAAGGCGAGCATTTTGGGGGACTGTTTATTCTAAATAGTACCTTCGAAAAATGCTGATTCTCAGCACTCTCGCACAGCAGTATTTCATTTTAATTTCGAAGACTATTTTTTTTATAATTGGCAAAGATTTATTAGAATTCTTCTCGATGGGAACTCACTTCTACGCTTTCGAATGAGATCGAGCTTACTCTTTCGACCCTTAACATTTTAAACGTAATTGCTTTAATTGAATAAAATGCTTTGAGTTTGTGTTTGTTAGTGGTTGTAATATAACTGGCTTCTGAATAGACTATCGAACTATCGGCCACCTTCAAATGAATATTTAAATCAAGGTAAAACAAAATACTGGTGCCATTTTTTCAACGGCATAATAAAGGAAAATAAATAAAAATAAGCATTTCAGTTTAGACCTTTTCACAATATGAAAAGCTGAAACCGATGAATGGTGTAGGTTGGGGAGTGGTGTGGCCTTGAGGCAAGTTTAAATGGGCCTCCGTAATTAAGAGCGGCTTGGCGAGGATCAAATTACGACGGCGCAGTATTTAACGAGCTTTTAAAATACAACACTTAGCACGGCCGGCCGGTGTGCACAAGATGACAGGTTTTACTGGAGTTTAGTGCTTCAATGGCATTTAAAAAGGGTTAAATCTTTTTAAGTTTATTTTAGTACAAAGCAAACCAGAATATCAAGGGGACCTAAGAAAAGTATAGCCTGTTCAGATGTAAACAAACTTTATTCCGAGTATTTTTTTGCGCTAGATTACATTTATCTCTATTTAAAAGATTACAACTTTATATGTCACACGTTTTTCTGGAAAACTATTGCTTTTTTTTCCTTGTAGCAGCGTTCGGCGGCGATCTCTCTCGTCCGACCCTGGTCCAGGCCATGGTCCGGAGCGAGAGTGCATGGCAAGCCGTCACCTCCTTCTGCGAGGTAGAGCGCGTGAGGCAGCGGGAATCCCAACGCTCTCACGCCACTAGCCGCCGCAGGATACGCCCTGGTCGGGACACGACACCAAACTCCCAGCCACCGTAGGCGCGGGCCTGCGGGCGGTGAGCAGTGGGCAGCTCGCCGCCCGGTAAGGACCAGGCCCGAGTCGACGGCGCGTTTCGTTTCACGCGCGCATCAAAAAGATGTCAGCACATTGTGACGGGGCCCACGAAGACCGATGCCTAGTGGGTCAGGGTTGCGGGTGCCACAGGCAAGTGAAGAAACACGGGTGGCTTTTAGTCAGTAAAAGTCTGACACGCCCTTACACTCCGTCTAAAGCGGGAGAAGTCATTTGATGATTTCCCATCCAAAAAAATAGGGTTTATAATTGTATACCTATACAACATTAACCTTCGTATACTCGCGCGTTGGTCTCTCAGACCGACAAATCAATAATTCCATGTTTTCTCAAAAAATATCTATATTGAGACTTCGCGGTTTTTAGTAGCTTCTTAATTTGTTGTTCGGCATTGTTTAATGCGGCGTAGGCATTGGTGTCGAGTAGAAATGTGTCAGTTGTTGGTGGTTATCGGTCTATGAGACCGACGCGAGTATATGTGTTACTGTTTTATGTAAGTTAATTATTATGTATTTGAGAATATTACTCAATGAAATGTATTAATAAATTTTAGTATTATGTAATATTTATTGTATAAAATGAGTAACATCATTTTAGAACAGTAATGCATCTAATTACAAAGTAAAATAACCACTATATTGAGCAACTTCCACCTGAATTCAAATGAGCTAGAGACTGTTGATTAACAGATGAAGAGGAAATCGAAGCTTTACTTGGTTTTCTTTTACTTGCTCGTGTTAGAAGAAATAGTCGTATGAATACTAAGGACCTATGAAATGCAAAAAATATTTTTGCCTCGAGCATGCAGTGATTGCATGATCTGCCCCCTAATCGGCGAACACATTTTTGCCAAATGATTGCCTAGTTGGGATCGTTTGGGCCGAACGGACCAATGGGCGGCCCGAACGATCCCAACTGATGCCAACTAGTCGCAATCATTTGACAAAAATGTGTTCGCCGATTAGGGGGCTGATTGTTATATCGACGAGTCCATTAATGACTAATACATTTGCGTACATTTATTTTATTCTTTTTACTTTCATTTATTGTATTTCATTGATGTTATTTTGAGTTTACACAAAAAAAAAGTTATATTTGTCATTTAACTTAAAGTACCAAAAAGTACGCACTTTTTAAACGGATGATTAAAAAAATTCTGTCTACCAAATAAATTTATAAAGTACTAATATTTTTTTAGTTGTTTCATTCAATAAAGACTTCTAGTATAAAATAAAACACAATAATATTTCAAACGTTTATGATTACAATAATCCAGACGAGATAAACTTTCGGTCTGGGACACCGTGCGCGAGTATATGTGTAACGTTTTCGTGCGCGAGTATACGAAGTGCGAAGCGAGTTAACCTGAATACCTACCTACTAAAATTGTCAAATAAAATCATCTTTCAGGTGGTTTAAAATTACAATATTGGATGTAATTATTCATATATTCACATCAAAGCACTCAGTTTGTATGTGGCACTACGAATTGACATTCACAGGTACGTATTCTGACCCATTTATTTACCTGCTGTTTTTGCTCCGACATTACCCAACGCGACTGGTGAGTCGGCAGTACTCCCTGCTAACGGTGATACCGCTCCCTAGTTGCATAACACACTATTACTATGAATTGGAATCATTTTTGCTCCGACATCACCCAACGCGACTGGTGAGTCGGCAGGACTCCCTGCTAACGGTGATACCGCTCCCTAGTTGCATAACACACTATTACTATGAATTGGAATCATTTTTGCTCCGACATTACCCAACGCGACTGGTGAGTCGGCAGGACTCCCTGCTAACGGTAATACCGCTCCCTAGTTGCATAACACATTATTACTATGAATTGGAATCATTTTTAAGCATATTACCATTATATTGCATTTCATTTGCATTTACCTGGGCAGCTTCTAATGTTGTACAAAGCACAGGTCTGTTCGTGTGTGGAGTACTGCAGCCACATTTGGGCTGGTGCTGCTAAATGTCACCTGGTCACTCTGGATTCAGTGGAGAGGCGTCCAAAGAGGCTGATTGGTGACCCTGATTTAACTCGAGATAGTCTCCAAAGCCTAGAGTACAGGCGTAGAGTAACCAGTCTTTCGGTGTTCTATAGGACGCATTTAGGGGAGTGTGCGATGGAATTGCATAATTTAATTCCCCCATCTCCGTTCCACCATCGGACGACCCGTCGTACGGCTAGTTTCCACCCTTAGGTTGTTAACACCACTACGATCCGGACGAAGCGTTCCACCTCCTCCTTTATACCACGTACATCGAGGGACTGGAATTTGAGTGTCTTCAAGGCTAGAGTGAATTGGCTATTAATAAACTAGGGCGCTTTACCATCAACGATTGCGTTACTGCTTACCATCAGGCGGGATTGCGGTCAAGCGCTAGTTTATAAATTTTAAAAGAAAAATATTACTAGTCCATTGCTACGTATTTTCGAATAATAATAATAATAATAATTTTTTATTTTCAGACCATGGTCCATAGAAATAGCATAAAACAGAATTACAATATTTAAATTTAACAATTAAATTAAAATAAAATGTAACTACTTATGATTATACAATAAAATTCAATTTATAAAATTTAATAAAATGTCAAAGAATTATGAATTAAAAATTCAACATCATAAATAACGCAATGAATATTCTTGAACTGACAAATTGAAACCCATCGCTACGGACAGTGTGTTACGCAATTACCGGCCGATTTCACATCATTACATCCGCAACACAATGTAACAGTACATTCATTTTGAATAATATAAAAACAAACATACAATACAAATCCAACTAATTTTTGAAAGTTAAGCAGGTGTAGGTCCTGTATTTTTTAACACTTATTTTAAAAGGTTAGCAACCATAAATCCGAAATAGCCTTGGGCGAGGTTTCTGGTGATTAAAATTCTTGTTCGTACCTTCTCTGTGAGAGTATAAGTCTTTGTCCTGCAGTGTGACAACGTCATAGTCATTCCTGACCTTATCAATTTAATTGGGGTCAGCGCAATATGTCTTTTTCTATCATTTCCTTCTATTAAACGTGGAACAATAGTAGTTTAGTATTATAAACGACCATATTTATTAACAACGCATATAGCTACTTACTTACTTACCTTATCTCACAATGAAAGCTTACCGAATCACCCTTATGCAACGAATGATAAAACAAGATCAGAAAGCTCATTCATTTTACGCTCCGCGCTCATATTATTCGTTATTTATCACAAGCCACTTTATCAACAGTCACTTTAAAATATAATAACAGCAGCGACGTGTGACAGTTAAATTAAAAAAAATCACAACTTTGTCCCGTTCCGTTACACGAGCGCTGCGATTAAGCTGCCAGCCGCAAATTATGTATTTCCAACGCGCACGGACTGTTTATTTATTAAAAATTGCCTGCATTTATTTGCATAAAGAATTTTGTTTGCAATTGTACTTATAATTTGTGGCTTTGAAAACAATATATGTAGGATTTATTTTGCTTTGACATGCCGGTTGTATTACATAAGTACCCTACATTCGATTACAATGGGGCCAAATACCCATTGTTATTGGCTAGCAATATGAAAGAGCAAATTGAATTGCATTTCCAATTGAAGCCTTTTTTAACAGTAGTCATTGAAAATATCAATTTATTTTGTATTTTTTCGATAAACTCTAGACTAATGTAAATTTCTGAGTTAAGATATTGGCGTTAAAACATTGTCTCTCAAAAGATGATTCTGAAGGAAAATTTTACAGGCTGCATTTGTTTACAACAGTAGAGACAAGGTCTCAACAATATAGACCCCGGTATAGGTTTCTTAACTGACTCCGACATACACTTTTTGAGACACAGGCAAGAGCTACATAGAGAAGAGTTCTCTGTGTGAAGCACTGGGCTATAATCCACCACGTCAGCCCAAGCGGATTGATAGATGTTACAAATATTAAAATATTTCGTTCTAGAACAAGTCGGTTTCTTCGAGAGGTTTTCCTTCACCGTTTCGAGAACAATAGCAATTAAATAATTTACACAAAAGCCTATATCGTATAAAGAAATGAATGCATTTATTTGTCTCTAGATCATAGTTAATATTGTACTGCGTTCAGGGTACAAATGTAAATAAATATATAACGGCGCGTGACTGGTTAATTTTGAATATTGTGATTTGTGTTATCGTATCAGTATCAATTGACCGTAAATTACTCTACTATTTTTTGAAGATTTTTATTAAGAGCGTTTAACACCGACTGGAGTTGCGTTTGAGGATTAGCGAGTGATCGTTGACGCGGGCATTCTTAATTCTTTGCTCAAGCTTCGATCGAGTAGGTTGATCATACCCAAAACCAGTGGCTCTTATCTGTTTTAATCTGAGATTATTATTGTAAACTCTTAATATCAAAGTGATCTAAGTGTCTGTACAGTTAAAGTAATAAGAATCGAACATCACTCTATAGTTATTGTTCAAGGTTTTCTCGAAATACCGCCCACGACGGATGCTCATGCGGATGAAAAGACACTTCAACTATCCGGAACTGCGGCCCCGCCTTCCTGACGGTTTTTCCCTGTCATATATTATTATTAAAAGGTCATTAGTATACCTTAATTTTGTTATTAGGATTACTAAATTCTGCTTTCAATTAAGTAAGTGGAATAAAATTGTCAAAGAGATTAATTGTGTCAGTCAAGAAAGTCAAACCAATTATGATGATTAGGCAATAATGTATTAAGTACCATACAAATGTACGGGGCCCAAACATACTATTCCCTTTTTCACAACGGTAGGTACATATATTATTTGGAGTGGGTGCCTACACTTGCCACATAAAACTAGCGAGGAGCACGTTGCACGTTGTTATTATGGCTGTTCCATATTTTTCTTTCATTTGAAATTCAATTTGCAAAGGAACTTTTCTATTTTACGTGTAGGAATACTTTCACTTTTTCTTGACACGACATCTGGGGACTATTTTGTAAAATCAGACAAAATGTTTGCTAAGCGACTTAGATTCTCCGTACAAAACAGCTGTAATTTCTTGAAAGGCAACAGACGCTGTGACTGTGCATGTTGGTGAACATGAACAAATGAGATATGTACGTATTTTTTCTGGCCGACTGTGCTTAACAGAATGCATCATTCTGTACAATACTTTCAACTTTATCGCTCCCTCTCAGGGCACCGGTGGTTATTATAATGCAATATTTTAACGAAACATTGAGCGCATGCGATCCCAGCAATAAATCAATCATGGTGGCGATAAACGAACGTTGCAACGACTGCCATATTCCTGTGCTATTTATTATTTGAGTAATGCGACCCCAATTGCCCCGACAGTTCGTTTGCCTCCCATTTCCAACTGATTATTTTATGTGGAGCTTGTTTTTTTGGCTCCCGTCGAAGTTTAATGAGTTCGTGCGGGTGCGAAATGAATGAAAACTCTTTGTCATTCTTTGGAATAGATTTGTTTCGGCTTTGGTGGACATTGTTTTAATAAAAAGTACTCTTGTTGAGTTTAGTTTGCAAATTAACAGCCTGATTTATCATTTAGGAATTGATAATTTATTAAACCTGATTTTAGCATTAATTAAAGTGAATCCTTCAATGTAGCCCGTGAAATTCAACATTTATAAGATCGGAGAAATCTGAATTGATCATCATGTTTACTTACTAAGAGTTTCGGAAATATTTCCAAATATATCCAATTGACTTACTTTTTCAATAACCTGGAACATTACATATTAAAAAGCGACATAAATGTATGAAGCTTGTAATTAATATGATATTTATAAATTTAATGAGGTAGCTTGCTTTATTTTATGTGTAAATATTTAATCTCGAAACCGCTAGCAAAATAAAATCAGCTTTAATTTAACTATATTATTATAATTATAATAATAACATGCACCGATTACAACACGCAAATATTACTACAGTGCAAATTATAGGCGAAAATGTGTAGCGTGTTGCAACGGAGCAAATACCCACTTGGAACAGAGAACGCTTAGAGCACACGTGGGAAGCCAAACTCGGCATGCAAACACGCCTGTTTAGACTAGCAAATTATATTTGCATAGTTTTACTGTAGCATTTAATTAATAAGATCAACGTTTGATGGTTGTGGTCTAATTGAATACCAGACAGCTGCCCATTATTCAAGCAACGGAAATTCTTTTCACAAAATGCAAAAGTGTAATTTCAAGTAAAGCTAAACATGTTACTTTGGTTGTTACCTACCGAAGCGATAATCTGGCGCAATGCCAGTTGACGTGAGCCTCGCAGCGCACCGAAAACAAGGCTTCGATTAGATGTATATCGAAGCCAAAATATTTTTGAAAAAGCGGTGGAAACATTCGTATTAAAAGTGATTCAGGGAAGGTGATGGAACTAATATAATTTACTACAGCTATGATTGATCATTTAATCATTTTATATATAGGATTGATATTTTGGTGGCCAGTTAACGCAGCCAGTTTAAATGAATCCTTTAAAGCCTGGGTACAATCCAACATGTCGCCCAAACAATAAATTCGTGCTCACCCCCACTAAACATGTATTATCCACTGCCCACTAATTCCTATTTATCAGGGACTTGGCAAACGCGCCAAGCCATTAGAGATGTGAAAATTTCCAGTACAAGGCAGCAACGTTTATATAGTTCTATCCAATTAGTGCATCGAATCGTTCAGCATATGAAGACTGCAGTATGTAGGTCAGGGCAGAGGATTCGAGGCTGGCTAATACAACACGATCTCCTAGGCTTTGCATTGCATCACAATTGCAGGGAACGAGTTTAGGAGTAAGTGGGACAGAACTTTAACTTGCTGGAAAAAATAACTCGTCAGGATACGATGAGTGGATGAAAATGTTTTCGCTATGTGGATCGATCCTGGGGTGTACTGTTTGAGGACGAAATCTGTAGGTTCGGTAAAAATTGCGGGCATTTCCTACACCGAATCTCTTGCGAGGCATACTGTTACTTCAGTACCTGAACGGATGAATACCAGCACGATTCAGCAGTTTTCCTTGCTCACGACATGTTTGTCCGCCCTAATAATTTAATTTGATACTTGTTTTATCTCTTTGTTCTTTAGTTGACAGACTTAGAAAGTAGACCACCTGTAATTTACCCCTCGTTTTTACAAAAGATCAATACATACAAAGGGTAGTACGATATGTATACGAAATACCATGCTATTTGGTAAGTATCATTTAAAACTTATATATTTTATATATATTATAAACTAGCGCTTAACCGCAATCCCGCCTGATGGTAAGCAGTGACGCAATCGTTGATGGTAAAGCGCACTAGTTTATTAAGAGCCTATTCACTCTAGCCTTGAAGACACACAAATTGTAGTCCGACGGAAACACCGCCGCTGGCTAATTGTTACGAAATTTGAGGCGAAACGCTTCGTCCGGATCGTAGTGGTGTTAACAACGTAAGGGTGGAAACCAGCCGTACGACGGGTCGTCCGATGGTGGAACGGAGATGGGGGAATTAAATCATGCAATTTCCGTGCACACTCTCCAAAATGCATCCTATAGAACACCGAAAGGCTGGCTACTCTACACCTGTGCTCTAGGCTTTGGAGACCATCTCGAGTTAGATCAGGGTCACCAATCAGCCTCTTCGCACGCCTCTCCACCGAATCCAAAGTGGCCAGGTGACACTTAGCAGCACCAGCCCAAATGTGGCTGCAGTACTCCACACACGAACGGACCTGTGCTTTGTATAACATTAGAAGCTGCCCAGGTGTGAAGTACTGCTGGACCTCTGCGATAACGCCAAGTTTCCTGGCAGCCACCTTGGCCTTGGACTCAATGAACCGCCCAAAGTTAAGGTTCGAGGAAATCTCAACCCCCAAAAGCTGAAGGCGGTCGGAACACTCCAAGGACACATTTCGAAAAGTAGGAGCCAAGGTGAACGGGCTCCTTTTGGCGGTGAAAAGACACGCCTGTGTTTTGGCGGCATTGAATGCTACAAGATTGGCATTTCCCCATTCGGAGACTGCCTGCAGTGCAACACTCGTTCGCTCAACAATGGCCTCTCTTTCGGACCGGATATTCCCTAAAATTGCAAATCATGGTTTCCAACTAGGTGATCAGGTTTAATATGTTTTAATGGAAGTTATTAATAATACAAAAACAGCGATGTTGTAAAAGTGGAATTCAACCATTGTTACCTGGGAATATAATTCAACATTTTACTGTATAACAACTTCCGTTGTTTAAGGAAACTGCTCGTTACAATATAATTAAATTTAAACAAGTCTGGATCTCGAAATTTAAACAAACCTAAAGGTCGATTCCACGGGCATTGAACGAAGTCAAATGCGAGAGAGGATTTAATTAGGGCTTAAAACTACGGCCAACTCATAACCCTGGGATTCTCCCGGACCGAAGTATTTAACTTCGCCATTAATTCTGTTGGTAATCTCTTATGATATTTGATATTAGTGGCGCCTGACTACGTTAGCGGGAAATCATTCGTATTTGTTTAATGTGGCGAGATTGACGTGTGGTACGTGGAGGTGGGCGTGATGTGGCGAGATTGACATGTGGTACGAGGAGGTGGGCGTGATGTGGCGAGATTGACATGTGGTACGAGGAGGTGGGCGTGATGTGGCGAGATTGACATGTGGTACGGGAGGTGGGCGTGATGTGGCGAGATTGACATGTGGTACGGGGGGTGGGCGTGATGTGGCGAGATTGACGTGTGGTACGTGGAGGTGGGCGTGATGTGGCGAGATTGACATGTGGTACGAGGAGGTGGGCGTGATGTGGCGAGATTGACATGTGGTACGAGGAGGTGGGCGTGATGTGGCGAGATTGACATGTGGTACGAGGAGGTGGGCGTGATGTTGTGTGTGTAGTTAGTGTTATGGACGATAACAGATTTATTTTACTCATCACACTTAGGAGTTGTTTAAGAGACGAGATGGTCGCTACTTTCGATTTGTAGGTCAACGGTTCGGTCCCAGGAAGGCGCTTCACTTTATGTAAATAATTTCATCTTCTTTAAAACGAAACTACCGCCTTGCAATCCCGCCAACTGTCCCATGGCGCACGGAAGAGTAAATCTAATAAGACTCAGTATTATAAAGCAATCAAATAATACCATAATAATTGTCATGAATTAACCAATTCGATATCACAAAGTATACCGTTTGGAAGTCAAAATAACATGTCATCTATTGTTTTGAAAAAAATCTAACAAATAAATAAATATACTAGCTGCGCCGCGCGGTACCCGCGTAGGTATTGATATGTTTTTTTTTATATGCTCCGCTGCTATTGATCGCAGCGTGATATTTAATTCGCAATATTTATTACACCTTTATGCAGATGATTTGCAGATTTATAAACAAGCTGGCCACTCAAACTTAGCTGATGCCATTCAAATCATCAACAAGGATTTGTTCTCAATCTGTGAGTGGAGTAGGGCGCAAGACTCAGGTTTTTTTTTTTTTAATAGTTATAAACGAGTGCTTGACTGCAATCCCGCCTGATGGTAAGCAGTGATGCAATCGTTGATGGTAAAGCACACTAGCTTATTAAGCCTATTCACTCAAAAAAACTGAGTGAATAGGAAGGAAGACGGCAGTTGAGCGAGGTGATGCAATGTTTAACCCAACAACACGACCAACGATGCTGCGTGATGATCTGGAGAGCCTTCACGACCAAACTCCCGACACAACAACATTAGGCACATCGTACCCGGCACACATCGCAACACAACTGCTCAGACCCGTTCTCCGTACGGCTTCACCAGACATCATGCCGGAACACGACGAATCGCTTGGCGGCAAGACTTTGTCTGGTGGGTGGTAACTTATGCCGGCGGCTGATGTTGTTGCCTACCACCGACTCAGGTCATTGTTATTGGCAGTTCAAGGATGTTCCCCAAGATAAACTGGTCGCAACTTCCTCAAGTTCAATTTAATGGAACTGCTATTCCTTTCAGTGAGAAGGTTAAGAACCTTGGGGTTTGGATCGACAAACATCTTTCTTGGGATCCACAGCTACAGGATGGTAGTCGCAAAATTTTTGCATCTGGTAAGTCTCTGAGACGGTTACGGAATTTTCTTCCTACTGCCGCTAAAACTGCGCTTACATAATCACTTTTACTTCCCATCCTTGACTACGCAGATCTTACTGAGGCACAACTAGATAAACTTGAGCGACTTCAAAACTTTTGCATAAAATTTATATTTGGACTGCGCAAATATGATCACATATCTGAATTTCGTGCAAAGCTAAAGTGGCTTCCCATACCTACTTCTTCACCGGAATTCTTATAGGTACCCTTTTTCAGCTCTACAGCACTTTGTTTAATCCTAAAACCCCCTCATATCTTAAAAAACGTTTCAAGTTCCTTCATGACACACATAATAGTTATCTGAGGTCATCGGAAAACCTGATACATGCATTCCATTTGTTTTTAACCGACTTCAAAAAGGAGGAGGTTACTCAATTCGACCGTAGGTATGCAGTAAAAACAAAATTAAAATCTTTATATTTATGTTTTTCTAGTCTATATGGTGTTCAAAATAAAGAGTATTCTGTTCTATATACGGATAAAAACCAAAGACACCATGATCGTGAACATGTGTATTCGTTTTTGCCACCGACTTCTGAAATTAGTTATTTTTCACTTTGTACTGTTTTTTTTTTTGGAAGCCGGTTGGTTTTTTGTAAAAAAGTTTTTATTACGATGACTACTTTACTGTACAAGCAGTTCGGCTATAGAATGACTTGCCTGAACGACTCTGTCCACTTTAAAAACCATGGTAAAAAAGCATTTCCTCTCTCTTTAAACATGGCATTATTTTTTATTTGCTTTTGTATGATGTTTATTAATTAGATGTATATATTTATTAGACTAGTATGATACACTTAAAGTACATATTTATTATATAAACTATGTAAATAGTACACTGTAGACTACCTACATTATTTCTCTCTCCTTCCCCTTACTATTCAAAGGTTGTCTGTAAAAGATCGCTCTTGCCGATAAAACAGCCCATTGTATCACTCTTTGTAAAATTTTTATATTTATGTTTTTCTATTTTATATGGTGTACATAATAAAGAGTATTTATTCTATTCTATATACAGACAAAAGACAACAAAACGGACGGAGTTACAATTATCAAAATAAGTTGCTTAAGTATATCAATTAGACGATATACGATAAACTATGTTATTGTTAATTACACCATAATCGAAAGTAAAATCACTAAATTTTAATAAGGAAACTAAATCATCAATAAATTCTGTTTATTATGTTAAACATTATTAACACGAATGATTATCAGCCGCATAACACTGTCCAGTCGACTGCGTTATGATCCGTGATATACATGGCGCGTCATGGAGGCTTAGTGCTCTACACAACGATATTAACTTTAAGATGACCGGAAACTAAAATATTTTAAATACATCAAAATAAAAAAATTACGTAGATATAACCGGGAATACATGCATTAAGTTCAATAAATAACACGGAAGTCAAATCAAGTACAAAATAATCAAAACAGCTTAACATTAAATAATGGTTTGGGGACAATTTATACAATATGTAAAGAAAACCCTGTCCGACCCGTAAGGATAGTAAAGGTTAGGTAAACACATGACCAAATAACATATGAAATTTTACATATTCATCATAGTAACAATACTAGTGAATTTTGAAATAATCTTTTTTTCCCGCGAATTAATTCAGACTTCCCCAAAATTTGGTAATTTTTAAAAAGTGACAACATTATTTTTGACGGTATAATTCTGAGCGAATACCGACGCGACCGCGTGCCGCGTACCCTGCCCCTCTTCGCCCGCGCCTGGATGGCCTACCGCACATGTTTTAAGTTACCTCTTTTTGCGAAATAATATTTATATTTTTAGGGGATATTTTTTTTAAGTTTAGCCCGGGTTTGTAGGCATTAGTAGAATCAGTTATCGATACCTAACAATACCTTCACGGATCGGACAGGGTTTTCTTTACATATTGTACAATGTGTTGTAAGCTTTGTTACTTTCATAATCATAATATTATTAGTAAAGAAGTACGGATAGATAAAGGGAGCGACGTCAAAGAATTGCCGCACTACACTCTCAAAAGTGTCTAAAAATAGTTACAAATCAGGTTCCTGTATACATAATTACTTAGTTCGATGTACTGTACATGCTGGCGTTGTTGTTTTCACTGAACATGCTCACACAACTCGCTTGAACTTCACCGCTGGACTGTTATTCGGTCATGGCGGAAAATTTGGATAGTGTAAATGCAATCAAATCTATGTAATTAAATTAAGCTTTAGTGATCATAAGCCTTGCTTAGCTTGTAACCAGTTGTGCAAGTTTCTGTTTGCTTTAGATTAATTATAAAATGTCAGTCTCGAGGTCTAGTATACACGGAGGAGTATCTTCTCACCTTTGACCATTATTCTGCAAGGTCCCGCAGAACAATGACCCCATCTAAAATATGAAAGTTCTAAGAAACATAAAAGATATTCTATTGGCAATCTTCTTGTAAGACACATACTATCACATGCTGATAAGAAAACCAATAAAACAACCAATCAACAAACCAATAAATAGATTGCACACACATAATCCATTTCACAGGCCAGTATATTGTGTTAGTAGCTGCACTAGCCCGTGTCCGATGCTAAGCCAGTAGCCGCGCTAGTCGAGTGCACTGACCCGAACACCGACTGCTAGCTGATACTTGTAAGATATTGTTGTAATTTACATGTTGAGAGCTCCCTGCACGACTCCAGCTATTTGTTGTGTTATACAAGTGGGTGGATACTATATCATGATGTAATATTGTCTGGTATCTGAAGGATGTAAATTACTTCGGTCCCTGGATCGATGGTCATCTTTCGATACGAATTTTAAATTATAATAACCTTTCGTTGTTTTCTTGTGAGCGCGTTGTTTTTCTACATTAATTAAGTTAATTTGATAGGGTTTCTTCTTCTTCAGCCTATAGATGTCCACTGCTGGACAAAGGCCTCCCCCAAGGCTTTCCACGCCGATCGGTCTTGTGCTGCCCGCATCCATCGGCTTCCCGTGACCTTCACCAGGTCATCGGTCCATCTTGTTGGGGGCCTCCCTACGCTGCGTCTTCCTGTACGTGGACACCACTCCAGAACCTTGCTGCCCCATCGGCCATCAGTTCTACGAGCAATGTGCCCTGCCCACTGCCACTTAAGTTTAGCGACTCGCAGAGCTATGCTATCGATTCAAATTGTTTAATTCGATGTTCTCAGTCTAGTAATGTTAACCGCTTTGCATACCTACTATTGTGTACAAGTAAATTGTCTAACAGAACAGACCGCTGTGTGTCTGGGGAATTTGATACGTGACTTCTGTTGCCCAGCGAAAGCACTTTGGTTACTTTGGTCCAGTGAAAACACACGCGATTTAGAGGATTCTCATAATATTGACGTTAAAAAAACGCTGCTTCTCAGCCTAATTAGAATATAAGACTTTTGATATTGATTTTGACTTGCTTTGAAAACGGTGTGCAGTATGTAGGCAGGTCACTAGTTTTTGAAAAGCATTAGTTACACTATATACACACACATAAGGTTTCAATTGTTTGTACACGTTACTGGCTGGTTTTAAAAATGCCGTGGTATTTAAAAAAAGTACGTTCTAAATTAAAATTTTCATTTGATGGTTATTTTTACAGAAATCCCCTTTATCCTACATTTTTAGCGCGAAGTTTCAGAAGTAAACATCGACTTTCATAACTTTTATTCAATTTTTATCAATTACTTTCATATCCTTGGCAGTTTTATTTATTGCTATTTGGCTGTATCAAAAATGGTAGATAAAGTGGTAAAAACTACCAAAATTATCGCGCTGCTTGAAGAGTCTTGCAGCCAATGCTTCGTGGCTAGGAGGCTAAATGTTAGTCGGTCGACGGTCCAAAGGACCTGGCAGCGATATCAGGAGACTGATTCCGTCGAGAGAAGGCCTGGTTCTGGAAAAAAACCATGTACCCAACCACGGGATGATCGTTTTCTTGTGAGTCGCGCATTGAGAAATCGCAAATCTTCGTATGTGGATCTTAAGAACAACCTCCAAGAAGTAAGAAATGTGCATATTAGTCTATGGACGGTCAGGAGGAGGCTTCTTGTTGCCAATATACGCAGTCACCGCCCGGCCCGCGGCCCCAAATTACTCTGTGAGTACCGAGTTCACAGGCTTAGGTTCGCTAGAAATTGTGAATCATGGACTCAAGAAGATTAGAATAGGGTTTTGTTCTCTCATGAAGTCAGGATATCTCTGCTCGGTGAAGATCGACGTCGGTGAGTGCTAAGAAGACAAGGAGAACGCTTTGCAGAGGCATGTTTCGAAGAAATCACACCTTATGGTGGGGGCTCTGTTATGTTTTGGGCAGGAATAAATTCAATGGATCGTACAGAGTTAGTCTTCATTGAAAGCGGCTCACTGACTGGGCATCGATACATAATGGAAGCTCTAATTCAACCGGCATTGGCCGCTCTAGGTGAAGATTCGATTTTTATGGATAACAATGCTCGCGCCCACCGATCTCGCGATGTTGAAGCGTATGTGCAAGAGGTCAGCATTCGTCGTTTGGATTAGCCAGCTCCAAGTCCCGACCTCAATCCCATTGAGCATGTCTGGGACGTTCTGAAACGGCGTGTGAGATCAGTACAGCCGGCTCCGAAGACCATCAGAGAGCTGAAGAATGTGATTACTGCGGAGTAGGAATATATTTCGCAAGCAAGTATCCGGGATATATATAGTCGCTAGCATGCCCAGACGAATTCAAGCTGTGATTTTAGCTAGAGGGGGTCACACTCGATGAACATACGCAACATATGCACTACTAACGAACATTACACTACTAGCGAGGTTTAGCATCATTCCCCATAAATTGTATCAACATTTTATGAAATACTGATGAAAACGATTATTTTCTTATTAAGTTACCAAATTGTGAGAATAAAACTATCTATAATTACCAAACAAAGCAATATTAACATTTGTAATGGTTTGTTGCTTAGGTGCCCGTTTTTTTTTTTTTTTTTTTTTGCTAATGAATTTATAAGAAAATGGTGTAGGTACAAAAAGGTAAAACAGAACATCAAAGAAACAAATGAAATTACTAAACTCCGATCATCTCAACAATCTACCTATCCAGCAAATAAAAGTCTTCAGACTACCTTCTAATGTTTCCTACAGCACTGTTGGAAACAGCTCCTGAACAACTTGTAAAGTAGTCAAAGGAATCGCCTGCAGTATTGGTAACACGATCTGTTAAAAACCTGTAAATATCTCGACATTCTCGACTGCTGCTGAATTTTTTAAACTCGACAGGTACGATATTACGTTCCTGGGCTGTACATCGTGACTCGCGGAGGATATTACAGACTGCAGTATTGAACGATGTTACTGCACTAACAGTTTATCGACCTTTTTACTTTATTGGTTGTTTTTAT
Source organism: Sesamia nonagrioides (assembly GCA_017933935.1). NCBI lineage: Eukaryota > Metazoa > Arthropoda > Insecta > Lepidoptera > Noctuidae > Sesamia > Sesamia nonagrioides. The sequence goes on along the minus strand of JADWQK010001095.1, from coordinate 372,230 downwards.
TTCGTTGAGCATTTTTTTAATAAGCAGACTGTCCGGGTCATCAACTTCTTGTTACCAAAGATTCAACAAATAATTCTCAACCACTCATGGGTTGAAATTTTTGGTAGGTTATTCTTAAAAATCCTTAAATTTTAAACGCCTTGGTATTGTAATTTTGTAGCAGCAAATATTGTTCACAGTTAGTAATACTTAACCTTAATCATAATATACACACTAATTAAAAGGTAAATAACTTACCTACCTACTTACTTAAGTACCTTAAACTTCTAAGTAACTTTAAAACTTGGAAATCGTAAACTGAGCGTTGATAATAAATAAGCATTACGAAACAAAGGAAAAACTTATTAAGTTCTCTAAACCAATGGTATGACAACGATCGGTAACTGTACTTGTTTCTAAAGGATGCACCCAATGAATTAAACTTTCTTGTCTGGTAGTATTGTATCCAACGGACGGTAAACCAATAAATAAATGATCTGTAGGACACACAACCGCGGCTCCGGGAGAAATACAAAATAACTTCAGAGATCGATTCATTTAATTACTTTTATCTTTATGCAGCAATCAATCAATCAGCTCTAATTTGCCCCGTTCTTGATTGTGTCACTGAATCTCCGTAGCGTACACCACGCCAAGACGATGTCGTCGCACGTCGCCACTTTGACGTACTGTAATTGCAGCGCACGTGCCGATATAAACCGCTGGCTCAAGACGTTTCATTGCGGTGGTCCATTGAATGTTGGCACGGACTAGGGAACAACGTGGAATGCAAATGTAACCATTCACCTACCCTTTAAAGCTAGCAAGTGCCGCAGCTATATGTAAAACTAGCTTTCCGCCCGCGGCTTCGCCCACGTGGAATTCGGTTATATTGCGCTTTTTAGATTTCCTTCGGGATTTTTTTCAATAAAAAGTAGCCTATGTCCTTTCTCGGGGTCTAAAGATTGTCTGTGCCAAATTTCATCAAAATCGGTTGAGAGGTTTAAGCGGGAAAGCGTAACAGACAGACAGATAGAGATACTTTCGCATTTATAATATTAGCTATACTAATATTATAAATGCGAAAGTATCTCTGTCTGTCTTATTTACTTATTATTATTTATTATTAGGTACCTATGACTCGAATTTTCAAGCTGATGATGTTCCAGACCGATTTCGGCCACGGAGACCACTTTGACTCCTAGCCGATGATTTGGCGCTCATGCGGCCGAAGATGGCTTATGTAGCCTATCTTGGCGGCGAAACTTCGTGCACACTAAGGGCACGTAAGCACGCCGGCGACGTAGTTGTATGTGATGGCAGCAGGTGGGCGGGCCTTTAATTGGTCGCGTTTCGCATCGAGGTCAACTTTGCGCTGCTCGTCAAACTCGCGCACTTGTCCGTACACCATTCTGCGCCATTCTGGCCGTTTTGCTGCCAAACGCTCCCATGCAGAGGGTTCTATATTGCACCTCTTCATGTGTCGTTTTAAGACATCCGTTCCATGAACCGGAGGAGTTGTCCGCCATGCTTTCGCTTGCCCTCTTGCAGCTCAGAGAAGATGCGCTTCGCCACCCTTTCGTCCGCCATACGTGATACGTGCCCGCACCACCGAAGCTGTCGACGCATTAAATAAGCCTCAATGCCACCAACATTGGCTCGTCGCAGGACTTCGGTATTACGCACTCTTTCAGACCATTTGATCTTCATAATGGATCGGAGACATTTACACACCATGTCTCAGCGGAATATAGAAGGTTTGGCAGCACAATTGCCATATATACGGATATTTTCGTAGCTAGTTTAAGGTCATGCGAGCAGAAGACCTTGGAACATAACTTGCCAAACGCTGTAGCTGCAGCTCCGACTCTGCTGTTGATCTCAGCATCAAGGTCACACTTAGAACTTATAGTGTTCCCCAGATAACGAAACTTGTCTACTTGCTTCAACACATCCTCACCAAGATTTATATTCAGTGTCTCGTAACCGTGAATGTCTAGAGACCTCACCTCCGTCTTGTTGACGCTGACTTTTAAGCCGTACTTACGGCAGGCTTGATGAAAAGTGGACATCAGTTGTTGTAGGTCGTCTGAGGATTCTGCTAAGAAGCACAAATCATCAGCATACATGATCTCAGTAATCAGTGCATGTGAGACTTTGGTGCGAGCCTTAAGTCTAGCCAGATTGACAAGACTGCCGTCGGTGCGGAAGCGGATGCGAACTCCTTGTGGAACAATTTGTAAGACCTCTCTCACTACCTCTGCAAAGTATAAGGCGAACAGAGTTGGTGCTAAGACGCATCCTTGCTTCACCCCACAGGTAACGGGGAAGAAGTCTGTCTGTGCACCGTCTACAGCAACGCAGCATTGCATGCCGTCATGTAGGAGTCTAAGAAATCTCACAAACTTTTCAGTGCATCCTAGGCTTACCTAACACTAACCATAAGGCTTCACGAGGCACACTGTCGAAAGCCTTCTCCAAGTCAACAAAGCAGAGGTACAGCTTACGACCCTGTTCTCTACTGTTTTCCTGCAGCTGGCGCACGGAAAATATCGCTTCACAGGTGCCTCGGTCCGGTCGGGGGCCGAACTGGGTTTCAGGCAGGATCTTTTCAGAATACCTTAAGGCGGTTCAAGAGAACTCTAGCAAAAACCTTTCCAGGAGTCGATAAAAGTGTGATGCCACGGTATGAGTTGCAGTTGGATCAGTCACCTTTGATCTTATATAGTGTTCTTATACGCGACACTTTAAACATATCAGGAACGCGCTCTTCCTCCCACATACGAACAAACAGCTTCCATATCAACTTATGCAACCCCTCTCCGCCGTATTTGATCAGCTCTCCCGGTATAAGGTCAATGCCAGCCACCTTTTGATTTTGCTGCTGTCTGATGGCAGAAACAACCTCGTCAAGCAATAGTGGCTCGTCCAACTCAAGAACAGGAGGGAGTTGAGGCATTCAGCCGATGGCTTGAAGGTCAGTTGAACGATCCACATTCAGCAGAGTATTGAAGTACTCCGCCCAGCGCTTCAGTACATCCTCCCTGCTAGTCAACTGGTGTCTACCGTCTAGAGACCTTAAAGGCACCTTTGCATAGTGGGATGTACCAGTCAGCCTACGTACAATCAGCTGTAGAAGTCCATTCCCACCTTAAAGACTACTGTCGCCCGCGCTAAACCGGCCACGCATACTAACGCATTATTTTTATTATCGCAGTCTTCATCTTTCTTTAAAGTAATGCAAAATTTCGTTACTTCATTTGAAGTTAAGTTAGCGGCCGCACTTAACAATGGTCTATCATAAGCGAGCGATTGTGGGTTCGATCCTTAATAACGGCAAATCTTTTTGTTGTTTCATATAATTTAAAATAGCTGACTAACTGATTTGTATTTTAAAATAAATATGTTTGCAAATAATATTTAAACGAATAGGAAAATTTACTGAATATTTATACCAAAATAGGTTTTTATTATGTGTTTTAGTTTACTATGGATGTAATATAATAAATAATATAATGCAATATATTATAAAGTTATATATTATTCCGTATAGATATACTTATACTAATAAATGAAACAAACGTTGAAATGGCAGCATTGTAATATTTTATATAAAAGTAATCCTTGACAAACTTATGATATTATTATGGTAAAAAATATAAAAAACATTTTTGGTTTTTAGATATGAAAGTTATAGTATTACATGTTATCATTAAAGAGGTTATAGCTTAATTATTCATTTTCTTAAAGAAAAGAGGATTGAAGCTTAACCTGAATATTATTACAATCATAAAATAATCTATACTAAAACACAAAATAGTGCTTATTACATTTACAATTTTTTTGCGTGTATAGCATGCCATCCTGCAGTGCCTTTTTTCGGAGTTTGAAGGCATGAGATTATAATCTTCAAGCGCTTTCTTAGTTCAAAAGTAAACGAACTTATTTCTTATCGAATTCCGGAATTATTGTTTTTATAATTTACCAAAAGTAATTTGTATTGAAATTGCAAAAGGCGACATCTGTTAGCCATTAAGCCAACCGAACATATTACTGTCACTTAGCTAAATTACTTTACGAGTTGGTTTAGAGTCCGTTATTACGATATATAAAACACTTTGTAGGACACTTCTGCACTGTGATTGTTATAAATTGTTTTTTTTTTTGTTGTTTAGCTCGATAAGTCTCCACCAGTATCGCCAGTTTATTTTTAAACCACAAATGCAACCTCTCTTCTTCGCAAGATTCAAAGGTTTATTCAACGGTAAATATTGTTGTTTCGTTCCACTTGTCTCGACACATAAGCCACCTTCGTCCTCCAACCTCTTGACTTTGGCTTACAGTATTTCTCTAAAACAACAAATTTATTACACACTTTCAACAAGAGATTGGTTTGCACCTTACCCAAATAATAATAAAAACAACTTACACAAAAGCCGGTTTCATATTATGATATTTGAGATATATTGCTGCATATGCCTACATATTGATTAAAAAAGTAAAACTAATAACACAAACTCGTAACTATATGTTCACCAACCAACAACAGCTAAGTAATATTATTTGAGTTATTGTAGTTAATAATAGTTATTGTAGGTAGTGGAATATTTTTTGTTCAGTTTGTTTCAAATCATCTTTTTATAATGACTCTAATATAGAAAAAATCTTAAAATAAAGTATCATCGTTAACTTGCGGATCGGTATTTTTACATATTTTTGTTGTCAGCATTCATAACTCACCAATAAACATTTCAAAAATATTTCGTAAGTTATTAGATTTGAACTCGAACCACCTTGAACGCCAATCAAGACGAGAACCGCTAGGCTATTCAAACACTTACTGTGAGCGTTGAAATTAGTAAGTAGTACCTAACAATCATAAGCGGGCAGCAAGTTGTCAAAGTGTATAAATGTGTATCAAACTTTATTATAGAAGAAGGTCGTAACTACAACTAGTATTGCTTGGCCATAGTTTTGTGAGATTGTAACTCGACTTTTGGTCTTGACTGTACCTCACTGTGGAACTCCCCGAGTTGGTTAGTATCAAAAAGCCATTGCATGTGATTGGCTTTGTCATGCCACCACTTGTTCTTAGTCCGATGAGACAGCTTGCGTAATTTCTGGTCACTAGTTTTGACCACTTCAATGCTTCTTTGTCGCCTTCCATGCTGTGGCAAGAGATCCCGATGTTTGTCAAAAGCCGCCTCCAGAGCTTCATCATTCTCATCAAACCAATATTCATTGTAACGGCGTGTTTTTCCAAGTACAGATGAAGCGATAACCATGATATGAGATGACAAAGATCCCCAGGCGGCCTCGGTCTCACCTGCCTCATTAATCGGCGACAGCTTTCCAGACAACGCTTCAGCATACTTCTCCCTCACCTCAGGATCATTTAGCTTCCTCACGTTCAAAGACGCAAGCTTTTTTGTAGCAGACCTACGGGGAGGAAGAAGGCGAAGTCGTAGCTTAGTGACAACAAGTCGGTGGTCAGACCAACAGTGCGCACCCCGCATGACACGGGTGACGCGCACTTGGCTGAGATCTCTTTGCCTTACAATGGCATAGTCGATCAAATGCCAGTGCTTGGATCTTGGGTGCATCCATATTGACTTGTACTTGGCGGCAAGCCTGAACATAGTGTTCGTAATTGCCAAACCGTATTGAGCACAAAGACTGAGCAGCAACTGACCATTACTGTTCATGTTGCCAACTCCATGTCTACTCAGAACTCCAGGCCAAGCCTCATAGTCCCTACCGACCCTGGCATTGAAATCGCCTAGCAAAAGAATTTGCTCTTTGGCGCTTATGCTGTCGAGGCAAAGAGATAGTTCCTCATAAAATTTGTCCTTGATGTCATCAGACTTACTTAGCGTTGAAAAACACTGATGACATTAAGGTGGGTATCCTTGTCTAGATGAAGGCGCAATGTGGTAACTTGGTCGGAGACATGTACAGGGTACTCCTCAAATCACTTTATTAGGTGATTTTTGGTGGAAAATCCTACACCTGATCGCCGAGCTTCAGAGGTAGCGTTACCTTTCCAAAAGAAAGTGTAGCCTCCACCTACTTCCACCAGCTCCCCTTCATCAGCAAGATGTGTTTCGCTGAGCCAGATCAACGTTGTAACGACGAAGTTCCGGAGCTACTATGGCGGTCTTGCGTTCAGGGCAGGCATTTCCATCTCGATCAAGAAGCGTTCTCACGTTCCACGCGCCGAATGTCATAATAGACGCTTGGTTACTATATCTCTTGCGACGTCGACCACGATTTAAGTGATGCGATGACAGCCGCGGTTACTACCACCTCTTACAGTGGGACGAGCTTTTCTTAGGGCACCTTTTCTAGCCCCCTCCCCGGCTGGGCGAGGAAGGCAGTGCCACCCTAAACAGGGCTGCTTTGTCATCCCGGGTGCTGCCAAATCCGCGCTGTCGTCCCAAATATGCAGCGCAAAAACGACCACGGCGTGTACTCACACCCCCGAGACCGCCTGAGTGCAGGTATCAGACAAAGCCCAGCTACATCAGGCCAGACCTCTCTACCTCTACCCATCGCCACAGGACTTTTGTGAACTTGGAGTCCAGTTTGACGGAAGCAGTCAGATGCGCAGGATATATTAAAGGTGCGCAAGCGTTCGCGGTAACACAGGCGCACACACTTGGCCTTCCCCTCCTTTGGCCAGTGGAACGGTGAACCGCTACGACTGGAGGCGGGGACGACTGCAGTGTCTGGCCGGCGGCGACTATACGCCCTCCACCGCCACCCTAGGCCATCCACCTTGCCTTGCTGACCCGCCGAGTCCACCAAATCACATTGCATATCTGCGTTGTGTTTGCCATCCTCGCCGAGTCAGACTTTGTGCGATAAACGGGAGGGGCCGCGTTGTTGGAATGGGATGACGACGGGAAGATCGGCGCCGCCACATTAGCACGCGCGCTGCGTGCCTTCCACGACCACGCCGGTCACCGTACCGGCGCTGTACTGCTCTGCCAAGCTAGTCACTTTATCGAGTTCTTAACATTACTTTATTCAAATTTTTGGCTGATAAAAATGGCTTTATTATACCATTATTCAAAACTTTGTCCTCAATAAAACTATTTGTTATCTGTTCAGTTGAAAACCAGCGTCAACAACCAATTAAGTCATTACCTACTGCGTGACGACGACTATCATAACATAGACGGCTGCAATATGATTGGATCAACAAGAGTTAGTGAAGGGTTGTGAACGGTATATTTTAAGTGTTTTGTATAAATGTTAGAATCACTTTCACATGACCACTCCGTTTGCTCTCTTCTCATTGTTTCTCTTTGTTATTGACCGGTCTTGTGAGGCATAGACTCAATCAACACGTTTGGCTGGTGTTGGCACGGCACTGTATAGGTAATCACACGATATTATTACTTAGTTACTTTCTGTTGCCAAAACGGTTGAAAAAAGGTTGAGCGTGAATACCCGTCAGAGAAACTTGTTCAGCATTTAGCATAATAATACAAGTTCCCAAATAATAATAACTGACTGAACAGTACAGATTTTAATTTATTCTTTTGAATTTCTCGTCCCATATTAAACTCGCTCTAATAACGTGCAACTAGCTAGACATCCTACAATACAAATATTAATATAACTAAAAAAATTCCTATTTCGCTACAAAGCGCACGTCATATTCGTTTTAAGCCTGCGCCCACAAAGCTTCCATATTTCCTAACTACTTACATTTATTCGCTTGTTTTCGCGCATTTTGCTTATTTTTAAATGTCCATTTGTTATTAAACAAGCTAACGTTCCAGCGCTGCAGGCACAATATGTTCACCATTGCACGCACCCGGCGCGAGGCGTCCAGCGCGTACGTAACAATCTGTACATCCCGCGTTCTAGTTAAAGTTTTATATGGCTGAATAAACTCAGGTTGTCGACACTCGGGAGTATTCGGTAACGTTCGGGATGAGTCGCTTTTGTGACGATCGTTGCGACAATGGCCGTTTTGTTCGGAAGTTGTTCTTGATTAATAGAGGCAGCCTGAAAAGGATTGTTTCACCAAACAAAATATTTTGTAGTTATTTTATTGTGGTGGTGTTCGTAAACAAAGGTTTGTGTTAGGAGTATAACATTTTGATCAAATTCAATCTGACTTGTCATTATAATTTATTTAATATGGACCATCAACACTCGTGGAAGTGCCATTATGTAAGCTATTTGCATCCTTTGTAAACAGAACCTGTATGCACCTATGTATGTACATATATAATTATATACATGGCACCGCTACCTGACATTGTTTCTCCAACATTAATCCGTGTGTTAATGTTAATGCTTTCTTTTTCATTATCTTTTTTTCATAAAACTTCTAGACTTAGGTATACCTTTTATTAAAGTAATAGGTATCTACCTATTCTGAAATAATGGCTAATTAACTTATACATTTTACTTTATTTTAATATCAGCCAACAACAGTTAAATGAGGTTGAGGAATTATATGAGAACGTTAATGACTTTTTTATTTATCCAGAGACCATAACAAATGCAGTTAAATGGAAATAAAATAAAACAAGTGTAAAGCTCTAAAGCTCTGAATATCCCAAGTTTCCTAATGACGTGGACAGGGAACCTCTCTAATCAATAGAATTGTAATTAACCCCGTCACCCAAACATAAAATTAAGATACAAACACATCAGTGCAACGAACTGCTGCAAACTTAATTGTATCGCGATCTTGACGTCATCACTGGAGTGACACGTTTCGCAAAGCTAATGCTAAGCGCCGGCCACAGACGGGCAACATCAGGCGACAGATTGTAGCGACTGAAGTTCTTAGGGGTACGGAGATCGTTAAGCAGATTGTAGAGCTTAACGCAAGATAATTGAATAAGTTCAGTCGACCTCGTAATTGTTGTATCACCCTAAGGGTGAATGTCACTTCATAAAAGGAAAAGCTATATTTTTCTACTAGCTGCGCCGCGCGGTTTCACCAGCGTAGGTTTTGATATTTTTTTTTATTTGCTCCACTCCTATTAGCCGCAGCGTGATGGTATGCAGCCTAAAGCCTTCCTGTATTAATGGGATTTCTAACGCAAAAAAAAAAATTCAAATCGGACCAGCAGTTTCTGAAGTTAGCGTGTTCAAACAAACTCTTCAGCTTTATATATCAGTATAGATGTGACTGTTAGATAGTTTAAAAGTTAGTTGAGTTGCGATTTAAGAGGAACCCTTGTCATAAATTACGAGGTCGGCTGTACTATTGCTTCATGTAACACATGTCTCGCTGTGTTGGCGTTTGTATTGGATCATAAAATTCCCTTCAATATGATTGAGCTGAATGGCGTTGATGTCTGTTTGTTATGTTCGTGGACGGCCCCGCGGGTTATTTTTATATATTTTGATTACAAAATTGTTTTTCTGTGGTTACCTCTTTTAGTACGAACGCTTTTCACACCCATAATTTATCTGAGGGCACGGGAGTGCCCTCGCCAAGTCGAGCGCGAAGCAAACACTGCCGTACCATCTTTACCCGAACCATTTCGCTGCATTTTCAGGTCCCTAATTAAGAACCTCTGGATAGCACCAGAATGCTGAAATTTTGGTCATCCAGTAAGCTGTATTAACACACTTCAAATCTAAAATTTCAAGTCTGTAGCTCATCCAGTTCTGAAGTTAAGCGAAAGTAAATTTCCGTGTTTTCGACACTCACTCACTCATGATCATCAAAATAGAAGTAGTACTTCCCATAAACTCAGAGAGCTGAAATTTGGTACACAGCCAGGGTTTAATGGTCACATAAAGGGAAAAATATAAAAACTAGAATAATCGAAGATCTGAAGTACCTGGTGACCTTGATTAGAAAGCGGAAGAGCCCCACCAAACTAGTAGAGATTAACGTACCACCGTCAATAAAATATTCCACTTGGTGGGCCGCTTCATCAACTGACTTCAAAAAAAGGAGCGGGTTCTCAATTCGTCGTAATCTTTTTTTTTATGTAGGTGTGTTCACCGATTACCCTAAGACGCCTGGATCGATTTTCAAATTTCTTTTTGTTTGAAATGGGTCTTAAGGGGTCACTTTCCAGGTGGTCCAATAGTTACCAGGTTAGGATCTGATGATGGAAGACCAGAGAAATCAAGGGTAACTTTCAAAAATCGTAGGGCTGACTAGTGCATTTCTAAGTATTTTCAATAAGTATTAGAAAACACTACAATTTAATAAAGGTACGGAGTAGATCTGATGATGAAGCTGGGAGACAGTCGTGAGAACTCCTCAACGATTCACAGCAGCTACCTTGTGTTTATGTTTGATTAATTTGTATTGATGAGAACTTTACACCTCGATGGGATGTGACTGCCATAAAGGCTCTGATGATGAAGACAAAGTTCAGTCCCGCGTACTCCTCAACGGTTTACAGTAGTTACTTTGTGTTTGGACTTATAGTATTTATATTCATGAGGACTTTGCACCCATATGGGTTATAATGAAGGTCTGAAGTAGATTTGATGATGAAGTCGAGAGACAAACGAAGGAAGTCCTCAGCGATTCACAACAGCTACCTTGTGTTTGTGCCTGATTAATTTGTATTGATAAGAGCTTTATACCTAGATAAATTGAGATTGTCATTAGAGATCTTAAGATGAAGACGAAAGGCAGTTAGGGGATTCCCAACGTTTTACAGTAGCTACTTTGTGTTTGGAATTAATTCATTTATATTGATGAGAACTTTGCACCTATATGGGCTAAAATTATGGTCTGCAGTAACCTTTGAATTAGATCAGAAGGAAGAAATGTTCGTCGTTCAGTAATCTATAACCAAATCTACTATTGCTACATAAAAAAATGATTGTCATTGCAAAAATCCAGCGTAGTGGGACACATATATCTTCTAATTTAATCTAGCTTAGAGCGCCCCACTGCTGGAAATGCCTCCCCTTCTGCTTTGATAAAAACTGTGGCTAAGACTAGACTGGCTTTTATACTTTTTAGTTTACACGAAGAAATAGTCGAACGATTACTAACTACTACTAACTTTTCAACTCGAACATAAACATTACACAAATGAAATGAACAAATTACCCTAAAATAAATTTCACTCAAAATTTGGTCAAAATATTATAATCCACTAGCTTTAGGTAGGTTATATCGCTTTTTCGATTTTCCTTGGGAATATCGATTCTTCCGGGATAAAAACTGCCCTATTATTTAATCCGGACTTCTATCTTTGTGTCTACAAAATTTCAAAGAAATCGATTCAGTAGTTCGGCGTGAAAGCGGAACAGACACACTTTTCTTTTTTTTTCATAAATATAGAGAAATTGGATGCATTTTTGACATATTGAGACAGAAATCAGGAATATATAATCCGCCAAAAATATTCCCACTCCTAGGACACATGCTTCCTCTCGATGAGATAGAGTGGGCCGTAATCTACGTGTAGATTACAGGCCACACAGGCCTTTTTCAGGTCAGGTCATTCACAGTTGTGATGCGATTTATGCCGGGTACGATGCGTGAAATGTTGTTGTTTCGGGATTTTGGTCGTGGAGGGTCTCTAGATCAATCTCCCTTTGGCGCAGCATCGTTGGTCGTGTTATTGGGTTTAACATTACACCACCTCGCTCAACTGCCGTCTTCCTTCCTATTCACTCAGTTTTTTTGAGTGAATAGGCTCTTAATAAACTAGCGCGCTTTACCATCAATGATTGCAACACTGCTTGCCATCAGGCGGGATTGCAGTTAAGCACTAGTTTATAATTATTAAAATAAATAAAATTCCAATCTTTTGTAATGATTTTTTTTAAACAATGATCTTACGTTGTATATTAGACCGCTGTATGATTCTACGTTTCTTGAGATATCAAAAAGAACCAAAGTAGGATTGACAACTCAATCAGACAGAGATATACTGTAGGCAGTATTATATTATACCGATTGATACCTCTGCTCTCGAATTCTAATGAAGGAATGTTTAATGGAAATATGTAACACAATGTTTAAGGGACGTACCAGAAGGTACTGTTTGTTTACTAGCGTCGAGAAATATGTGTATGCATAATACTATATTCAAAGCAGTCCCGCAATCCGAGATAAAGTTAATTGCTAAAAATTTCTTGGATTGTTCAAGATGTATGATAACAAAAGCCCGGGCTTGTTAACAAAAATATGAGGATGATGCGACGATGACTGCTGGACTGGAAGAAACTATAATCATTGAACAGGGAGCTAAAGTAATGCTTAAGAGAAACATTGATGTTTGGTTTAGTTAATGATTCGACAGGCTAGTACAAAAAGTGAGGTGGGACCTAGAAGACCAAATAAAGCCTAAACAATTGTTAGTAAAATTTGCTTATAATTTGATTCACGAATTATTACTTATTATATAAGTTATAATTTGAGATCATACCCCGGGCATGCTTGTACTGACAATAATTCCCAATCTGTGTGGCGTTATGGCGTATGACCTAACATTTCACAAGAGTCAAGTTAGAACTTGACTCTAAAAAATGGACATTGGCACCTCCATATTCTCTCGTGGCCAAGCTTATATGGCGCTTTCACGAGTAAACAATTTTCATTGGGCGCACCTCATATTGATTGAAGAAGTAAACATAAATGTTGACTTCAAGATTATAAAAACTCAAGCTTCAGCAATCACTGAATACAACCACGCACGCCACGCGAATGGGCAATACATAAAATTTTTGCTACTGTACAAGAATCAGAACCGGAAAAAAGAAAAGGAAGATTTGTAATAACTACTTCTAAAAAGAAAAAAAAAAGTGTTAAATAATAAATCAATATAATACGCTTCTACAAAAAGAAGTGAAATCCAACCAAAAACATTCTGTAAAAAAATGCCAAGCCTCGCTGGAGCTGCTGGTTTATCTCTAAAAAGTAATGAAATCTAGACAAAGTCGTGCCAAGTTGAAGGTTCCTTATTGCGATTTCTTCAATATTATTATAGTTAATATTGTGTGACTTGGCCGTTGAAGGGTATACCAGGCTACAAATTCAGGTGCTCCATGACACCATTGCACCAATCTGTCGCCAGAACCGCTACCCATTGACCATGGAAAATTGCCACTTGGAAAACGTTGATTCAGTAACCAGGGCTTGATAAAGTTGCGCATTTCAAAAATACTTATATATAGACGAGCCGGAAACGAACAGCAAAAAAGTCATTTCTAGTACAGATGAACTAATCATTCATAGAAATCCGTCTGTACGTCTATTTTATATTAGATAGGTGATCGATTTGACGCTCCATAAAGAACAGAAGTCATCATTGTCAATGATTAATATATGTGTTGCACAATGTCTTAAGTCCAATTACAAATACCAGTATGGGCTATTATTCTCACATAACAAACATAGGTAGTTATAACAGATATAACATTACGTGTTAACAAAATCGTACTAACGTATAATTTTCAACGGGCAAGTCACACAATATTAACTATAATAATATTGAAGAAATCGCAATAAGGAACCTTTAACTTGGCACGGCTTTGTCTAGATTTCATTACTTTTTAGAGATAAACCAGCAGCTCCAGCGAGGCTTGGCATTTTTTTACAGAATGTTTTTGGTTGGATTTGTCTTTCAAATTTATAATTTCAAAATTGACAAATTTAAAAGGCATCAAAGATCAGGAGTGGTGGCTGGTGACGCTACAGTTTTTAGCGAAAAAGTGTAGCGTGCAGTGACGTCACACGACTTTTCAACGCGCTGTGTCGTCTTAATTTTTTTTTATATATGAAAAAAGAAAAAATACGTGTCTAGTATTTTTTGGAAAACTGACTGACGGACTAATTAGTTTTTTTTTAGTCAAATACTAAACTATAACTTCATCTATGTGACTGATCGACCTTGACAATTGAAAAGTATTAAATTTGATATTTAAATGCTTTGAGTTTTGAGTATCACATGAATGATTTTAATTGTACTCGTAAACGATAAGTCTCATTTCCAAAGTAGGCATATACAACATATAATTAACGCACACCCTTAAACACCCCAATTAGAATATTATGTTATAATTATAATACATACACTATTTTTTTTAATTTAACATGTATCCATACTAATATTATAAATGCGAAAGTAACTCACCACGCGGACGAAGACGCGGGCGGAAAGCACACAATCTTTAGACCCCGAGAAAGGACATAGGCTTCCTTTTATCCCGGAAATATTTGATGTTCCCGAGGGAAATCTAAAAAGCGCGATATAACCGAAATTTACGCGGGCGAAGCCGCGGGCGGAAAGCTAGTAATGTATAATTATGTATTGTTAAATTAGTTATACCAAGTCTTGGAGAACGAAGACCTTGACGTTCTTGGATTAAGGTTTTTTTCCTTTATTTTGTATTGAATGTATAAATTTATATGAATACAAGTAAAACTGCGATTTTAAAAGTCTGTACATAAAACAGGGTTAATATGACAATAATTTCCGTAGACTGACAGCCTCCGTGGCGTAGAGGTAGCGAACGCGGCCGCTGCGCAAGGAGGCGCGGGTTCGATTCCTACACAGTGCAAATATTTATATACATGAATATGAATATTTACACTAGTCTGGTCGTACCTCGGAAAGCACGTAAAGCCATTGGTCCCGGTTGCCATACGAACATCTAATGGCAGTCGTTACGGGTTGTTGGAGCCCTCAAAAGTTCAGCAGTTGGTCTAGCCGCAATGCTTTGATATCTTTTTCGGGTTGTGAAGGTCAGGCGGCAGGCGCTACACGGAAAATATCGAAGTTTAGCTAAAATCAGCAGTTAGACTGGTAAAGTGGACCCCAGACTCCAAAGCTGAAAAAGCTTCGGATGCGACTGGCATTAACGCTGAGATGATGATGAATATGACAATAATTTCCGTAGTTTTCATTATTTTTGGGATAAGAAATTACCTCATTAAACGATTCTGAATAAACTATTTTCAGGAAGTACGTTAATTAATTTACATGTTGTATATAGAAGTGATTTTGCAATATTGCACAGATAGTTCAATCATAATGCTACTAAAACAAGCTTGTACACACTGAGGGACAATATATTTTAGAATCGAAACAGACGTCCAAACGCCAGATTTAGAATTTGACCAAAATCCCTAAAGCCGTCACAGCAAAAATTTGACTCGTGTACCAATCGCAGAGTGCCATCAGAACCCGCTCGTGCTGTCACTAAAAATGTTGCATCTGCGCCAAGCATTAAGTGCACCCACAGCGCCGGCACCTGGGGTGCTGTTTGCTCCACAAATATTGCCGGCGTGAACATTGAATGGCGCACGCCGCTTCGCATGTATCTTAGTGGGTATATCTGCTTCTGGGGCAAACTATACGAGGCTAGGAGAGAAGCGACAGCTGGATTCATGAATCTAAAGGTAATAAAAAATGGAAAAATCTTGATGTTACAGTATAGGACAATTTACGACTGCCTTGTTTATCTTATCTACCTGTTATTTATTGTAGACATCGATCTTGGTTGTACATTCCTATATTTGATGGTAAATACAGTCGTAAATCTCATCAAATATTTGTATATTTGTTCAAGGTGAGTTATAGAATTGTGCGTTTGTTTTGAGCATAAATCTTAAGTACAGACATCGCTCGCGAACAAAACAAATGTTTTCTGGTAGGCTGTAACTTATGGTCACTATGTATCAAACTATTAAAATATGATCAATATAATATTGTTATCTTTTGCCAAGTTAGATCTCTTACACAGTTGAATTGCAAGAGTATAACAATGGGTTCTCCTCCCTGCTCGCAGTCCTGATGGCCCGTCTAAACGCAGCGTCTGTATGCAAATGTTCCGCGCGCCGCTATCTCCCACCGCCGCAGCTCAGACGTCTTCATTTCACGCGCTCACGATAACACTAACGTTTTGTTCTCACTTACATTAGGAGTAATCCAGGCTTTGTCCTTGATTTTGGTTTTCAATTTATTCGAAAAAACTATACATATTTGTGATCAATATTAACACTTTTAGTGTTATTTTGTACATAAACTAAACGGTTATTTTTCTACAACAGTTTTTTAAATGTTTCTGACTACGCCGTTGCATAATGTGAGATACGCCATAGCACACTATGAATAGGGCAATAGAAAATTTTGATCTGCTCCTCAGCTATATTGCACTGCTACAGCGTAGCTCACGCTGTAGCAGTGCAAACTACTTCTACCAAAGTGCGAACTATGCCGTAGCACGGTGTGAGCTATGCCGTAGCACAGAATGAGCTACGCCGTAGCACAGAATGAGCTACGCCGTAGCACAAAATGAGCTACGCCGTAGCACAGTTTCAGCTACGACCTGACAAAGCGCGTAGCGAGATTCGGTACCGCACGAACTAGATATAAATCATGAAATCCTGTTCACTATCTACTCTACTTTTCCCTTCCACACAGAATCTATTAGTTTATTCGTTACCATTCGATACATCAAACCAACAAGTGAATTCCGATTGAACCGCTCCAATCCACTAGCCGTAAATATGTCCAATCAATTCCAATCAATCACGGGGTGCATCCGGAGTGTTTTACGACCCTCCTGGCACACCCATCGGCTCTGGCTCCAATGGCCCACATTTTATGAGCTCTTTACCTAATTATGAGATTGTACAGTCGTAATGGTGCAGTGGATAGAAGAAAACGTTATAGGGATTATTTTTAAGACCTTTTTTCCCATTATGGGCAAGAAGGTTCGGTAAAGTGGGGGATATAATCAGAAGAGCTGTCTGAGCGGTGCATGTCATTCATTTCAAATGAAATAATAATTCACAAACTAAACTAAATTGAACTCCAGAGCCTCTTATTCTCTCTATTTCATTAAAAACGGGGCAGAAAATATATATTAGATAAGTTCTGTCTTATTGTATACTAGCTTTCCGCCCGCGACTTCGCCCGCGTGGAGATCGGTTATATCGCACTTTTTAGATTTCTAGAAATTTTCGGGGATGAACAGTAGGTACTCTGTTATTTAAACCGGATTTCTAACTTGCCGTCTGCAAAATTTAAAAGCAATCGGTTCAGTAGTTACGGCGTGAAAGCGGAACAAACAAACTCACTTTGCGATTTATAATATTAGTAAGGATGGTCCTAAGGTTATTTATAATGTAATCTTTGTAGAGAAAGAGATAAACTTATTATTATCATTTAAACAATAATTAGCGTAATGTTACAATTCAAATCTCCTTTCAGACCGCCATAGCAGTTAATTGTGTGATTGTTATTCGAGATACGTTGTCACTCCGCGGCGACAGTAGCGCGGTCGTCGCGACGGTAGCCAGCAGTTGTCAAACTTTATGAGTGACGCCTGACAACCGAGCAGTGAGATCTGACAGTGAGTCAAGTATGAATTGAATTGTAAATGATTCTCTTCAAAATAAATTTACGTCACATTTTGATCATTATTATCACTGGAATAATCAGCTTCTCCAAGCTGTTGGATTATGAACATTACAAGGTTCAACATTTTATAAAGGTTTTTTTTTTATTGAAATTTGTCTTTGGAACTGTCTTTTGGAATTCGAACAGGCAAATTGAATGCATACTATTTAATTTTATAAAAAGCACTATCTATTTTTTATATCATAATGTCCAAACATGCTTTTTATTTGACTATTTGAAATAAACGATTTGACTTTTACTTACTAAAGGTTTGAAACTATACCGAAGTTAATATTAAGTAGTTAGTGTAGTTCTGGACCAAAAATTGCTTAATCTATCCTTATCCTTATTTATGTTATAAAATGGGAAAGTGAGTTTGTTTGTTGTTTGCCATCCGGTAGCAGATCTTTTTGGTCCCTTGCCAAATCGGTCGAGGCGAACTTCTGTCGACCCACACTGCCTCCGCTGGTGAGGCCGGATGGAACACTGGCCCATACGGCGAGAGAGAAAGCAGGTCTCTTTGCATCTCTCTTTGCCCATAGTTCGCGTCTTGATACTGGCAGTGCTACTCCACCTAATTTACCTCATTGCGGAGCTGCAATGCCGGAGGTTCGCATTAGGAACAAGGAGGTCCTGAGAGCACTGTGTCGTCTGGACGTGAATAAGGCTAGTGGTCCAGATGGTATACCAGCGATTGTTCTTAAGGCATGCGCGCCCGAGTTGTCTCCTGTATTGACGCGCCTGTATCGCCTCTCATTTGGGACTGGTATAGTGCCCAAGTCCTGGAAGCTTGCCAACGTGCAGCCCGTGCCCAAAAAGGGTAGTCGTGCCGATCCTACCAACTATCGGCCGATTTCGGTAACCTCCATACTCTGCAAGGTTATGGAGCGTGTATTGAATTCGCGCCTCTTGGCTTACCTGGAAGGTAACGATCTCCTCAGTGACCGACAGTACGGTTTTCGGCGCAATCGGTCAACTGGGGACCTACTAGTGTATGCCACTCACTTGTGGGGCGAGGCCCTCGAGAGAAATGGGGAAGCGATTGCCGTCTCCCTTGATGTCTCGAAGGCCTTCGACCTGGTATGGCACGCTGGCCTTTTGAGTAAGCTTCCAGCGTACGGCGTTTCCGCTGGCCTGACTGGCTGGGTTAAAGACTTCCTGACTGAACGGTCCCTCCGAGTTGTCGTCGACGGATGCTTATCGGAGCCCATGTCGACCAATGCCGGTGTTCCTCAGGGGTCTGTTCTCTCTGCAACTCTGTTTCTGCTGCATATTAATGATCTGCTGATGCCCGGTATCTATGGGTATGCAGATGACAGCACAGTTGTGGAGAGATATCTGCCGGAAGCTCGGGCTAGTAAGGAAGCAATCTGGTCCGAAAGAGAGGCTATGGTAGAGCGTATGAGTGCTGCACTACAGGCAGTCTCCGAATGGGGCAAAGCCAATCTTGTAGCATTCAATGCCGCCAAAACACAGGCGTGTCTTTTCACCGCCAAAAGGAGCCCGTTCACCTTGGCTCCTACTTCTCAGAATGTATCCTTGGAGTGCACCAACCGCCTTCAGCTTTTGGGAGTAGAGATTTCCTCGAACCTTAACTTTGGGCGGTTCATTGAGTCCAAGGCCAGGGTGGCTGCTAGAAAACTTGGCGTTATCGCAAAGGTCCGGCGGTACTTCACACCGGGGCAGCTTCTAATGTTGTATAAAGCACAGGTCCGCTCGTGTGTGGAGTACTGCAGTCACATTTGGGCTGGTGCTGCGAAATGTCACCTGGATACTTTGGATTCAGTGGAGAGGCGTGCGAAGAGGCTGATTGGCGACCCAGACTTAACTCGAAACGGTCTCCAAAGCCTGGAGCACAGGCGTAGAATAGCCAGCCTTTCGGTCTTCTATAGGTTGCATTCTGGTGTGTGTGCAAGGGAATTGCATGATTTAATTCCCCCATCACCGTTCCACCATCGGACGACCCGTCGTACGGCGAGTTTCCACCCTTACGTTGTTGATACCACTGCGACCCGGACGAAGCGTTTCGCTTCCTTTTTTATACCGCGTACATCGAGGGACTGGAACAATTTGCCAGCGACGGTGTTTCCGTCACATTACAATTTGAGTGTCTTCAAGGCTAGAGTGAATAGGCTCTTAATAAACTAGCGCGCTTTACCATCAATGATCGCATCACTGCTTACCATCAGGCGGGATTGCGGTCAAGCGCTTGTTTATAACTATAAAAAAAAAAAATATAACCGAATTTCACGAGGGCGAAGCCACGAGCGGAAAGCTAGTACTAATATAGAAAGCTGAAGAGTATGTTTGTTTGAACTCGCTAATCTCAGGAACTACTGGTCCGATTTAAAAAAATCTTTTTGCGTTGGATAGCTCATTCCAGGAAGGCTTTAGGCTATATAACATCACGCTGCAACCAATAGGAGCGGAGCATAGAAAAAAAACGTATCGAAACCTACGCGAGTGACACCACAAGGCGCAGCTAGTAATATGGTTGTTCAATTCAAATACACACCTAAGTAATATACTTACGAAAGCTTTGGTGAACTACCATCCAAACACTTTCTATTTTGCAAAAACTCTGCATCAGGCTGTAGAGTTTTCCATTCACACTGAGTCCATTACAAACGACCCCGATCTCTTTATACAACCTGCACTTAAGATAACATCAAAAGATTCAATCTTTTGTCTCATAAACGTCCATTCATAACATCTTATCGCTGCGATCTTTTTCATGAGTCGAGCAAAGCGAGTGCAATTAAGAGAAAACAAATGAGCTCCACACTCTAAGTAGTATAGAACACAGCGCAGTATTTTATTCTGTTAACTAGAGAGTTCTTTGATGTTAACTCTCGCCTGATGGTAAGCAGTGATGCAATCGTTGATGGATTAAGCGCGCTAGTTTTTTAAACCCCTTCACTTGTAAAACTTAGTGAATAGAAAGGAAGATGGCAGTTGAGCGAGTTAGTGCTATGTTACCACACGACCAAAGATGCTGCGCCAAAAGAGATTGATCTGGAAACCCTCCACGACCGAACTCCCAACACAACAACATTTGGGGCATCGTACCCGGCACAGATCGCAACACAACTGTTCAGACCCGTTCCCCGTACGGCTTCACCAGACATCATGCAGGAGCACGTCGAAGCGCTTGACGGCAAGATTCTGCCGGCAGCCGATGTTATGGCCTACCACCGAGTTATAGTAAATATCACTCATATACTCATATAAACTACGGTTTAATTAATAATCAATTTTCGATTTGAACTTTGCCTGTTTTTGCATCACCAATACTTACGACCAGTTTTGAGAACTACACAATGTACTAGTTCCATAAATGGTTTGTGATTACGAAAGGTCCAACGAGGTCGAACGAGGTATAGTTTCTTTCGACTGCCGTGGGAATAAGGCGTGAGTAATTACGTGTATATTAAGTTTAACGTAATTTTAACCCACAATTATATTGTTTGTTAAATTAAATATTATAATATATATAATAGTAAATCTACAGTGACTTTTTACAGCCTCCATGGCGTAGCGGTAGTGAGCGCGGCCGTTGCGCAAGGAGGCGCTGGTTCGATCCCCGCACAATGCAAATATTTGTATGCATGAATATGAATATTTGCACTGGTCTGGTCGTACCTCGGAAAGCACGGTAAGCCGTTGGTCCCGGTTGCCATACTAACATCTAGTGGCAGTCGTTACGGGTTGTTGGAGCCCTCAAAGGTCTAACAATTGGTTTAACTGCAATGCTTAGATATCGCCTTCGGTTGAAGAGGTCA
Source organism: Sesamia nonagrioides (assembly GCA_017933935.1). Taxonomy (NCBI): domain Eukaryota; kingdom Metazoa; phylum Arthropoda; class Insecta; order Lepidoptera; family Noctuidae; genus Sesamia; species Sesamia nonagrioides. The sequence continues at coordinate 351,103 of JADWQK010001095.1, read as the reverse complement.
GACGGCAGTCGCTTCACGGAAAATGTCGAAGTTTAGCCATATCAGCAGTTGGACTGGTAAAGTGGACCCTGGACTCCAAAACTGAAAAGGCTTAGGATGCGACTGGGATTAACGCTGGGATGATTATGATGACATATCTTCTTCTTCTTCTTCGTTTCGCTCTTGACAGAACGGTCGTGGTCACTATGACTGACTCCGAGACGCTGATGTTACACGCCGTACGATCTCTCTCCATCTATCTCTGTTGGACGACAGTCTGGAGCATTTATTAACAGGTCCCCCCACTGCCGCCTTGATTTGGTCGGTCCACCTCATCGGTGACCTTCCACGAGTTCTGTTCCCCTCCACTCTGCCCTGGACGACCAAACGTTCTATAGAGTCACTATTACGCCTTGATATGTGACCGAAAAATCCGAGTATACGGGACTGTACTATATCTGAAAGACGCTGTTTGATGCCGAGTTCTTGGAGTATAGAAACATTTGTTCTAAACTCGGTCCATGATACCCCAAGCATTCTTCTCCAACACCACATTTCTAGAGCGTCTATCTTTTTCTTTTCCAATTCCCGTAACGTCCACGTTTCAGCTGCGTAGAGAAATATGGGGAATATCAGTGCTCGGACGAGCCTGATCTTAGTGGCTTTAGTTATGTCGCGATTCCTCCATATTTTCTTGAGCTTCTCCATTGCCCCTCTTGTCATGGCCATGCGCCGTCTGATTTCATCCACACTACCGCCACTACTTGAAACCAGAGCGCCTAGGTAGACATACGAATCGACTACGTCACAATTCGCGATCCGTGTTACTTCGGGCGAACTATTACCAGCACGGTCGACGATCATGATTTTCGTCTTACTCCGATTAATTTTTAACCCAAACGTAAGACTTACGCGCTCCATCTTGAGGAGCAGCTCTTCCATGTAGGCCGCGCTGGTCGCAAATAGAGTCGTGTCATCGGCGTAGCGCAGGTTTGCAATTTTGTAACCGCCGATAGCAACACCGTCAGTCCAGTCCTCCAGAGTAATTCGCATCGCAAGTTCAGTGTAGATATTGAACAGGAGTGGTGATATGATACATCCCTGTCGGACACCCGCACTGGGATGAAACCCACCCGAGAGAAGCTCATCCGTTCACACAGATGCAGTTCCCCCCTCGTAGAGTCCCCTGAGAACATGCACGAGATGTTTTGGTGTGCCCATTTCAAGAAGCGTCTTCCATAAAGTTGGCCATTTCACGGAGTCAAACGCTTTAGAAAAATCAACAAAGCATATGTAGGTTGGCTTGTTGAATTCCCGAGCTTTCTCGATGACTTGGCGCACTATAAGAATTTGTTCTCGGGTTCCCCTTCCCTTTACAAATCCAGCTTGCTCTTGCGCTATCTCCCGCGAAAGGTAGGCCTTCAGTCGTTCGTTTAAGACGTGTAACAATATTTTGCTAGCATGGCTTATGAGAGCAATAAGGCGATAGTTGTTACACTTCTTCGTCGATCCTTTTTTATGAAGAGGAATAAAAACCGTGTGGGCCCATTCCATCGGCCACTGCCCCGACATCCATATCTTATTACAGATGGTATGAAAGATAGTGACGCCGTATTCTCCCATAGCTCTGATTATCTCAATCGGGATTGAATCAGCACCTGTTGCCTTACCATTCTTAAGATGTTTAATGGCAGCTCTAATTTCTGACTGAAGGATGTCGGGTTCCAAGTTTCTTCTCTCAGGTTCCGTACACTCGAAAGCCATCGACTGTGGATCCTCAAACAGTGACTGACAGTAGCATTTCCAGACTTCAGATATTCTCTCCAGTTCGCTGACCACTTCACCTTGACCGTTTTCGACGGCCCAGGTTTTCGATGGCAGCGACTTCGTGATGAGACGAATTTTACGATGCAGGTCTCTGGGTTCATGTCTTCCTGCATGAGATTCAATCTCATCACAAAGATTACGAAGATGGGCGTTTTGGTCTTGCCTGCATTTCCTTTGAATCTGGGCAGTTTTCTCATTCAGAAGTCTGATATCGGCACCGATTGCCTTCATTTTACGACGTTCCTGAATGAGAGCAAAAGTATCATCAGTCATCCAATGCTTTCGCTTTTGCGCTACAGGTGGCGGCGGTGCAGAACCCGCAACGGCGAGTTGAATGATGTTTTTGGCTTTTCCCCACAGTGAATCAGGAGTTTCAATGGTGTGATCTGCGTCCGCCCACGTTGACCAGTTATCTTCTACTAGTGACCGGAACTTTGTCACATCCTCCACAGTAAGTCTGGTTTGCTTTTGAATGGGTCTGGCTGCTGTCAATTTGAATTTCAGTTTTGAGATCAAAAGTTGATGGTCCGACCCGCAGTCAGCCCCAGGTAACGTATGGGCATTTTTTAATGATGACCTCCACCGTGATCGAATAAGGATGTAATCTATCTGATTACGGTATCTCCCATCGGGGGACGTCCAAGTATATAGCCGTCGAGGGTGATGCTGGTAAAGGCTATTTGCTATCACAAGGTCATTTTCGGATGCAAACTGTATAAGCCGTTCGCCTCTGTCGTTACGAGCACCAAGTCCAAACTGACCGACGCATCTGCCAAGTTGATGGGCATTGATTCCAATCTTGGCGTTAAAATCTCCCAAAACAATAAATAGCTCTCTATTGGGCACCTTAGCCATGGTACTCTCCAGATCAGAATAGAATTTCTCTAAAACCTCATCGCTTGCTGTGCTCGTTGGAGCGTATATCTGTATGAGGTTTAAGTTAACAGGCAACGCCTTCAGTTTAATACTGATAATTCGGTCGCTGATTGGCTCGTAACCCATCACACAGTTCCTTTGGTGTACAGGAACAAGAATGGCTACCCCGTTGTGGCTTGTGTTCTCATTGCCTGAAAAGTAGATAGCGTGGGAATCAGTTGTAAAGTGACCATTGTTTTTCCAGTGTGTCTCACTAAGTCCACAGATGTTGATGTTAGCTCTGCCAAGTTCTCTTTCCAGTATTGTTAATTTTCCGGGACTGAGCAAGCCGCGCACGTTCCATGTTCCAATCCTCTGGATTTGCCGCAGTTTGATAGTATTTCCAGTAGCAGAGTTTCCATGGAGGGCCTGGTCTCCCACTACTCCATGGCCGGTAGCCAATTTCTCACCGTGTGCCCCGGACGTAACACGGCGCCGGTTGCTAAGCGGTTCGCATGGCGATCGTTTTCTCCTTGTGCAATCTTTCATGGTGACTGTCTTGGGAAATTTAATGCAGTGGTTTCCCCTTGCCTTCTGCATCAGTCCTTTTTGAAGTTATTTAGTCTTCAAGGCCGCTGACGCCTCTTCCACCTGGTTGCCCAAGCAGGGTAGTGGTTATACCGCCACAGCTCGGTCGCCATTGCCTCGTCTGTTGTCTAGCAGGGAGCACCGCGGGCAGGTGAGGTTGACTGTTGGGACTGACTAGATGTTATTGTCATTCTTCCCCTTACTCCCCGATGACATATCAGCTAGTGAGAAATTTTTAAACAAGTTTTAAAAAAAAACAAATAAATAATAAAAACAAGTTATTTTTTAAAATTATTTGAAACAGCCCTGTAACCCAATACGACATTCATTTACGAAGCAACGTGTTCTTCTACTGTTTCATATTTACGCTCACGGCGCCCTTCAACGGCGCTTCAGTTAACGACCGCCGAATTAACGACCGAGATAATACTACCATTAATCGTGCACCTCACTGTTATGACGTCATCACGGTGTATGCTAACACCTACCAAGGTATTTGACACTATATAAGGTAGGTCCGATTGTTGTATAGTTGGGATTTAAGTGTGAAAAGACTCGTGGCTCCGTGGTACCTACTTGAAATTGTAAAGGCAATGTTATTTTGTTGATGTGTTACTCAGGGGCCTTACCAAGGAGAATAACTCAAAATAATTTCGTCATTCTTTATTCACAACACAAACGCTGCAACTTTATTTGCCTATAAACATTTGTTAACATTGTAAAACGTAGATAAAAACAGTTTTTCATGTAGTTATCAAGGCACATTAAACTGGCGTGCCATTTTATCTGGCTACATACATATACTTAGTTATAGTACACATCTTGTCGTGGGAGGCTGGCGAACGGCCAGAGAGATATTAAACAGAGGCTAACGACTTGAAAGGGTTACATACGGTTTGACTATGTATCTTATTGTTTGGAGCCTGGGACCGGCTGTTGTCTTGTGGCAGTATAAGCTTAAACCTCTCTTAACTGGAGTAGGATCGGTCGTGACCATAATATTATTTATGTATGTTATTGTGAACTGAGGATCATGAAATGAAATCAAATATTTATGTATTTCTATGAGAATATCTTCTAAGATGCTTATTTTGTTGTTCAATTATTTTAAAACCCGATGGCGCTGGCATTCCCTAGTATCTATTCGTGTATTAATTAATTCATCTTTCTTTTTTTTCTGTCCTCATCTTTCATTTTATCTTGGAAGCTTAACTGCACTATGATTTCTTGTTATCATGCATGAATGGAAGACGATCATGTCTGTGTGATCATGGGTCTTTTGTCTAAGTTAATGATCATCTTTGTATTTTTTATACAAAGTGTATTTTTACACAAATACAATAAAACACCATTATGATTAAGAACTCCTTAAACAGAAAGTGAAATCCTTTGTTGACCTTTTGTTTGATTAGATCGAGTAGATGATGACTATTTTTTATTGGCACAATAATAGTAGCCAAACAAACAAAAAAAAAATCAAGTCATTTATTTTGCAACGAATGTAGGTTACACAACAACACATAGAACCACTTTCACAAAGTCATATTGGAACCTTTTTTTCCGGGTGGAAAATCAAAATCAAAATTGTTTATTTCTAATTATCCAACAGTTGGTGCTTTTGAATAGTCAATGTCGGTCAGTCCAAAAAACGTGAAGCTAAATTGCACGTTCCAAAGCGTAGATCTCTATGGAGAAGAACGTGCAAGAAACTCCATGGACACTCTTTTAAAATCATAATATGGATTACATGTCTTCGTTACATATTTCTGTTGCTTCCTCATGGAAGTCCGCCGCCCTGAGGCGACAGACTCTTACTGGCTAAAAACCAGCCCAGTGTTCCATCTCGCACATACACCGGGGGTTGCGAAAACAGATACTGCTTCCGCAAACCCCGATTGGTGCTAGCCCGCCACTGCGGGCCTCCTCTGGTCAGGGAGGGAGTGAGGTGTAAGATTCCCCCGTGAAGTCTAAGAGTGGCACGCGTGGAACACTTCGCGCCGCCACCTTGAGTCCTGATATTTGGGGGGCAACAGATATCCCCGAGTCTGTCGTCCCTGGACCCATTTAGGGGGCTGGAAGAGGGCCTTATCCGCCCTCCGCCGACGCCCGGTGCGCCTGCTGCAGACTGGCTGAGAGGACGAGATCTCCCTCTCTCTTTCCGCAGCCTCCTTCCACTAAACAAGTGTTTCGCAGAAGGAAACCACCGCATCTCAGGACTCTCCGCTCTTCGCATCGACTTGATTACAGCCGGTAACGACAAGGCACTGCCTACTTCATAGATGAGGCTACGGCGCAGCTCCTCTCAAGCGGTACACTCTGACAGCGTATGCTGCGCCGTGTCCTCCCGGCAGATTATGAAAAAAAAACTAGACAGAAGTTGATAACGTTCTCATACAGGCTCTAAGAACGTCTACTAGCTAATCTGTAATCTCAATGATCTCTCATAGTGAAGTACTCGACCTAAGTAAGAATGTACAGCACAAAAAGAACAAGTTGAGGCAAATATGTGTCATAACCACGCCAAACCGTCAATGATCAATATACCTAATGCTACGTGCTAAGCGAGGCAAAACCCTAGCGCTGGTAATGTAATGTAAAATGTTATTCGTTACAAATGAATAAGGCATCCATCCCCCATAATGTTGACAAAATGGCGGCGCACCACGAGTACTTAACACATAGTAAACTAACAAAGAAGTAATACTGCGATAAAATTTGTGGCTCGTTTGCTTAAGGGTGGCTCATAAAGTTTTTGTCCGAGGGGCTGCTCGTAAATTCTACCCGACCATTAGTAGTACTAGGCGGTCATAAACAGCGTGGACACACCTTTATAAATTGATTTCATAAGTTTTATGGGGTGTGATATGTTTATTAGGAGTGGACAATGTGAGTGTAATAGTACTTTGTGTATATTTATACGGATAAAATTGTTATAGTAGAAATATTTTGAGTTGATGTGACTGAGTTCTGAGTTCATGTGGTAGGCCATAACATAGGCTACCGGAGCGGCGGTTGGCGGCGATCTCTCGCATCCGACCCTGGTCCAAACCATGGTCTGGAGCAAGAATGCATGGCAGGCCGTTACCTCCTTCTGCGAAGCAGTGATCTTGGCAAAGAAGCCAACATCAGGAGAATCCCAGCGCCGTCACGCCACTAGACGCCGCAGGAGACGCCCTGGTCGGGAGACGACACCAAACTGCTAGCAACCGTAGGCGCGGGCCTGCGGGCGGTGAGCAGTGGGTAGCTCGTCCCCCAGTAAAGACCAGGCCCGAGTCGACGGTGCGTTGTGTTTCACGGGCGGCTCAAAGAGATGTTAGCACATCGTGACGGGGTCCACGAAGACCGATGCCTCCTGGGTCAGGGTTGCGGGTTGGTTAAGGCGGCTCCAGAGGAAAAACACACCGCAAGCCGTTTTTATGTAGTTTTCCGGAGCTATCTACTCTTTATCCAAAAGAAATATCAACTTATTAAAAATACGTAAATTTTCTCCATGATCTTGGCTCCAAAATTGTAGATTTTTTTTTTATTTTACTAATTATAATGTTTAAATAATTCCTTCACAACGCAACCACTGACAAGAGAAATAATTATCATAAACGTGCATCTCCTCGGAAAGTAAGCATTATTTAGATTGCGTTCTTACACTAATGGATAGGTAATTTCATGACGAACATTATTGTAGAAATATTTTTTTAAAACGACCAAAATCAAAATTTTATTCAACAATCTGAGCGCATTCGCCATCATTTCTGTAGTATGCCACAAGCTCTCGAAGGGGGAACCCGTGTCGTTCGTCATCGCGCGCTCCGCTAGCATAAGCGGGCGGCGCGTGAGCGAGAAAGCATCTGCTTGCTCGCTCACGCACCGCATGTCGCATAGAGTATAATACTATCTTAGAGTATCTCTGTTATTGATGTTTATTTTGGTGTTCGTTTTTTTAACCGATTTGAAAAAGGAGGAGGTTGCTCAATTATATGTTTTTTATGTTCAATTTTTAACCGACTTCAAAAAGGAGGAGGTTACTCAATTCGACCGTATATGTTTTTTTTTTTATGTTTGTTCGCGCATAACTTCGTCATTTATAAACCGATTTTGATCATTCTTTTTCTGTTGGAAGGAAGACGTTCCCAAGGTGGTCCCTTGATAAGGATATCAAGGTTTGATGGTGGAAGTCCAGAGAAAACAAGCGGAACTTTCAAAAATTAGGGGCGACTAGTGCATTTCTTAGCATTTTCATTAAATATTTTAAAGCACTACAATTTAATAAAGGTCTGGAGTAGATCTGATGATGGAGCCGAGAGACAGTCGAAGGAACTCCTCAACAATTGACAGCAACTACCTTGTGGTTGGGCTCGATTAATTTGTATTGATAAGAACTTTACACCTAGATGGGTTGCGACTCTCATAAGAGCTCTAATGATGAAGACAAAGGCCAGCTCCGGGAACTCCTCAACGGTTTCCAGTAGCTACTTTGTGGTTGGGCTTCATTCATTTATATTAATAAGACCTTTACTCCGATTAGGTTAAAATAATAGTCTACAGTAAATTTAATGATGAAGACCATAGGCAGTTGAGGGAATAGGTACTTACGGGTAAAAATTAAAGTAAACAAAAGTACGTCATTTCCCAACTTTATTTGCGTCAGCTTCCAGTCTGACCGGATGCAACTGAATACATAGTACTTTTAACAACTAAAAATGTAAAATAAAAGCTTTTTTAGAAAAAAACAACCGACTTCCAAAAACCACTATGTAAAGTGAAAAATAACTAATTCCGGAACTCGGTGTCTAAAACGAATATACCAAACGAAAGACACCAACTTCCGAAATTAGTTATTTTTCACTTTGTAGTGGTTTTTGAAGTCGGTTGTTTTTTTGTAAAAAATTTTTATTTTTATGTTTGTTGCGGATAACTTCGCCTAAAATTTGACCTAAAACCTGAAATTTCGATGAATTTTTGGGTATTTCGACATGGGTGTCGTGATAGGGGTTTTCGGGAGTGCAGATCACGAATATGACGTAATTTTTGAAATCCAAGATGGCCGACACAAATTTTATGATATTTTGACATGGGTGTCGTGAAAGGGGTTTTTGTGGGTGCTAATTACGAAAATGACGTCATTTTGGAAATCCAAGATGGCCGACACCAATTTTATGATATTTTGACATGGGTGTAGTGAAAGGGGTTTTTGTGGGTGCTAATCACGAAAATGACGTCATTTTGGAAATCCAAGATGGCCGACACCAATTTTATGATATTTTGACATGGGTGTCGTGAAAGGGGGTTTTGTGGGTGCTAATCACGAAAATGACGTCATTTTGGAAATCCAAGATGGCCGACACCAATTTTATGATATTTTGACATGGGTGTCGTGACGGGGTTTTCGGGGGTGCAGATCACGAAAATGACGTCATTTTTGAAATCCAAGATGGCTGACACCAATTTTATGATATTTTGACATGGGTGTCGTGAAAGGGGTTTTCGCGGGTGCTAATCACGAAAATGACGTCATTTTTGAAATCCAAGGTGGGCGAAATTATATTTTATGATATTTTGACTTGGGTATCGTGACGGGTTTTCGGAGCGCTGATCACGAAAATGACGTCAATTATAAGCTGTGGCATAGCTTCTATTTCTTTATCAAAGTCAAAAATAAAACATCAAATATAGTTTAGTCGCTAAATCGCCACCATTTTTCGCACTCCTTCAATGACGTCAGTGGTAAAAAATAAATAAATAAATAAACTACAAAAAAGAAAATACATACTTATACAAATGTATACGTTAATTAGCAAAATAAAAAAAAATACTATGTCATAAATAACTAATAAAAAATTTCTTACTAACTACATACTGCGGAACTCGGTGTGCACACCTTTGCGATTTACCCCGCAGCCACGCGCAGGATTGCGTTTTTTATCTGCATTTTCATGCAGATCTGCAGCCCTGCACGTGAGCGCAGATTCAATGTATAGTACCATGCGTTTCTCCATACAAAATTTGGTACTAGCGAACATCTATCTTATATATAAAATTCTCGTGTCACAGTTTTCGTTCCTATACTCCTCCGAAACAGCTTGACCGATTCTCATGAAATTTTGTGAGCGTATTGAGTAGGTCTGAGAATCGGCCAACATCTGTTTTTCATCCCCCTAAATGTTAGGGGTAGTCCACCCCTATTTGTTTTTTATTTTTACACAACATTTTTAGTTTCTATTTTTTACAACATACAAAAATACATACAATCCTAAATTTTCACCCTTCTACGATCAATCCTTCAAAACTGATCAATCGTCATTTAATTAGTTTTATTCACATGGGAAATCTAAACAACGCGATATAACCCAATTCCACGCGGGCGAAGCCGCGGGCGGAAAGCTAGTACTAATATATAAAGCTGAAGAGTTTGTTTGTTTGAACGCGCTAATTTCAGGCACTACGGGTTCGATTTGAAAATCTCTTTTTGCGTTGGATAGCTCATTAATCCAGAAAAGCTTAAGGCTATAAAACATCACGCTGCGACTAATAGGAGCAGAGCATTACTAACTCAACGCGAACGAAGTCACTGGCGGCCGCTAGTATAAAATAGCTTTACCGCGGCAGCCCCGAGTGCCACATGTTTTTGTTTTATTAGAAAGACGATATCTTCAAGGTAGTCTCATGTTTAGGAAATTAGGGTCTGATCATGGAAGACTAGGTAAATATAGAAGAAATTTAAAAAATCAAAGGGGCGTCTAGGGCTTTTCTAAGTTTTTTCATTAAGTGTTTTAACGCACTACAATTTAGTAAAGTTCGGAGTTGATGATGGAGCCGGGAGACAGCCGAGGGAACTCCTTAACGATTCACATCAGCTGCCTCGTGTTTGTGCTTAATAAATTTGTATTGATAAGAACTTTATACCTAAATGAGTTGTGATCATCATTAAAGCTCTGATATTGAAGACAAAGGCCAGTTAAGGGAACTCCTTAAAGGTTTACAATAGTTACCTTATGTTTGGACTTATTTCTGTTCATTTATATTGATGAAAACTTTACACCTATATAAGTAGGTTAAAATGAATGTCTGCAATAGATCTGATGATAGAGCCGAGAGAAATTCGAGGAAACTCCTCAACGATTCACAGCAGCTACCTTGTGTAATATCTTGATTAATTTGTATTGATAAGAGCTTTACACCTAGATGGATTGTTATGATCATTAGGAGTCTGATAATGAAGACGAAGGACAGTCTGTTGAGGGAACTCCTCAAAGGTTTACAATAGCTGCTTTGTGGTTGGACTTAATTCATTTATATTGATGAGAAATTTGCACCCATATGGGTAAAAATTAAAGTCTGAATTACATCAGATGATAAAACCATAGACAGTCGAGGAAATTCCTCAACAATTTACAACACTCTACTTTAACATAGTACAAACACTACCTACTCGTCATGCTTATGCAAACATCAATTAAAATCAAGAGACTGAATTTAAGTTGTGTTATTTCATTGCGTTATTTCTAGAAATGCTCATACTTTCATTGTGGTCATAAAGGAATTAAAGCAAACGAAATAGGTCGTTTGCTTGCAGGCCTTTTCCAAATATGCTGCCGTCAACGTCCAGTCTGATCGGATATTGTATTAGTCGGATGTTTATTATTTTTCTGCAAAAGGAAGCTTTGCGTAAATAATATTATAGTATATGTATTTGTTATTTATTTTGATATACGATAGTTTTATTTTTTTTACAATTTACGTATTTGTTTTATTAAACGAGAATAATAATATAATTTCACAGTCTTGCCTGGTCCAAAAAAAAAAATCATGTTTTTTTTTCTTTAATTTTTACCCATATGGGTGCAAATTTCTCATCAATATAAATGAATTAAGTTCAACCACAAAGCAGCTACTGTAAACCTTTGAGGAGTTCCCTCAACAGACTGTCCTTCGTCTTCATTATCAGACTCCTAATGATCATAACAATCCATCTAGGTGTAAAGCTCTTATCAATAGAAATTTATCAAGATATTACACAAGGTAGCTGCTGTGAATCGTTGAAGAGTTACCTCGAATTTCTCTCGGCTCTATCATCAGATCTATTGCAGACATTCATTTTAACCTACTTATATGGGTGTAAAATTTTCATCAATATAAATGAACAGAAATAAGTCCAAACATAAGGTAACTATTGTAAACCTTTAAGGAGTTCCCTTAACTGGCCTTTGTCTTCAACATCAGAGCTTTAATGATAATCACAACTCATTTAGGTGTAAAGTTCTTATCAACACAAATTTATTAAGCACAAACACGAGGCAGCTGATATGAATCGTTAAGGAATTCCCTCGGCTGTCTCCCGGCTCCATCATCAACTCCGAACTTTATTAAATTGTTGTGCGTTAAAACACTTAATGAAAAAACTTAGAAAAGCCCTAGACGCCCCTTTGATTTTTTAAATTTCTTCTAGATTTACCCAGTCTTCCATGATCAGACCCTAATTTCCTAAACATGAGACTACCTTGAAGATATCGTCTTTCTAATAAAACAAAAACATGTGGCACTCGGGGCTGCCGCGATAAAGCTATTTTATACTAGCGGCCGCCAGCGACTTCGTTCGCGTTGAGTTAGTAATGCTCTGCTCCTATTAGTCGCAGCGTGATGTTTTATAGCCTTAAGCCTTTCTGGACTAATGAGCTATCCAACGCAAAAAAATTTTTCAAATCGGACCCGTAGTGCCTGAGATGAGCGCGTTCAAACAAACAAACTATTCAGCTTTATATATTAGTACTAGCTTTCCGCCCGCGGCTTCGCCCGCGTGGAATTGGGTTATATCGCGTTTTTTAGATTTCCCATGGGAATAAAACTAATTAAATGACGATTGATCAGTTTTGAAGGATTGATCGTAAAGGGTGAAAATTTAGGATTGTATGTATTTTTGTATGTTGTAAAAAAATAGAAACTAAAAATGTTGTGTAAAAATAAAAAAAAACAAGTAGGGGTGGACTACCCCTAACATTTAGGGGGATGAAAAACAGATGTTGGCCGATTCTCAGACTTACTCAATACGCTCACAAAATTACATGAGAATCGGTCAAGCCGATTCGGAGGAGTATAGGAACGAAAACTGTGACACGAGAATTTTATACATAAGATTGATGTTCGCTAGTACCAAATTTTGTATGGAGAAACGCATGGTACTATACATTGAATCTGCGCTCACGCGCAGGGCTGCAGATGTGCATGAAAATGCAGATAAAAACGCAATCCTGCGCGTGGCTGCGGGGTAAATCGCAAAGGTGTGCACACCGAGTTCCGCAGTATGTAGTTAGTAGGAAATTTTTTATTAGTTATTTATGACATAGTATTTTTTTTATTTTGCCAATTAACGTATACATTTGTATAAGTATGTATTTTCTTTTTGTAGTTTATTTATTTATTTATTTTTTACCAGTGACGTCATTGAAGGAGTGCGAAAAATGGTGGCGATTTAGCGACTAAACTATATTTGATGTTTTATTTTTGACTTTGATAAAGAAATAGAAGCTATGCCACAGCTTACCGAAAACCCGTCACGATACCCAAGTCAAAATATCATGAAATATAATTTCGGCCACCTTGGATTTCAAAAATGACGTCATTTTCGTGATTAGCACCCGCGAAAACCCCTTTCACGACACTCATGTCAAAATATCATAAAATTGGTGTCGGCCATCTTGGATTTCAAAAATTACGTCATATTCGTGATCTGCACCCCCGAAAACCCCCGTCACGACACCCATGTCAAAATATCATAAAATTGGTGTCGGCCATCTTGGATTTCCAAAATGACGTCATTTTCGTGATTAGCACCCACAAAAGCCCCTTTCACGACACCCATGTCAAAATATCATAAAATTGGTGTCGGCCATCTTGGATTTCCAAAATGACGTCATTTTCGTGATTAGCACCCACAAAAACCCCTTTCACGACACCCATGTCAAAATATCATAAAATTGGTGTCGGCCATCTTGAATTTCCAAAATGACGTCATTTTCGTGATTAGCACCCACAAAAACCCCTTTCACGACACCCATGTCAAAATATCATAAAATTGGTGTCGGCCATCTTGGATTTCAAAAATTACGTCATATTCGTGATGTGCACTCCCAAAAACCCCTATCACGACACCCATGTCAAAATACCCAAAAATTCATCGAAATACCAAATTTTAGGCGAAGTTATCCGCAAACAAACATAAAAATAAAAACTTTTTACAAAAAAACAACCGACTTCAAAACCCACTACAAAGTGAAAAATAACTAATTTCGGAAGTTAATAATATAATTTCACAGTCTTGCCTGGTCCCAAAAAAAAACATGATTTTTTTTTTTTAAATGTGTCAGTTTTGCAGAAATTTGTTTGACCCTGATTACGTTTTCCCTTAAAATAATAAATAATGATAAATTAAACTTTATTATATTATTTTTCTATCCCTTTGTCCATCTGACTTAGCTAACTTTCAATCTACAAAACTAACTTCCAACCCTGAAGTTACAGTCATAACATATTTAGTTATAAAGGTCTAATCAATACACATTAAATAAGCCCAAACACGTGACAGTTGCTTCCGATGTGGATTCCCTTGATATTCTGTCATCTCCATCATCAGGTCAGGCCCAAATCTTCATGGTTTTATAGTATCATCCGATATAAACACGAGTATCAAGTTGTCACCCGAAGCGTGCCTACAATTTTCGATAATTGGCCTAAATTTCTCAGAATTTCCATTATCGACACTGACGTAGTAACAATGGGATTACATAGGCAGCATATCCCTTCATATAAAAAAAGAATGGTCTAAATAGGTTCATTAACCATAAAGTTATCAGCGACAATAAATCGAACTGAGAACCACCTTTTTCTGAAGTCGGTTAAAAAATAAACACCGCAGAATTTTTATTATGAAGTATCGTCAACATTTGTTTGAGTACATAATAACCAAAAGTATTTGGGCGCACCAATAAACAAAAATAAAAGTGCCATGTCTGTTACTTCTGTGGTCTATGAATTTAACTTGTATTTGTAAGTACTTCGTCCGCCAGACGGCGCTAGTAATATTTTGCGAAGAGGTGGGGCACGGTGAAGAGGGAGCAAATGCTCGAGGTCATTTGGTGAGGGTACGACCTTAAAAATGAAACCGTGGCCCTGGTCGCCGCACAGGCAAGTGAAGAAACACGGGTGGGTTTTAGTCAGTAAAAGCCTGACACGCCCTTCCGCTCCGCCCAGAGCGGGAGAAGTCATTTGATGATTTCTAATCCCAACAAAAAAAAGGCTGCCGGCAGAAGTTGTCACCCACAAGACAAAATGTTACCGCCAAGCGATTCGTCGTGTTTCGGCATAATGTTTGGTGAAGCCGTACGTAGGACGGGTTTGAGCAGTTGTGTTGCGGTGTGTGCCAGGTACGATGCATCAAAATATATTGTTGTGCTTGGTCGTAGAGGGTCTTCGGATCAATCTCCCTCTGGCTTGGTTGGTTGTGTTGTTGATTTTAACTCGTCAACTGCCGCCTTCCTTCCTATTGTCTCAGCTTTTTTAAGTGAATAGGCTTAATAGACTAACGCGCTTTACCATCAACAATTGCATCACTACTTACCATCAGGCGGTATTGCGGTCAAGTAATAGTTTCTAATTTATAAAAAAAACGTTGGGGCGAACCGCCTTTCACTTTCCAGCGGAAAATATGTTAATTGTTTTACGTTTCCTTGTTATTTTTTTTAACACAAATGGTGACACTATCAGTAAAGCCGAGTTTCTTTAATGTTCAGTTATTTAGAACCAAAGAAGCCTTTTTAAAGAAATCTTAGTCTCTTAAAAACGGTAATAGTAAAATTTTTCCGTGAAGGCGCTCAATTTCATAGTTTGGTCTTCTCTGAGAATCTCCGATTTCCCACGAGTGTCGTAAAGGCAGCTAAATGTTTATATAAACTAAATATATGAAAATAATATGTTATAAATCTTCTCTATTCAGATTTATGTAGCCTTTGTGGCTGAATTTTTAGCAGTCTCATGGTTTTTAAAAACTTATGCGGCCGCCCGACTACGGTGAACACCGTGATACGGTTTATTTTATCCAGTTTTTAAAATAAAAATGAACCTTATAGACTCAGCTGCGGGTAACAGTCCTGATCTTTTTAATACGAGAGTTTATTTTTCTTTCACGTAAGAGAAAATTTGCCTAATTTACTGTCACACTTCCGCTGTACAGTCAAACAAACCAAAATGTGTGCAAACCAAATTATGATAATAATATCCGCAACTCACTCCGTTTTGTACCTATATACCTGTTACCTGTCGCCTACACAAATGCATTCAGACCATCCCTTTTTATTATCTATTAATTACTTTGTCTTACAATTAGTTCACGTAAGAAGTATAATTCAACCATTCACAAAAACATAGCTGTCTGCCACACAACATCGGTCAAAAATTCTACCAGAAAAGTTACATAATTTCTAGCAAAAACTCGCCACAATAAAATAAACAGTTAGTTTGAAGGGGACAAATAGAAACTGTTGAAATGACGCCAAAACATGTGACAACCTGTGAACTAGTATGACACAAACTCGCTCTGCTATGACCTGCAGACTGGCGCTAAAAGCCTAAAGGGGCAAACTTGTGATATATAAAACCTCCGGAAGGTGTACCTACTGCACTACAATGTGGGCTCTGAATTGGAACTATAAATCTGAGTCAGTGTTTTGTAGATTGTGTTGTAATTTTCGTGGTAGTACCGCACCAGGGAAATGGAGAACGGTAAAGGCGTTTTACTGGACTAATTTGTGATTTATACTTCAAAACTGAAAATATGCTTTTAAGATACTTATAAGAGACTTTAGTTTGAACGAAACTTCTCAAATAGTACAAATATCTGTGTAGACCAAACAACTGAAAGATGGAGAGTGCGTGGCCCAGATTTGCAAAAAGATTGTTCTAATAATTATTTACATTTCAATTAAAAGAGTTGTAAGTTCGTAGGTTCGAGCCAAGCTCTTTACTTTGTGTAAATTAATTCCTTTTTATGTTCCACTGAAACGGTGAAGGCAAACATCGTGCGGAAACCGGCATGTCTTAGAACCAAAACTTCGAAGACATGTGACATTTAGCAACCCGCACTGGTAGATGGTACTGAGGGAGATTGTAGCCCACTTTCTGTTTTAGAGCGGTGGCTTATGTATCAACAGTGGCAATATTATATGATGATTCCAATATACTTTTCAGGAGCAGCAGTGGCTCAGCGGCCGCAATTTTCAGGCCGTGGTTTCGAATCTTGACCTGGTGCTTTACGATATATAATACAAAAAAACCTATATCATCACCACTGCTTATAAAACGGGTAGTAGATTACCACCCACTTCCTCCCACTGAAAGGCTTGTGGGGCCATAAGCCTCCTCTCCACCTCCCATACTATGCTGAATAATCTGACCTTGCATGACATATATGTATAGACTACAGAATGTACCGTAATCGCTCAATATGATGCTCTAAGCGCGCGACGCTTACACTAATACGCTCTTTGTCAAACGCGCAGGTTTCCGCCTTCACCCACAGGAATGTGCATGGTTGACAGTGAGCAAGCGTCCGACACTGCGGTCGTAACGCATTGCTCTGTAATTACTGGCGCATAATGAGGTTACGTGCGTAGTAGTCAACTGAAAGCAATTATGAATGCGGCGTCCGTAAATTGCCAATTAATTTTCGGGATCGATGGATAAGTACCATGAGACATACCGAGACAATAGACTATGCATCTGTGTCCTACAGAAAAACTGTTTTAGATAGTAAGTCACTTGTTGCCACATCACTTGAACCGCGAGCTTTACTATAAAATATATAATTTGATGGATCTTTTATTCTAGATAAGCTCATTTGAAAAGTATCGCAAAGTTTTTCGGTACTTTCCAAATGAGCGTACTATGCGGTAATTTCAATAAAACCTGAATCCAAGAAAACAAAAGTAAAGGCTCTCTGCCCACAACTTCGGCAAATGTCATTAAATCATTTGCACTTTCCAAAAACCATAAAATACCATAAAAGCACTATAAAAGTTAAAATTCAAGTGGAAACTATCCATAACTCACTCCATCACGTTACACAGAAGCGCATTTTTCTGAAAGCGTTCACTTAGCGCTGGTGAGAATCAAGTAATTTTACTTAAAACTGTTGGCGGACTGCCCGGCCATGAGATATCGTGGTAACACAGCTGGACACATTATAAAGGATAATTTGATAGTAAAAGTGTTATTTCAATTTAACAAAGTATACCTACTTAATATTGTATGGTACTTCGCGAGTTTTTTTTTTTTTATCGTGTTCGTTCTTGATTATACGACCCATTCCTGCGTCAACCTACTTTATTTAAATACCTACCATAAGATTTTTTTGAACTTTTCAGTATATGTAACGCCACCCAGCCGATGTTTATCTGCCATTATAACCATACTACATTTTATAAAGTATCTTTTTCGCAAGCGACTCCTAGCGACGCACAATTTAATTCCGCATAATTAATCCCGACGCGAAGTTGAAATACAGCGCCATTCTTCAAACCAACCATAACCTGTCGTCAGCAGAGCTCTAACAATAGAATAAAGCGGATCGGATCCGATTCTAACGCAAAAACCTATCCAATGTCCTAGAACCTTTGTTGGACGTAACATAATGGCAGATCCTTTTCTGGGAATCCTTTGATTAGCATAGAATTTAATGAAACGGATATTAATATTTGAAACTGTCAAAACATTAACGATTGCTTGTTTCTGGGAAAAAGCAGGAATGTTTTAGAAAGTGCCTCTTTTGTTGTGAAGAAGTTTCAGATACAGTTTAATATTGACTAAGTACAGAACAATTTTTGATATATGAGTAATCTTATTATATTAGTTGTTGTAGGTAATTGTAGTAGGTACCCACGTATTAAACCATTCTACGACACCTGTAGATTCCTGGTTTAACATACTGTCAGCCTCCTCAAGCATCCCTTGTTTAACAATCAATACAAAACCACTAATACCTCACCCGTGTTCATTCTAAAGCCACCATAATCCCTTCGTTCCAAAGAAACCATTTCCTCCATTGAATCCTAACTCACTCGTATGATAGCTTTATTAAATCTGAAAACCGCGGTAACATCAGTGTTGCCCGCAGTAAATTTACACACAGTGGTAATATCAGTGTTGCCAGCGGTGAATTTATCCCACCTCGTGGGAATAAATCCAAGTTATTCTACAGCGTAAAGGAATGAGGTGTGATAACACAGATTATCGAGCCACCGAAGGAAAACTTCGCACAATTTCAAATTGACAGTCATTATGTGATGTAATACTCATTATTTTCATGAAATAGAGTAACTAGTGTTCTTTGTATGAGATAACAAGAAAAAAAGCTTTGCCCAAACGTTTTATTACTACTTGAAAATATGTTTTTGTATATTCAACTGTATTTTATCTTATATTAAATGCATTTCAAATTGTAACTTCTGATATACCCACACTGCAGTAAATCAGCATTGAACATTGCACAATGATTAAGCTTACTATCTTTGATTTCGATAAGGCTTTCTCTAATCTCGAGAGTGTTTAATGAAAATGTATGCAGTGAATCTTCTGTGTCTCTCTGTGTGGTATAAGCCAGCAAAGCTCTGTTAGAGAGTGTAATGCAGGTGTAATTATTGTAGAAGACGCTGCATTCTTTGTGGAACAGACTTGCTTCGGGATATAATTATTAAGTAGAAATGCCGCATTTGTGACAACATTTTATTAAGTTATTTTGAACAAACATCGTTTGAAACTACATATTAGTAGCTTTTGGAACTACCAGTAACGATTGCTTTAAGTTTTGTAAATCGCTGGTATACTAAAGAGCTATTTAAAGGCATTAACGTACCTACTTCCAAAAAAACGTTGTACGTAAAAAAAAAACTCCGTATTTTTCCTTGAATAAAATTATCTGATATTGTAAAAATCAGTTTGGTAAACTCAGATTTTAAGCAGTTAATTCAATAAAACGAATTACAGACACTTACACATTTGAACAGTTGCAGTTTAGGTGTGAGAAAACCTCAACTACCAAAAGCTTAAGACGGTCTGTGTACTCCAAGGGTACATTCTGAAAAGCAGGAGTCAAGCAGATAGGCAGACGAAGAATGGACTGTTGATTTCTTTTTTATCCTTTTAGTACGGAATCTTATAAAAGTACAATGACCGCTCGCGCGTTCTGGGTGGAGCGCACGATCGTGTCAGGCTTTTACTGACTTAAACTCATTCGTGATGACCCACAGGCAAATGATGGAATTAATTTGCCTGTGCGCCAGGAATCACGGTATATCTTTCGAACAACCCTAGAAGATTGGCAGATCCGTTTGTCAACCTCACATTATATCTACAGGCTCTAGACATTCAAGAATTATTCCTTTTTCGGAAGCTTTTTCATATGTGTGTGTGTGTGTATCTGTAGGTAGATATTGTTATCGCACTAACAATATCTACCTAGATATTGTTAAATGTGTACATGTAGGAAATCATATTAATATAATTATTATTTGCTATATAAATTTCCTCCTCTGTATGAGAGGAGACCTGTGCCCAGCAGTGGGCGATAAAAAGGTTGATGATGATGATGATGATGATGATATAAATATGTGTTATTGTAGGTGGTAACAGTGATGTTATCTAACAATTTAGGTAATTAACATCGTTCGGTTAGCACTGCAGCTTCAGAATGAGCAACAGATCTACCTATCAGTTGTCAAACTGATATAATATAACCAGCAATGACTTCAAGGTTAATGATGATGAATTATTATGTACCTATACTAGCTACGCTAGTAGCTATGCTAGCTACTACCTGTGCTAGCTGTAGTTCAACGAAGGAAATTTTATATTACATGGGCAGAGAAAAAAGAACACCGCTTTCCTGAAAACCATGTTGATTAATCTTCTACAAAACACTTTACAGGAATCAGTTTACCCCAAACACCAATTAACAACATAATTACAAAAGCTTCAACACTAAACAAATTAATTATTCTCTTAACTAGATAACTAACAAAAAATATCCCGCAATATTTGACGCAATTTGATCGGGGTGAGGGTGGTTCACAAACCTTTGAAATTGGCCCCTGAAAGGGTTGCTAGCAATTGTTTTATCTATAAGGGCGAATTCGAGTACAATTACAGAGTGAAACTCATTATGTGGCCCCCAGAGAGGTGCTCTACGACAAATACTTTACAGTTAAGCTTGAAAAGTGATTTAATAAGTTTTGGGGATATTTCAAGTACCTGTGCTGGTCGGGTTATTGTTTGCGCTTTAGTCGGGATTTTTTGTGATCTCTTGATATTTCTAATAAAATCGTAAAGTGAAAAACTAAAATAGTTGGAAGTTAAATTATTAAATTATTTTAATATTAGTTACATTATTTCCTTTAACGCAGCCGAAGCCTGCACATAATTTGAACAGTGACTTTTTTATATCTGGTTTTTCATAATAGCTGTAGGATCAAGAGATTATTTTAATACTAGCTTTCCGCCCGCGGCTTCGCCCGCGTGGAGTTCGGTTATATCGCACTTTTTAGATTTCCCTCGGGAATGTCATTTTTTTCCGGGATAAAAGGTAGCCTATGTTCTTTCTCAGGGTCTAAAGATTGTCTGTGCCAAATTTCGTCAAAATCGGTTGAGAGGTTTAAGCGGGAAAGCGTAACAGACAGACAGACAGAGTTACTTTTGCATTTATAATATTAGTATGGATTAGTTAAATTATTTTCTTTAAACCAGCCAAAGCCTGCACATAATTTCAACAATGACTTTTTATATCTGGTTTTTAATAATAGCTGTAGGATCAAGAGTGCCGAACGGTAAATCGTCGGGATTTGGAGTTCCCATTTTATTGGGATAAACAAGACAATATAAACAATTACAGGCTTTTATTACAGTAAACAAAAAACACAGTAAATGGTAAACAGTAAGTAGTTAATCGAACAAACCCTTTAAGGGTACAGTTTATGTAGCGGGCTAAGCCGCCCACATATAAAGTATATTTACTCCTTATCAGCAAAACAATAGGTACAGCTTAAAATATACAGCCGCGCTGTACCAGGTATACCGACAGTCGTGTCGGGAGTAGGAGCTCTTTTATTTAATGAGTTAAATCCAGAGACTACTCGAGAGCACGCTCTTTTATAAGACGAAGCACTAAAAAATCTGAATCAAAATCAAAAGTCATTTATTCAGATGAGGCTGAGAATCAGCACTTTTTGGACGTCAGTATTACAATATTAAGACAGCGATCCTTGCGTTATCTCCAACAACCCTGTCCGATGACGCACGGAAGGAGGTTTTTATTAATAATTATAAACTAGTGCTTACCCGCATCCCGCCTTATGGTAATCAGTTATGCAATTGTTGACGGTAAAGCGCGCTACTTTATTGTGAATAGGAAGGAAGATAGCAGTGGAGCGAGATGATGCAATGTTAAACCCAATAACACGATCGACGATGCTGCGCCAGAAGAAATTCATCTGGAGACCCTCCACAACCAAACTTCCGAGACAACAACATTTGGTGCATCATACCTGGCACACGTCGCAACACAACTGCTCAGACCCATCCTTCGTACGGCTTCACCAGACATCATGCCTGAACACGATGAATCGCTTGGCTGACGAAAGACTTTGTCTGGTGGGTGGAAGTACGTTACGTGTTTACTTGATAGAAAACACTAAAATATACTAAATCGAATAAGACTAACACTACAAAGTAATTAAATATTACAATAATAATATTGTCATAAAAAAATTGTGATTTTAACTAATTAAATAATGTAAATAATTTTAAAATCAAATTAACATGTCATCAATTGATTTGAATAAAACCAACTGTTACAGTTTTCGAAATTAATTGTCAAAATCAATTATAACGTCGACGTTACGTAACGTTACTCAATAAATTGTGTTCCCATTTATTGGACTACAATTGATAATTAACTCACTTCAATTAATTAGAAACACAAATCATAACAAATTCTGTTGACTACCCACAATTATAATGGACAAACAACTCCGACAAAAAATAATAAAAATTCAGCATTTTCCAGGATCGCATGAAGGTAAAAAATTAACGATTTCGTAAATAATTATTAAAGCAAAATAGCTGTTAATAGAAAAATGTTGGGTACAATGTGTAAAAATTGGGACAAACAATTTTTTTTCAGACTTGAATATTTTCGGGCACGGAAATTAAATATTGTGTTTTGTTAACGTTCAAATAAAGGACGGAAATATCTTCAAAGAAATTCTTAACATTCTGCGCATTTGCATTTTCGGTCTTTTGTTTTTCTCTTAAACCTGTTTATTATTTATTTATTTCGTGAAAAGAATCTCTGTCGACAATATTAGATCATTTCAATTGACATTCGTAGGTACTACTTCCCCATCGTTCGTCAAATTTCCTACATTATTACAAATTCCTGGAATACTTTCAAAGATCAAATCTATTATTACGATTAAAAAGACAACTAAGTGCCACTTTATTTACAATCACACTATCTCTGGATGACTTCGGGTCCAGTACCTATAACAATGGTTTCAGAATGTTGCTGGAGTTTCCACACAAATACGCATGTTCATACCGACGTGCTTAACGTGATTATGAACCGAAAAAAAACAACGTCACTCCTGAGGTTACTTTATGCGGTCGATGATTACTTTTAATACAACAACCTAACCTAACACTTGATGTGTAATTTGGTCTGGAATAAAAATAATTATTGTTTATTTATATTAACTTTATGAACATTAAGATTAAAGAAATCTCAACGATTTCGAAACAAAAGGAGTCAACTCTAAACCGACGCATCTTAAAAATGCCATTCAAAATTCTTGACGAACATGAATATTTACACACACTGCCATAATAACGCAACCACGGCAGTATGCGCGAGGCTTAAACTCGCCGAAATTAAAATGGAAATGCCTTAAACGAGCGCGCGGCATATTAAAGAGATACGGGAAAAAACCATTTAGCAGCTATTTGCATACTATTAGTGGCGACTAGACGAGACTTTGAAGCTGCAGCGCAGTCCCACTTGTGTTTCATTAGACCTGACATAGACAGGAGTCAACATACGTTTTATTAATGATGTTAGGTTAGGGTGAGGCCAGACTTTGGACTCGGAGGACGCACGCCTCTCGACTACAATTATCTTCAATGCTCATGCACTTAAAAGAGCGTTCTTTTATGTTTAGTTACAGTCTTAATGTTAAGTACAGGGCAATAAGGTTAAATGAGTTCGCTTGGCGGTCCCCTACTGTCTCAGCTAATTTGGCGGTCCCTTACTGTCTCAGTTAGATTGGTGGTAGTTGTCCACCTTGAACTATACCACCTCAACCATCTGGAATTGAATATCCTGCACACCAAGCCACCATTATCCTATTTGGTAACTAAATATTGTGTTTTGTTTACGTTCAAATAAAGGTCGGAGAAATCTTCAAACAAATTCACTACAGTCTGCGCTTAACATTTGCATTTTTGATCGTTTGTCGTTCTCTTGAACCTGTTTATTATTTATTTATTTTTTTACCACAGCTTTCGTTCCTTGGCTAAAGTTTACAAAAATAAATTCAATTAAAAAAAAATGTTTTGATTCAAGTAGGGACGTCTTTATGTTGCCAGTTTTGAAAATAAGCTAGTTATTGAGAAATTCATATAAAAATTGATATTTTTAGAATATACAACATCAAAGCTATATTTAACGCATATTTTATGATAATTTCTGATTGAATGAAACTCTGACGCTCCCAATAATATAATTAATGATGCCCGTAAATGATTGTTATACGTTCTGTCTCATACACAGCTTTTTGTATATTATTTTTAGCATGGACCAGTCTAAAGAATAGTTATTTGTTCATTTTTATGGGTAACATAACATAAAACATTTATCCATCGTGGTGGCGCAAAGTTATATTTCTGAAACTTTTCTTGGAGCCCTTTATTTAAATGTAAGTCCGTCAAAATGTAAAAACCATTTTTCGGCCATTTGTTAGTATCCGATTGAGGTAAAATTCTTCATAAACTTTCTCAGTTTTAAATATTGCAATAATTTGCACACGGCTGCCGCTCCCAAGATGGCGGATTACATTTTATTTCTCAAGCCCCTTAACGTGGTTATTTTTAGTACAATCTGTGTTAAGTAAAAGACGCTAATGTAATCATGTAAAAACCAACATTGTTGATAATAAATCAGCCTCTCTTGAGAGCAATCTCTTAATGTCAACAGCCCTTAAGATGTTGATTGGATTAACAAACATTTTAGAAATACCGAATGTAATGAAATTAAAATAAAGTAAATAACTTGACATTACCATTTGCTTTGACAATATGACAGTTTAACAATTAAAATGTGACAGTTTAAGAGTTAAAATGTGTCATTTTGACAGCTGACTTGTATGTGTCATCTGTCCACTGCCTAACAAAGTTAAAAACTTTTGCTTTAGATGAGAGACTATTTTGTATCGATATTTAAATTAAACTTAAGATGGGGACTGTTTGTATTTCTTTGTGCAATCTCTTTGTGTACAATAAAGTGTTGAGCGAGATAATCGATTTTCTGTTTTATTGAAAAGCTTATTATGCTTAAATACGTTGAGGACATTATCACATATTTCTTCAGGCTTTTGCTAGTTTAGATCTTAAGATATATTTGATAATAACTTTTAAACCACATTATTAAAGTGATACAACAGTACATTTGTCTCTAAACTTGGCAAGCAAGCTAGTGGCAGACAAATCAGGATTTTTTTACAGTATTGTTACGATTGAACCTTATGTCAATAGCATAAGGGTCAATATTACGTGACATGCCTTACGTAACTTATAAGCCCTATATCTTAAGACCTAGGCCTTGTAGAGCTCAGTTCTAAAAACGCCTTGTTAGACCTAAGGTGACAACGAAGGCACGATATCAAAATTGCTAGAAACTTCCTTTCCTGTGAACCACCGGTAGTAAACATGTATATTCTGGGAATCGAACGTTATTATTATTACTTCGAGATCGATCTGGAATATTACTCTGCTTGCGCATATCAGATGGTGTCACTCAGCGCACTAGTCAGTTTCGAAGCGAAACAAGCGATAAGTAAGAAGCGATAATTGAGAACATCTACAGCGGCAACTACAACGAGTACTTCAAGGACTACATCACTTGTGTGGTGTTGTTGTGTGTTTACAACACGGACATTGTGCGACATCAGCTACGTTCTACTTGTTATTGCCTACTATCGACTGTATCATCGTTGTTAATAAACGTCGTAACCCTTTTTTTGTTCTGGATGGGAAATCATCAAAAGACTTCTCCCGTTCTGGGCAGAGCGGAAAGGCGTGTCAGACTTTTGTTGACTAAACCCATCCGTGTTTCTTCACTTGTCTGTGCGCCAGGGCCACGGTTTCTTTTTTAACCAACCCGCAACCCTGACGCAGGAGGCATCGGTCTTCGTGGACCCTGACATCTCTGTCAGCACATTGTAAGTGAGGCGCGCGTGAAACACAACGCGCCGTCGACCCGGGCCTGCTCCTTACCAGGCGGCAAGGTGCCCACTGCCACAATAGACAGAGAACAGTAAAACATCTTCATATAAACGAGCCGCTCTCGGTTTGAATGTATGCGTGCGCGCCGAGCGCCGTGTCGGTACGCGATTTCACGCACACGCTGGCATAATATAGGATGGTATAGGATGGCGGCAATACGGGCTGTGCCGCGTGACTGTGAGCACGCGCGTAAATTACATGACCGCTCGCGTTCGTCAATTCTCGCCGGCCACTTACCATAATATTAATTATTACGACTATCATGACTTCAAAAGGGGGAAAAAAATATTGTAGTGTTTTCGGGTGCTTCAATAATGATTTCGCAAATCCGGACTTATCATTCTTCATACTTCCTACTGAACCAGAAATGTAAGTACAACTTAAATCTTATTAGAAAATGTGATATATGTATTGTTTGTTTCACAATTTATTTGCTTTATTAAAGAGCGTACCCGAGTCGCATTTTTCCATATAATTGTATTCCCAGATTTACTTCCTGACTACTATGTTTAAAGTTAAGTTTATTTTAAGAAGCCCAGTTTTACTATAAAACAGAGGATTGAGTACGAAATATCGTTTAAGTAAACGTATTTGTCGAGTATAGTGTAATAAGGACAATTTCACAATAATCAATATTGCAAATTACTATTTTTTTTTCTTTTGTCTTATGTGTTGTTTGATCCAAATATGGCGTCTTAATCATAATATTAAGTTAATAAAATTATAGTAAAATGTGACCGACTAACGCTTAGGGTTGCGTAGAATTTTATTTATAACATTATAACCTTTAATCCCTCCGACGCGCGCGTCGACAATAGCAACGCGAGGTCACAGTAGACAGAGAACAGTAGATTATCTAAGGCCGCCCGCGGAGTTATTTGCCTACTCTTGCGTTGAAAATAGATATAACTGGTTCTTATCAGAGAAGATTGTAAGTGATGAGTACTTAAATGTAACACTAACACAATAATATTCACAAGCTAATAACTAATGCTTAAATGATATAAAACATGAGAACGTAAACAATAAATATGTAGTTCTTATGAAAAAGTAGACATTAGTAAAGCTAAGATTATGTATGGGTAGCGAATATTTAACAAATGATACCTTACTTTAATAAAACCGCAAAACCTTTTTAGCCTCATTAGTTTCTGAGGTACAATTATAATGATTGTTTATATGGGTACTGTGTAATGTTTGTTTATATAGGTAATCGGATAGCAACAGCTAGCTCAAATGCAACAAAGGCGCCGCTCGCTTACTCGCTTAAGACTCGATTAAGACGCCATATTTGGATCAAACAACACATAAGACAATAGAAAAAAAAAATTATAGTAATTTGCAATATTGATTATTGTGAAATTGTCCTTATTACACTATACTCGACAAATACGTTTACTTAAACGATATTTCGTACTCAATCCTCTGTTTTATAGTAAAACTGGGCTTCTTAAAATAAACTTAACTTTAAACATAGTAGTCAGGAAGTAAATCTGGGAATACAATTATATGGAAAAATGCGACTCGGGTACGCTCTTAATAAAGCAAATAAACTGTGAAACAAACAATACATATATCACATTTTCTAATAAGATTTAAGTTGTACTTACATTTCTGGTTCAGTAGGAAGTATGAAGAATGATAAGTCCGGATTTGCGAAATCATTATTGAGGCACCCGAAAACACTACAATATTTTTTTTCCCCCTTTTGAAGTCATGATACTCGTAATAATTAATATTATGGTAAGTGGCCGGCGAGAATTGACGAACGCGAGCGGTCATGTAATTTACGCGCGTGCTCACAGTCACGCGGCACAGCCCGTATTGCCGCCATCCTATACCATCCTATATTATGCCAGCGTGTGCGTGAAATCGCGTACCGACACGGCGCTCGGCGCGCACGCATACATTCAAACCGAGAGCGGCTCGTTTATATGAAGATGTTTTACTGTTCTCTGTCTATTGTGGCGAGGTGCTCTTAATAGCGAGTAAGCGAGCGGCGCCTTTGTTGCATTTGAGCTAGCTGTTGCTATCCGATTATATAAACAAACATTACACAGTACCCATATAGACAATCATTATAATTGTACCTCAGAAACTAATGAGGCTAAAAAGGTTTTGCGGTTTTATTAAAGTAAGGTATCATTTGTTAAATATTCGCTACCCATACATAATCTTAGCTTTACTAATGTCTACTTTTTCATAAGAACTACATATTTATTGTTTACGTTCTCATGTTTTATATCATTTAAGCATTTGTTATTAGCTTGTGAATATTATTGTGTTAGTGTTACATTTAAGTACTCATCACTTACAATCTTCTCTGATAAGAACAAGTTATATCGATTTCCCATATCACACATCACTTAAAATTTATCATTATTTACGAGCTTTACAATATAATTTAGTGTTACACTTAAGTAGTCTTAAAAATTTTGTCGGTATCAAATTTGTAACTTAATATAATAAATGTTATGTGAATAAAGGCTTTTTATTTTTACTAAATTTATAAATTGGTAAAATATTCAATCACAATATGCTTTTTATTCTATAAATTTAGATCAAAGTGACAACCCTAGGGTTCAACGCAAGAGTAGGCAAATAACTCTGCGGGCGGCCTTAGATAATCTAGTGTTCTCTGTCTACTGTGCCACTGCTCACCGCCCAAGCCACAAGCCTGCGCCTATGGTGCTTGGAAATTCGATGTTGTCTCCCGACCAGGGCATCTCCTGCGGCGGCTAGAGGCGTGAAGGCGCTAGGATTCCCGCTTCCTCATGCACTCTGCCTCCACCTTTGCCAGCATCACTGCTTCGCAGAAGGAGGTGACGGCCTGCCATGCACTTTCACTCTGGACCATGATGTGGACCAGGGCCAGACGCGGGAGATCACCAGCGATCGCCACCACTAGGACACGGCAGTGCTCTATCCAAACCGGGCAGACCTCCACCGTGTGCTCCGCCGTGTCCTCAGCGCGATCCCCACAGTACTGACACTCTGGCGAAACGTAACCCTTAGCCGCGATTTTAGTACCCCTAGTCCGAAACAATATGTATTACATAATGTATTAATACATTACATAAAGTTTCCACGGCAGGGACACAGACTTCCACTGTGTGAGAAGAAGTTGATTAATTTAGCACGCGAGCTCAGTGCAGGCAGGTTGACGTCACGTGCTAAACACAGGCTTCTGGTAACCGCTGCCGCTTCTGATTTCGTTGATATTCTATGCTGATTTAAACCAGGAATTGACGAACCAAACAAACTAATCAGTAACGCCAAATCACAGCTTTATACAAAACAACACCCCCTTTATCTCACCATTCACCTATAACCCGCCTCTGCTCCAACAATCAGACGATTCCACCGTTGGGTACGTCCTACTTAAACTGGCAGTTGTTTAGCCAGCGCCATCTTTAATTAGGGCGCGACGTGAGTGGCGTGCCAACCGTCAGGGGGCGCCTCTAAATCTGGCGAGATTGCACGATAGTGTGCAGACAGCTTTATGTGGCTATTGCTGGTGATATATTTTATGGTGATTGGAAGAGGAACTGGTTTTCCTGTTCAGGTTTTGGTTGGAATCGGAAATGGGAAATGACGAAACTGAATTTAAAGTCATCGGATCAAAAAATTAAAACCCTAATATAATATGAATTTCCTTGTCTTGATATGGATGAAACCCTAAAATATTAGTATTCGGCTACATTTGAAAGCTGACACCAATATTGTTCGAAAATTTTACAGATGATGATTACGGATAAACCCTTTGCCTAATGTCGTTTGCAAAGTATCACTCAGAGATAATCTCGAACGATCTAAGAGGATAATATCACTATCATCACCATATTTCACACATCACTGGGTAGTGAACTCACTCGTGAACTATACGCACTTGTTACTCAGCATCATTATTCCTTCAATTGTACCAACCAGTCAGCTGTCACGCTTACAACGCCCGGAATTTGTCCGAATACGCAAATCCTTATTGCTTTCCATGATATCATCCTTATAGAATGCCTACAGTATACATCACGGAACACATAAGACATATATTAAGTTCGTGCAGCGTGCGATTGGCAGCGGTGGAGATGGGATTATGAACGATATCGTGCGATATCGGCCGTTATTGGACAACCTCCAAGTGCCTGATGATGGTGATAATGTGGTTGTTAGTGCTTTAGGACATGTGATTAGTTGTAGGCAAATATGTTTAGACGGTTGAAATTACTGAGAATCTGTCTTACTACCTATAAATATAATATATATATATATATATATATGTATATATATATATACGCACAGATCACACAGATTGAGCTAGCCTCAAAGTAAGTTCGAGACTTGTTTTATGGGATACTAACTCAACGATACTATATTTATCATAGGAGAGGGTAGATGGCGCTGTCTCGCTTGACACCTAAGTAGATAAGCTCCGTGTTTACATCTAATTTAAAAATATTTATTAACGTGTTTTACTGCTAAAAACAATACGGATATGTGCATGAAGACCTAAATCATCAGTATAAACGTTATCAAAGTGGTTAACTCAACAGTGACTTCAATAACAAGTGTTAAAATACCTGACAACCATAACTATTTGTAACAAACCTCAAAAACTGTGCCATAAGTGACCAGTAAAACAAAAACAACAGTGATGCTGTAATATAATCAAACAAATCCTATTCAAAGCTATCAGGTTAAAAAAAAAAAAGTTTCTACATTAGTGACTAACACATGTGTACCTACATAAGCGAAAGAAAAAAAAATTAAACACATTAGTCATACCAACCGCTTTGCTAAATTCAAATGTGTCGTAACCTTAAAAACTGAAATCACAGGCTCAGATAGTTTCATAATAAAGTTCGAACGTGTATTATTGAAACCAACATACGATAAAAAACGTGACTTCAATAACAAGTGTTACAATACCTGACAACCATAACTAACTATTTGTAACAAACCTCAAAAGCTGTGCCATAAGTGACCAGTAAAACAACAACAACAGTGATGCTGTAAAAACAATCAAACAAATCCTATTCAAAGCTATCAGGTTAAAAAAAAAAAAGTTTTTACATTAGTGACTAACACATGTGTACCTACATAAGTGAAAGAAAAAAATTAAATACATTAGTCATACCAACCGCTTTGCTAAATTCAAATGTGTCGTAACCTTTAACATACGCTACTTAATTTCAACATTACATACCAATCACCTCGTAGCTCGGTTGGATAAGCAGCTACATATACCACACGCTCGCCTTTGACCCAAGTTCAAATCCGGGGAAAATAAGTACTTTTTGTGAGATTTTATTTCATCAAAAAGTTACTCCTTGAATTATTAGACATTAATTTATAAAACAGGTGTATAAATAATAATAATGGATACAGATAATGTCACACTCCGCAAACATAACACTGGCTCCTTGACCAATTTATCTTTTTTGACGAATGACGAAAAAACAATACTAGACACCACAATGTTGAGCATACCAGACAGTCTTCTCGATAATTATAATGACGACGATCTTGTTAATGAATTAAAAGAACAAATAAATGCACTTAAAATGCAACTTATGAGTGCTCATCAGGAAATAGACGACCTCCACAGTGAAAACTTTCGATTAAAATCAGATTTACAAAATGCTCTAAAGACTGTAGAGACATGTAAAAAGATCTGCTTAACGCCTGGCAGAAAAATTAGCACACCATCATCTAGTACACAAAAATCCAAGCACTGCAAACTGCAATCAATTGCTTTAAATAATGACTCCAAGGCTTCGACCAACTGTTTCAAACAAATAAAAGCCACTATGAACAAAGAAACTCAAACTTTCGAGACGACTCATACCACATTAAGAGAAAACCAAAACCTTACACAAACTTCATATCTGAGTAAAGTTGCTACAAAAAAAACTGTAGGCGTATCTCGATCAAAAGTACCAAAACATAAAAATAAGCTGGCTATAATCAGTAGTAGGTGTACTAATGGAACACTCCCGATAATCGAAGAGGTCTTCTCTGATCGATTTCACTACTGTCATTATTTGCTCCACAACGTCACAACAGAAAATCTGCTACGCACCGTCGAAGAAAAGTTAAAAGACTTCACAATCCAAGACTATTGCTTGATTTTCATTGGAGAAAACGATATAAAAAATTGCGATATTCTTGAAAACATGAATAACTCGCTGAAAAACATTATGCACACAAATATTGTTATTTGTGCACCGACCTATATACGAGGTGCACTAATACATAATTACAGAGTCGAGTTATTCAATAACCTCCTTAGTCTTGACATAAAAAACAACCAATACGCATACTTTTTTGACAGCAATCATAGCCTGACTCTTGACATGTTTTCCTATAACACAGGAAAAATTAACAAATACGGCTGGAGAGAAATCTTCTTCCAGATCCGATCAAAAATATTTATTGACTACGATCAATATCAAACTATTGATAGCGACGACATCCAAATCCCTGAACCCAATGGGACATCCCAACTCTCACATAAATACAATAGTGATCAAGTAGGTGAACAGCTTTTTCTGTAATAAATATTTCAAAATCCTGCATCAGAATATTGCAGGCCTAATAGCAAAAGCTAATATTCTCACTGTGTGTTTAGACGAACTCGCTGACAAAAATATAGAAGTGGGTGTCTTGTGCATCACAGAGCACTTTATTATGGAAGGATACCAAAACCAGTTGCATCTTCCAAACTATTCTTTAGCTGCCTGTTTCTGTAGAAATGAAAGAAAAAGGGGAGGGGCTTGCATTCTAACTAGAAATGGCTTACAATGGAAGGAATTACCTAAAATTTCTAATTATTCTTGTTCAGGCATATTTGAATGCTGTGCTATTGAGCTAACGCATTACAAGATAATCGTAATATGTATTTATAGAGTACCAAATATAAATAATCTTAACTATTGCCTAGACAAACTTGAAACTATATTGCAAGAAATATCACGAGCACGTTATAAAAACATTATTGTTGCCGGAGATTTTAACATAGATATTCTTAAACAAAATAACCACACAAATGCATTTGAATATCTGTTAATGAGATATAACTTGAAATTGGCATTAAGGCAGCCTACCCGCATGGCAAGCAACACTTGCATAGACAATTTTGCGCATAATTTTAGTAAATCTTGTAAAACTGAAGTACTTGAATTTGCGTTGTCCGATCATACATCACAGCTCCTTCACTGTCCTGTTCAAACAAAATGTGTAATAAACTACTGGTATGCGGCTAAAAGGGATTACAGTATGGAAAACATAGCCAAGTTTAAAGACTATATTAAAAACCTTTCCTTTTCTGAAATTTACGAAACGGACGACCCGAACATAGCTTATAACAACTTCATTGACTCTTTCAAGCTCTTGTATAATTTGTGTTTTCCTATTAAATTAATCAAAATTGATGTTATTAAAAAACCTAAGTGGCTGTCGAGAGGTATTAAACTATGTAGCCGAAACAAAAGAAAGCTTTTGTGGCAGATGAGGTTAAACTTAAATAAAGATAGTAAAAATAAATTCTCTCAATATTCAAAATTGCACAAAAAAATTATTCAACTGACACAAAAGGCACAAAATACTCAAAATATTAAACTATCTAAAAATAAATCAAAAACTACGTGGCAAATTATTAATTGCGCAAAGCATAATTTACCCAAACAAATAATTTATAAAATTAAGGTTGAAAATCATATTGTCTCAAATCCCAAAAATATTGCTGAAGCGTTCAACAACTACTTTGTTGATAAAATTCTACCAAAACAGATAGACATCCGGTCGAACTACACTAAGATTAACACGAGCCCTAACTCAATATTCATGCTGCCTAGTGTACCTGCTGAAATACATAGAATAATAATGTCTTTGAATAACACAAATAGTGTAGGATATGACGGCGTTAGTACGAAAATACTCAAACACGTATCTTTGGAAATATCTGATCATCTAAGTCATATAATTAACCTTAGTATCAGCACAGGTATCTTCCCGGATGCCTTAAAAACCTCAATAATAAAGCCGATATTTAAGAAAGAGAACAGAGAACTAATGGAATATTACCGACCAATCGCACTCATACCTGTGATATCCAAAATATTTGAGAAGTACATTTATAATGAATTATACAAATTTATTGAAAAGAATAACATTCTGTGTGACGAACAGAAAGGGTTTAGACAACATAGGACTATTAATATGGCTATATTTGACTTTATGTATAATGTAATTGAGAATGTCAATAATCGAATACCTATATGTGGCTTATTTTGTGATATGACACAGGCCTTTGACCACGTAGATTATCCTACTCTCATAAGTAAGCTTGAAGCTTACGGTATTAGAGGTAATATACTTAGACTTATT
Source organism: Sesamia nonagrioides (assembly GCA_017933935.1). NCBI lineage: Eukaryota > Metazoa > Arthropoda > Insecta > Lepidoptera > Noctuidae > Sesamia > Sesamia nonagrioides. Next base: position 316,879 of record JADWQK010001095.1, on the reverse strand, counting down.
GAGACTTATCTTAAAGACCGAAAACAAATAACTGAAATTTGCCAAATTAATCTAGCTAGCAAGCGCGAAGAGATATATCGATCCTCAGAGCGTAAAGTTAAGTATGGAGTACCGCAGGGGAGCGTACTAGGTCCCTTCATATTTATCCTGTACATTAATGACCTACCTAAATGGGTTGAACACCCAATAACACTGTTTGCAGACGACAGCACTATGACAATACCATGTGAAAATCTGGTAACGTATGAATCGGACATTAATAAGTGTTTAAAGAGTGTTGTAAATTGGTTAGAGGCAAACAATCTAAAAATAAATTTAAAAAAGACAAAAGCTGTACATTTCAGTCAGCGGATTCCCAGCACGCGCCCTAATATACATTACAACAATGAAGTCGTAGAAGAAGTAGACACTACAAAATTTTTAGGACTCGTAATAGATAAAAACTTAAATTGGAAAGCACATTCTGATACTTTATGTAAGAGAATTAGTAAGTCCGCGTACGCTCTACATTCACTATCCCCAATAATTGATATAGATGCACTTCTTACTGCCTATTATGGCATAGTAGAATCCCACTTACGCTACGGTATAATATTCTGGGGAAATTCAACCGAAAGGGAAACAGTTTTTAAAGCACAGAAGAGGTGTTTACGCGCGATGTTTATGCTTAAATCCACTGATAGTTGCATGCCATACTTTAAACAGCATAAAATATTAACATTACCTAGTTTGTACATAATGGAAGTAGCTGTGTTTGTGAAGTCCAACCCAGATCGTTTTAAACGTTTGGCCGATGTAGTACCACGTAACAGACGTGACAATAATGTACTATGTTCCCACCCCGCCAAAACGGCACTAATGCGGAAAAGTGTCTACTGCATGGCTCCGGCTATCTACAATAAATTACCTAGGCAATGGAAAGAATTACCGTTATCATTGTTTAAAAACAGGCTTCGAAGTTTTCTAACGCATAAAGCATACTATACTGTCAGCGAATTCCTTACTGAGAAAAATTTTGAAAAGATGTTATGAGATCGGAATATATAAAAATGTTTTTTTTTTTTTATTGTTGTTACTATTTTATTTAATTGGGTTTTTTTTTTTACATATTATTTGACATTTTCATTACAGTTGACATTTATTTTTTATTATTATTATATCTGACATTTTCTAATCATGATGTATACTAATTATTATTATTATTTTTTATTGTAATTGATTTTTTTCCCCTTAAACATTATATTAGACATTTCTCGTATATAATGCTTGATATGTATATATATTCTTCTTTTACACTTCTTCGACATCATATTTAAAATTGTATTCTATGACATTTTTATTGTTAAGGACTCTAAATTGTGTTTTCAATAATAATTGTTTGTGTAACGTGCTTGTTAATAATTAGTTTCGGCATATTGTAACATTATTATGTAATTTTTATCAAGTCCTCTCAAGTTATGACATCAAATTATTTAATTTGTTCAGCAGTCTAAATATAAATTTCCAGTATTGTTAGCTTCAAATTATAATTTTTGCATGCCTATTGGTAAAATATGGCTGAACTTATCAATTATCACTCTATCACCATGTACTGTACCCATATTTGCAAAATAAATGACTTACTTACTTACTTACTTACTTACATAGATACATATATAGATAAACATCCAAGGCTCAGGCCAATCAGGAAAAGATCGTTTTCCATCATGACCAGGCCGGGGATCGAACCCGGGGCCTCCACGTCGCAGGCAGGCGTGTTGACCGCTGCGCCACGGAGGTCGTCCCAACTTATCTTGATTGTCTATCATATTCGTTAATTATTGAGTGAGTTAGTTAACTCCCCCTGTGACGTCTCAGAGTGGCGCGTGTGAAAGTCTTCGCCAACTCAGGTCCTGATATTTTGGGGGCGACAGACGTCCCCGAGTCTGTAACCCCTGGACCCATTTAGGGGGGCTGGAAGGGGGCGTTATCCGCTCTCCGCCGACGCCCGGTGCGCTTGCCGTTGCCGTTGCTGATGAGTGGACGAGATCTCCTTCTCCCTTCCCGCAGCCTCCAGCTTTTTCTCAGCCTTCTGTAAGACGACTGTTTCGCAGAAGGCAACCGCATCCCAGGACTCTTCGCTGACGACCATCGACTCAGTTACGGCTGGTAGCGACAGGTCACTGCCTATTTCCGAGATGAGGGCACGGCGATGATCAGATATTCTGGCACAACTTGGAGTATAACAAACTTTGCATGTTCAGTAGAAAATACATATACCTCTATGCACATGCAGTATAAATCTTGGTGATATACCCCATTTGTATTGTGATTAGATAAAGTAGTTCATTAGTTATACAGTTCCTGGTTTACATTTTACTAGCGTCATGATAAGATCCTCAGTTCGGTGAACGTTATGAAACTTCGTCTACTTTCACTTCTATTACGTCAAGCTTTCAAAATGAACCCTGGCTCACCCCACATTAAATTCCCGGCAGTGTCTGTGGTTAACTTAACATCTCCTGTTTATAAAGGAGTCATAGCTTTTGCTTCCTAATAAGATCACGTACAACTAGATTGGACGCGGCCATTCTACTCAGTGACACGACTTAAGTATTATTTGTGCTTCCAGTTTTTCGGGTGAATTGAATGAATGTTTGTTCCATTTGTCGTTTTCTACAGAAATCGATCATCGACTCTGAGGGAGAGCAACTTGTAAATAATTGTCCATTTGTGCCCGATCCGTGCTCCTCAACTGTCACTAACAGTATCTTTGCTGAGATCTTTTGCTAAATTAAATAATGCACAAGTATGTTGGCAACAAATATACATATTATGATATTACCTTGTAGATCGTATCATGAAAAAATCTTTAAAAGCTTACACTTTTCCAGAAATTTTACCGCATTAAGGGCCTCATGCAGCTACTCAAAATTCAATAGGGAATCCATCAAAATAACTTCCTGCAGCCTTCCTATACAGGAAATTACAAACGAGGGAGCATTACCAGCCTAAATAAAGCACACATGCGTTTTACGGACGCGGAAATTTTAATTTGATCTTATTACAACACCCTTGCCCATCTCATTTGTGAACCTACCACACAACCGTGTGGTTCACCATAAAGGATTTTACACCTTATCGGCTGATACATAAAGGTTGCTGATTCCGAATGCTTAAGATGGTCAACCAAGCACGATGATTGTGCTTTTAAATGAAAACCATCTAGATTATTGTAAAAACTGTGTTCTTATTTTGAAGCTGCCGCCCGAAAAGGGGTTGTTATCCTAAAGAGGATTTATTTTCTAATTATGTGCAACATTTGTACCAAAAAGATTATTAAATTTGTCTTTGGTTCTTTTAGGAACATGAACTTTTTGTTAATTTAACGGGTAGGTATGGGTTAACTGGCTATTAAAGTTAACGAGTATGAGATCTAATTAAAACTGATTATAATGTTAATGTTGACAGTAAAGCAGGCGGCGCACGTAAATAAAGTTAGCTCGTTAATATCTACATGATGAGTCGTGATAATTGTTTGATGAGGGATGTATGTACAATTATCGTGACCAACCAGGTTTACAAGTAAGGTTTTCAGACACTGAACAAGTTTCTGAAGCCTTGCTTGCACGTGGTGAGGAAGTCAATTATTATATGGAGTGGTACATAGCACATAATAGTTCTATTAAACAGAGCGGCAAATATGGCAACACGGTTGGTGTAGTGGCTGAGGAGTCGACTGCTACGCTGCGTGTCGCAGGTTCGATCTCCATACGGAGCGAATATTTGTATGACCTACAAGTAGTTGTTCCGGGTCTGGATGTTTCTGTGTGTGAGTCTAAATGTTTGTAAACGCATCCACGATACAGGAGTAATTACTAGCGTCGCGTCGGTCACGTTTTCTTAAAATAAAAAATAAAAAAAAAATATCAAAAGAAAATCTGGTGTTTCAAATAGGTAGTGCACTACACGGTCACAACATAAATGGATGATTTGTGACGTTTTTTGTGTTCAATTTCAGAAATTTCAGCGCGTTGTTAGTATTCAAAATCATGTCCTTACCCCATCGTAACAGCTACGATATGGGCTACCCTGTATACACATTGGAATTTAAGTCGTCTTACAATGATAGCCCACTTCATCTATCCAATGAGTATGAAATTTAGTAAAAAAGTTTTTTTATAAATAAATCAAAAATAGAACATCATGCAATATTATGATGCATGACGTCGTTTGAAACATCCTGTATGTGAGCGCAGTCCGAGTCTTGCGTTCCAAGGGCAAGATAATATCTTTTCCACGGTTCATTCACCCTAGCTCAAAAATTAATAATATTTCATTTGTTACGTCAGCACTTTCGGCTGGTTGAACGGATTTTTATGATTCGTTTTATTTGCTTTACAACTGCTGGTAAAAAGTTAAAAAAAACTACAGACTTAAAAAAAATACCTACTATAAAATGAAAAATAAGTGATTTCAGAATTCGGTGGCAAAACTTAAAATATAGGTATGTATTGCCACCAACTTCCGCAAATAGCTATTTTGTTGACAACTTATGTGAGCGCAGTCCGAGTCTTGCGTTCCTTTTTTTTTTTTTTTCGGGGTGGAAATCCTCATAGGATGTCCGCCGCCTAGGATGAGCGACGGGGTCTGTCAGACTTTTACTGACTAAAACCGCGGTGTCTCTTCTATCACAAAGTGCGCGTGGGGCCGCGGGAGTCTAAATTCTTCCGCAGCCCCACACTCGTGCTGGCCTGGTCTGTCCGGGCCTCGTCTCCAGCACGGGGTAGTGGGGTGTTAAGCGTGCATCGCCTCAGAGAGCGCGCGCTGACTCGCGCGCGCTCTCCGCCACGGGGTCCATCGAATAGGGGGCGGGGACTTATGTCCCTCGCCCCTGGACCCATTCATGGGGGGCGGAAGAGGGCGTTATCCGCCCTTCTTCGGCGCCCGGTGCGTCTTCTGCGGCCCGGGAAGGGAGTTGAGATTTCCTCCCGTTCCGCAGCTTCCTTCTGCGACATCACGTCTCGCAGAAGGACACCACCACGTCAACGATTCTGCGCTGCCGGCCATCCTCCGCACTACTGCCGGCAGCGCAGGTCGCCTCCACTTCATTTGTTGGACACGGCGCTGCTCCTCCCAAGCTATACACTCGAGCGTGTGCTGCGCCGTATCCTCCCCGCATTGGACGCAGTGGTGGCACCGAGCGTCCGGCTCCCTGCCTAGGCGACACACTTGCCGAAGCAGCCGTGCCCCGACAGCACCTGCGTCACCCTGAACGACAGGGAGCCGTGCCTTCTCCCGAGCCAGTCGTCGAGTACTGGCCGGATCGCCTCGACGGTAGCGAGGCCGGCGGTAGGGCGCATAAGCCTCTGCCGCCAGTCCGCACCAGGAGTCTTGCGTTCCTAGGGCAAGATAATATCTTTACCAAAGTTCATTCACCCTAGTTCAAAAATTAATAATATTTCCTTTGTTACATCAGAACTTTCAGATGGTTGAACAGGATTTTATGATTCGTTTTATTTGCTTTACAACTGCTGGTAAAAGTTAAAAAAATAACAGATCAAAAAGAAAAAAATACCTACTATAAACGAAAAATAAGTGATTTCAGAATTCGGTGGCAAAACTTAAATATAGGTATGTATTGCCACCAACTTCCTAAAATAGCTATTTTGTTAACAAAGGCAACATTGAAGAATTGTTTTTAACTTTCCCTAGGGATAGTTAAAAACAATTCTTCTCAATTACAACAATTATTTTAGTCTTCGATGGAATATCTAGATATTCCATCGAATATCAAGTGGCTTCATTAAAATCGCCCGATACAGATGGAGATTCCTCATTACTAAAAATAACCAATCTATCAAATATTACGTCATATCCTTTTAACTTCCGGGCTTATTGTACAAAAAAGCATCGTTAAAAGTTTTAACAATCCTTCTTTCGTTTAAAATGGCGAATTCTTATTCTGATTAACGATGTCTCGAATGGCTACGAGCCACTCGCGTTACGCGGCGTCAACCTGGACAGGGTGACCACGTATCGGCGAATGTCAGGATTCGTATGGTTAATACAAAAAATATTATATTCTGTTAAGGAATGTTTAGACAAGGATGTTTACACTTATGTGATACCTACTGTTATAATTTGACAAATAATTGACACATACATACATACATACATAATCAGCCTATAATGTCTATATCTATGCAGGCTAGGATGCATTTCGGGGAGTGTGCGAGGGAATTGCATGATTTAATTCCCCCATCTCCGTTCCACCAGCGGACGACCCGTCGTACGGCTGGTTTCCACCCTTACGTTGTTAACACCACTACGATCCGGACGAAGCGCTTTGCCTCCTCCTTTATACCGCGTACATCGAGGACTGGAACAATTTGCCCGCGGCGGTGTTTCCGTCGGACTACAATTTGAGTGTCTTCAAGGCTAGAGTGAATAGGCTCTTAATAAACTAGTGCGCTTTACCATCAACGATTGCGTCACTGCTTACCATCAGGCAGGATTGCGGTCAAGCGCTGGTTTATAATATGTAAAAAAAAAGAAAAAATATCTGTTGGGACACAGGCCTCCTCTCGGTGAGATGGAGTGGGCCGTAATCTACCAGTGCGGGTTGGTAGTTGTCACATGTCTTCAAAGTTTTTGTCTGTAGGACAAGTCGGTTTCCTCACCATGTTTTCCTTCACCGTTTTGAGAGCAGTGGTGATGAAACAATTTACACAAAGTAAATCGCCTGATGAGGTTCGAACCTATGACCTACAACTTGTAAGTCGCGGCCGGCACCACTAGGCCATCGCTGCTCTCGAAATACTTGATAATTTGTCTTTGGCTGCTTGTCTTAGCGAATTGTTTTTAAAAAATGCTGCGTTATTACTTATATCAATTACGGTGGACAAGGACAACAAAGTATTATTTTGCTATATTTAGAACTCGTCGATTGCCCGAACCAGAAGTGAATGTTTTAATTAAAGTTATGAATTTAATTATAACTTAAATTAACTTTAATAACGGTAAATGTACTATTGAACTTAGATTTATTTATCTCATGTTCGGAGGATGGGAATATCCCTGTAAGATGTTGATAGGGATCTTGACTTACCTCCTGTATTGTCCTGATAGCCGTGGAATATCTCATACCTCCTCAAGAACCACAGAATATGATACCCACTGGTCTGTACGTCACAAATGCTAACAGCCGCTTCCCTGGGACTTTTTTAGTGTATACATATTACTCCCCACCTTTTAATTTTACATCTTTTTATTCCCCATGTGGTTCCGGGCTTAGAATACCTTGTACCAACCCATATCCTCCCGTGGGTGTCGTAAGAGGCGACTAAGGGAACTCTCACCAGGGAAGCGGGCAGCAGCGCTTCTCTTGTGGAATACCTATCAAATTACTGCGATCCCCAACCCACCTGCCGAGCGTGGGGATTATGCAATGTAAGCCTTGAAGGAGGCCTTCGTCCAGCAGTGGGCCTCTATAGGCTGGAAATGAAGAAGAAGATTATAATTATATATAACACCAGTTATTCCTTCCATTATTTTAGGCAGATAACTAGTCTACCCACTTTTATTTCCACATATGGGATTTCTCTTGTAATTTCATTGTATGGTTCCTGATTCCATTAACAACGTCTTAAAGGCCTCTATCTGCCAAACAAGTTTCAGATGTCGACATGCTGCCGGCAAAGTTTCACGACTTGTAATGACTGAAGCCGCCAACCTAGCCCGCCGGCACAATGTAGCCGACATATGCCGCTGGGCCGGCTTTGGTGTGTAGAGCGCTTTAGTAATAGTACAATATCTACGCGGACAAAACTTATGAAACACCTAAAAACATATGTTTATTCTTTATTTACAACCCTATTTTTAGCGAGTTGCACTATACCATGAAACTGCTGTTTCATAATATAATTATTACATAATATGTATATTATTACAGTTAGCGCGTTGATTTCCTGCCAACTGCATGCTAATTACGTAACACACTATAAGTAGCAATGGGTTTCATTTTGACAGTTCAGCAACATTCATTGCGTTATTTACGTTGTTGAGCAGACACATTTTCGAACATATGGGGCAATGGATTAGCAATTTGCTTCGAAATGATTTCAACTGATAGCAATAGTGTGTTACGTAATTAGGGTGCTGTTTACTGTGTAGTGACAGTGACAAGCTAAATAAGCGGCCATTTGAACGCAGGATGATCATCTTCTTGAGCAACTCAATCCCCATCACTAAGAAAATACCCTTCCCTTATCGTAGCCACAACTTGAAACCTAGAACGGATGGCGACCCTACTTGAATATGAAACTGGACTTACGAGAAACCAATTTGGTTGCGCTAAATAACTGTAAGTCGTTGTGGAGTGAAATGAAAGCTTTTTGTGCCTACCTGAGCACTTCCTCGGATTTGTGTTGCCACTGTATTAAATGACGGCGGAGATTTCCAGGCCGTGCAGCTAGTTTAGTTGGCAAGAAATATTTGAAAGAGTTACTTTTGAAGTTTTTGAGATACAAAAAAACGTCAACGTACAAAAAAAAAATCAAGTCATAAAGTGGGAGACGGTTGTTACTTTTTTTGAAAAAATTGTTTTTATTTTACACTTTCTAGTTCTGAAAACTTCTGTATCCGGCTGCATACGGTCAGACTGGATACTGACCCAACCAACATAGTTGAGTAAAGGCTAGCAAGCAAAAGACTCAATTTCGTTCACTTTCGTTTATTTTGTAGGTTTAAAAGACAAAATACTGAACCGATTTCATAGAAGTTTCTATGGGATCAATTTGAAAGTACCTACATTCTTTAAAATGAAATGCGTCGGCATGAAATGTGGTAGGCCAAACATCGACTGCCGGCAGAAGTTACCACCCACCAGTACAAAGTCTTGCCGCCAAGCGATTGGTCGTGTTCCAGCACGATGTCTGGTGAAGCCGTACAGAGGACGGGTCTGTGTCGGTCTGGTCGATGTGTGCCGGGTACGATAAGCTAATTGTTGTTGTGTTGGCTGGTTGGTCGTGGAAGGTCTCCAGATCAATCTCCACTGCATCATCTCGCTCAACTACCGTCTTCCTTCCTGGTCACTCAATTTTTGTGAGTGAATAGGCTCTTAATAAACTAGTACGCTTTACCATCAACAATTACATCGCTGCTTACCATCAAGAGGAATTGCAATCAAGCACTAGTTTATAATTATAAAAAAGATTTATTCGTCCACTTGTCGCGAACATAATTAATGCAAAGTGTAGACTTTAAAATACGGTTTTTTTATGGATGGTATTGCCCGAACTGAACTAAAATAAATAAAATGGGACCACACAAGGAGCATCGCATCAAGTTCCAAATAAAAAAGAATCATCAAATTCCATTTTACTAATCGACAGTTTTAAGGTACGTAACAGAAAACAAAAAAAATACACTCGAATTGAGAACCTCCTTTTCTTGAAGTCAGTTAAAAATAGGTTACGTTCTATGGGTGGTACAGCAATTTTCTCAAAATGAACAACTTTTTACGTAATTGCATGTACGGAACATCAAAGCGCGAGAAAATGACTGAAAAATAAAACTTTCCGTGACCTGAAAACTATGTGAAACAACCCGCTAATTCAACAATCTAACTTTTTGTGAACTTTCACCTTCAACAATATGCAGCTGCAATTTGCTTGGAATTACAGGTTCAAAGCCTGATGTTACGGCACTAAGGCAAAGATATTGCAAATCAGAGAACACATAAAACTGGTACTAAACGTGTTCCGCTGAATACACGTTATGTCTGGCCGACTGTAGTGGAAACTTTAACTCAACAAGGTTTATATGTATCTTAAACATGTTTACCTACCCGAAGAACATGCATGAAACCTGACAAGATTGTAATTATAAAGGTAGCCAGCGTAACAACAGGTCCTCGTTACAACTTAGGTTGTCATTGCATCACAAGTGCAGGAAGCCTCATCTAGTTCACTGTAGTCACAAGTCTAAGTCCCATCTGAGTACCAGCGCTGCGACATTTATTCTTAAATGTTTTCTTTTGGCCTCTTAAGGGACTTTCTAATTATTGTTACTTTTTTTACATGTATAAATTGTTTTTATACTTAATTGACACAATTAATCAGTTAATTATCAAATTACTTAGTTTCGTTTTTAAGATTTTGCTGTACCTACGAGTCATAATAAATATTTTTCTTTCTTTCATTATTTTATACTAATCTATAAAGCTGAAGAGTTTGTTTGAAAAATTCTTTTTGCGATGGATAGCCCATTAATCCAGGAAGACTTTAGGCTATATAACATCATGCTGCGAAAAATAGGAGCGGGAAAAACATAATTATCGAAACCTACGCGGGTGAAACCGTGGGGCGCAGCTAGTAATTTATATCACTCAATATTTCTTTGATTCATCTATTACAATCACCACCCTTGTCAGACAGATTTGTGATAAAACTTCATAAATTTTGTCATTGACCTGTATCGATATTTTGACTAATGTTATTTAATACGGAATCAATCATTTTTATACCTCTAAGTGTTACTATTGGTAAATGTATAAGCCATATACCTACACTATAAAAGAGGTGCAAAGTCAATCGTTCCTGGAACCGACGGGGCCGATTAATTGAGCGCTTTTAGCTTGACTATTCATTGGCTTTTCTTTTGCCCGCGCCGTACAGCCTTTGCTGAGTCAGCTATTTGACTGGGCTTCACAACTTTATAGTGCCATTCCACTGAGGTAAATGAATACATTGATATTAAAAGCTTTTATTATACTTTGACACTATTCTGTAGTATCATTATTATAATTTCATAAGTTAATTGCTCTGAATAATGGACTAATGAATAATTTACATTTTTGATTTCATGATAGCCTGATACTGTTGCTGAAGATTTATATAAACTGAGATGAATTAAGTAATATCTCATAGTAAGACTATTTATTAATTCTGAACTCAATATTCAGTAGCGGAAACTTTCATCACTACATATTATAAAACAAAGTCATTTTTACTTACCCTATGTTGCTTTGTATGATTCAATCTTTAAAACTACGCAACGGATTTTGACAGGGTATTTCAATAGATAGAGTGATTCAAGAGGAAGTTTTTATGTATATGACATGCATAATATATATAAGAGGAACACTGATAATTTTTGAGGTTTCTATCTAACACATGTCACAAAATAAACCCATTTTTTGAGCTTACATTGCAAACGCTAGCTGAAGCCTATGAGATAGATCAAAATAATGTACTACAGTATTGTAGACCTTAAAAATGCCTACAAAAAGTCTGCCACACCATGTGTATACCTACTATAGTTTCTTCATTATGACTAGTTTTTTATGTTTGAAAAGTTAATTAAAATGCCAGTCGAAATCAGAGTCCACTATTTGTTCCTTATTATTAATCCTTATCCAAATAAATTCAATTCAACTTATAACAAAGGTAACTTTAGTAGCAGCAGATCTCTTTTTGAATTATTGGAATTGGTTGTTTCATTCAGGAGATATCATTTTTTTTTTATAAATTATAAACTAGCGCTTGACCGCAATCCCGCCTGATGGTAAGCAGTGACGCAATCGTTGATGGTAAAGCGCACTAGATTATTAAGAGCCTATTCACTCTAGCCTTGAAGACACTCAAATTGTAGTCCGACGGAAACACCGCTGCTGGCAAATTGTTCCAGTCCCGGCCGTACGACGGGTCGTCCGATGGTGGAACGGAGACGGGGGAATTAAATCATGCAATTCCCTCGCACACTCCCCAAAATGCATCCTATAGAACACCGAAAGGCTGGCTACTCTACGCCTATGCTCTAGGCTTTGGAGACCATCTCGAGTTAAATCAGGGTCACCAATCAGCCTCTTCGCTCGCCTCTCCACCGAATCCAGAGTGGCCAGGTGACACTTAGCAGCACCAGCCCAAATGTGGCTGCAGTACTCCACACACGAACGGACCTGTGCTTTGTACAACATTAGACGCTGCCCAGGTGTGAAGTAGTGCCGGACCTTTGCGATAACGCCAAGTTTCCTGGCAGCCACCTTGGCTTTGGACTCAATGAACCGCCCAAAGTTAAGGTTCGAGGAAATTTCAACTCCCAAAAGCTGAAGGTGGTCGGTACACTCCAACGACACATTTCGAAAAGTAGGAACCAAGGTGAACTTTTCACTTCCTTTTGGCAGTGAAAAGACACGCCTGTGTCTTGGCGGCATTGAATGCTACAAGATTGGCATTGCCCTATTCGGAGACTGCCTGTAGTGCAACACTCGTTCGCTCAACCATAACCTATCTTTCGGACCGGATTGATTCCCTACTAGCCCGAGCGTACAGCAGGTATCTCTCTACAACTGTGCTGTCATCTGCATACCCATAAATACCGGGAATCAGCAGATCGTTAGTATGCAGCAGGAATAGATTTGCAGAGAGAACAGACTCCTGAGGCACACCGGCATTAGTTGACATGGGCTCAGATGAGCATCCGTCGAAAACAACTCGGAGGGGGACCGTTCAGTCAGGAAGTCTTTTACCCAGCCAGTCAGGCTAGGGGAAATGCCGTACGCTGGTAATGCATATCACGATTTATTCAAAACTAAACACCACAAAAAATCCGCATGTCGCTCGCGCCCCTGCCGGCCGCCTGCTGCTTGAGTATTTCTCAGCCTAAACCGCGGAGTGAGTGCGCCGGAGCGGCTGACCATTATTTCGAACAAACTTGCTACCCCGGTAGGCTTTCATTCTGTTTGAAGGTTGTGGAACTGGATAGCCATGGACAATAAGGTCGTTGTATCTTGCAGAGTCAGGTATTGGCTGACGGGCGGCACAGTAGACATTATTTTTATTGAAGGGCCACCATTTCTTGAGGAAGGCTTAGGTACCTATATCATTTGTCCACGTGCGAAGCCGGGGTGGGTCGCTAGTATGAAGAACTGGTAAAGTTTTTGTGTGAGATGTCCAGGTAAACATAGCAGCTTTATTATCAGTCATAAAACCTAAGGATCAGGGGTTCAATTACCCCAGATTTGAGATAAGAGCAGGCGTTAAGGTCAAGGGACCTATAACATAGTTCTTAGCTGTATGGTATAGTTATGTTAAACCTTAATATGAGCCGACCATGAAACTTTATGTACATAATATTCCGACACATTTTAGCATTGTGAAGAAAGAAGAAAAAACTTCAACATTATCTAGATTTAAGATTTAGGTTGAAAAATACTTTAGCCTTAAAAGCTTATCTTAATATTGGACAGATTTTGTTAAAAACTGGTGGAGGGACCAGAGACATTAGGGAATAGGCGAGAGAAAAAAATGATCGATTACATATTCAAAAATATAGTAGACAAAGTGGCTTTTTCAACGTTATTTGTGACCTTTTAGGAAATTTAAGAATTTATGTGAAAGAGAAATAAACGCCCACAAATCCTCACTAATTTTCACGTTTTTTCTATATACAGTAGGGTTTTGGCAAGGAATTTCTATCTAAACTGGAATGTGAACTATCGATCAAAACGCGGTCCGAGGGAGATAACTTCACAGTAGCCCTCTGTCCCTGTTGTGTAGGCTGACTATTATAATGGAATTTATAAGGAATGTACGTAAAAAAATTTTTTTTTCACTTAAATTTTCTGAGTTTTAATGAACATTTAGGCATGGATGCGAACTCTTTAAATTCATTATTGAAATTTAAAAATGGATGAATAAATTGATGATGTACTGACGACAGCAGGTCAATCTATCCGAAACTGTGCCTTTAGATAAATAAAATATCTACAAGAAAGCTAATTTAATGTTATTTTAAAAACGAAATAAAAGTCACTTACTTATTATGCAGACAATGACTAAGTGGGCATTTTTAATTATTCCGAAATTTATGGTCACCCTACATACAAAGAAAATAACTTGTATATAATTACCGCAAAAACCTTACTTAAAGAATGATATTCCGCATCCAGTGTATGACTCACTATTGTAGACATTAATGGCACCCCTTTTCACCATCTTTTTTCTAATCGAAATTGTTGATTTCAAACAAAATTACAAAAAATAAATACGGGTAACACTTAGAAAGAGACAGAGGGCTACTGGGACGTTTTCTCCCTCGGACCGTGTGCTCTTTAAATAAAGTTTTATTTCCGATCGACCTTATTGCTTTTGCGATTGAGTCTTCTTTTAAATAAGAGACATGTGCAAGTTCAATTCAAGTTTAGATAGAATTTTCTTGGGTTTTGGATAGTAGAATTACTTAGTAGGAAGTGAGATAGGATATCAGCATGACTGTTGCCTGAAGGTTTGCACAATTTAGCGCAAAGGATTTTATTGTCGCGATTAGCGAAAGTGTTAGATACTATAACAATAGGCACATACCTACACCTATATTTCGTCAATTATGGCTAAGCACCATGTAGCAAAGACAAGTCAATTTCCACCACCCGCACAAATACAGATTTCTGGCTGCTAAAGAGAAATTATACTATAGATGTAAAAAAATATTGCCGTATGCACACTTTACCTTTTTAATAATTAAAAACTAGTGCTTGATTGCAATCTCGCCTGATGGTAAGCACTGGTGCAACCGTTGATGATAAAGCGCGCTAGTTTATTAAGCCTATTCACTCAAAAACGTAGTGAATAGGAAGGTACACGGAGTTGAGCGAGGTGAAACCCAACAACACGACCAGCGATGCTGTGCTAGAGGGAGATTGATCTGGAGACCCTCCACGACCAAACTTCCAACACAAAAATATTTGGCGCATCATTCCCGGCATACATCGTAACAACTGCTCAGACCCGTCCTTCGTACGGCTTCACCAGACATCATGCCGGAACACGACGAATCGTTTGGCGGCTAGACTTTGTCTGGTGGGTCTCATTTTTGCTGGGATTTGTTCCACCTTACCGGTCTTGCTGTTTTTGAAAACTATGTTCTGATCTATCATCTTTAACCTTCCAGGGACCAATGCGCCCTTGATCTCGGCTTTCACATCGTTGTATTCAAGAAACTCCATTGTCAGGTTTTCAGCTTTAAAATGTGGTTAGTTCTGTCCTCCACGCGCTAAATATTGTATGGAAAAATCAGCGGCTTTAACGAAACCAGGCTGGCGCAACTTAGAACAAAAAAAAAGAAAAAAAAAACGGGTGGTAACTTCTGCCGGCAGCCGATGTTATGGCCTACCACCGAGACCTTTTTTCTGTTTTTTTTAGGGTTCCGTACCTAAAAGGTAAAACGGAATCCTATTCATGAGACTTCGCTGTCCGTGTCTCATGAACCATAACAGCTAGACAGTTGAATTTTTTAGAGATTATGTATTTCTGCTGCCGCTATAACAACAAATTCTAAAAATAAAATATCTAAGGGGGTTCCCATACAACAAACAAGCATTCAATGCCGCCAAAACACAAGCGTGTCTTTTCACCGCCAAAAGGAGCCCGTTCACCTTGGCTCCTACTTTTCGAAATGTGTCCTTGGAGTGGTTCCGACCGCCTTCAGCTTTTGGGAGTCGAGATTTCCTCGAACCTTAACTTTGGGCGGTTCATTGAGTCCAAGGCCAAGGTGGCTGCCAGGAAACTTGACGTTATCGCAAAGGTCCGGCAGTACTTCACACCAGGGCAGCTTCTAATGTTATACAAAGCACAGGTCCGTTCGTGTGTGGAGTACTGCAGTCACATTTGGGCTGGTGCTGCCAAGTGTCATCTGGCCACTTTGGATTCAGTGGAGAGACGTGCAAAGAGGCCGATTGGTGACCCTGATCTAACTCGAGTTGGTCTCCAAAGCCTAGAGCACAGGGGTAGAGTAGCCAGCCTTTCGGTGTTCTATAGGATGCATTTCGGGGAGTGTGCGAGGGAATTGCATGATTTAATACCCCCATCCCCGTTCCACCAGCGGACGACCCGTCGTACGGCTGGTTTCCACCCTTTCGTTGTTAACACTACTACGATCCGGACGAAGCGTTTCGCCTCCTCCTTTATACCGCGTACATCGAGGGACTGGAACAATTTGCCAGCGGCGGTGTTTCCGTCGGACTACAATTTGAGTGTCTTCAAGGCTAGAGTGAATAGGCTCTTAATAAGCTAGTGCGCTTTACCATCAACGATTGCGTCACTGCTTACCATCAGGCAGGATTGCGGTCAAGCGCTAGTTTATAATACAGTATGTTAACTAACAGAGGGCGTTCCCGTTAACCCGAAATAGTATAGCATACATACATGCTAAAAAAAATATTTCCATTCGAAAACAAAATGTTTTAAAATTTTTCCAATAAGAAAATATTCAATAAAAATTTTAAATTGACATGTAAAAGAAACACACTGTACACGCGAACATGAAAGACGGCAACGTCGCAATTTATTTATACATGACGACTACTATTTTGATTTAAAACAGGTTTCAAATTTATTTCCAATTAGAATTTTTTTTTTATTCGGATTTTTTTATGGTTATTTTTCTATGCTGATATTTTTATTTTAATCTATTAATGATATATATTAACGAGTTTAAGGGAACGCCCTCTGTTATTTAACATACTGTATATAAAAAAAAAAAAAGTTTTTTTTTAAACAACTTTATAATTATCACCATATAGGTACCATATCAACTAACACCAACATATACCACATTATTATCTAATATTATCGACAACCACCCCCAAACTTATGAACACAGACTGAAACTCTAAAAAGAAGAAATGTAAACGATTTAATAACAGAACGTCTTCAGATAATTTTTCAGTGGAGCTAAAGTAACTTGCTCTGTTTGACTTAGCTTCGGCGCCTTCTACACGACTGAGAGTCGGTAACTGCTGAAATGGGTGCGATTTTTCAACGGATATTCTATAAAATGATTGATACACTGAACGTTGTGGACTCTTTGCTGGCTTTTGCTTTCCGTTTCTGAGCATTGTTGAGTAGAAAAAAATGATTGCGGAGGCTTTTACAAAGGGTGAGGTGCTTTTGGAAGTTTTGGAGAATTTTCATAGTAATATTTTTTTTAGAAATCTATAATTCTACTAATGTTCCTGCAGATAAAGGCTGCGAACATATCATGGCTATCTCACACATTCTCTGTCTGCGACACCAACACACACGCACGACACGTACAAATTGTCTGTTACGCGCAAAAGGCCTCGTGCTCTATAATTAACGAGTGAATTATTCTGCCAGAGATATAATGAAAACGAGTACACACGAACGGTCGTACCCCCCCCCCGGGGTCTGGGGTCCGGGGTCCGCCTAGCGCCTGAATAAAACATGCCTAGATAACTGCTGGCTCTGACAGTACATGGTAAATGTACGTGATCGTACCTACAACACAGAGATTGTGGATAGAAACTTGATCACTTATTTATCTTGTGAACAATTCTACCAGACATGAACATTGCCGAGACAAATAATTTCTTTACAAAAATAAGGAAAGTATATCTCACCATTATGTCCTTTATTTTATTTGACCCACATATCAATCACATTTTTAAATATTAACATATTAAAATATAAAGACATTTAAAAATATAAAAAATAGTAACCCACAGGTATCGGGAACAGGGTCCAAGCTACCTCACCCATTATTAGCTATTATCTGCTGTATATAAACTTTCTTATAAGTACATCGCTACAATGACCGGTGGTTCACGGTCTGCATCCTACGAATTCCTGTGACCATCACCTCGTGGTAATCAATCCAACTTGGCAAGAACTTTTCTAGAAGCTATGCTGGAAGCATAGTAACCCGCTTTATTAATATACCTACATATCTAGTTATCCTCTAAGCACACAAAATCAGGGGTGGACTGAATGCCTCGGGCATTACATTAACCGGCCGCTTTTAAATCATGCACAGTTAGATGATTTGTAATTTCAAGAGGTTTGGAACAAATACCTATCTACTCATTGCATGCTTATTCATCATCACACAATCGAATGAGCCTCCCCCGGGGGGCTTGTCGTCGGTGTGACCGCAGCCAAGTGCTGATTAATAATACATTTGTTTGTAAATTAATCATTGGCAGTGTTGCTACCTCACACGTCGAGCCTACATTAGGGGCGCCATCGGCAACGACAGCTGTACACTGTTAAGGATCGGTGGAAACGTTTTTAATTAGAAATTTAATTGGGTTTCTGTTTGATGAAGTAATTAATACGGTTCTTTCCTTTATTTGTTTATTTCAATTTAATAGTGCGTGTATTCTCATTAGTTTCGCCAAATTTGTCCATCTGATCGACGGGGACGAACGGGCATTTAAGAAAAATAATATTAAATTTATTCTCGATCATCGAACTCAGTATTTTGGAAAGACGAGTGGATTATGTTCTTAGATTAGTGCCATTTGTCCTACTAAATACTATTGTGCATGAAATGTTAATCGTTGTTTGTTGCCGTAGAGTAGCCAGCCTTTCGGTCTTCTATAGGATGCATTCTGGCGAGTGTGCAAGGGAATTGCATGATTTAATTCCCCCATCTCCGTTCCACCATCGGACGACCCGTCGTACGACGACTTTCCACCCTCACGTTGTAGAGACCACTACGATCCGGATGAAGCGTATCGCTTCTTCTTTTATACCGCGTACGTCGAGGGACTGGATTTGGTGGCGGCGGTGTTTCCGTCACACTACAATTTGAGTGTCTTCAAGGCTATAGTGAATAGGCTCTTAATAAACTAGCGCAATTTACCATCAACGATCGCATCACTGCTTACCATCAGGCGGGATTGCGGTCAAGCGCTGGTTTATAATTTATAAAAAAAAAAGTTTACTTTTCAAATTGTGTGATTCGTGTGAACGTTCTATTTTGAACTTTAGGCAATTTACTGTATGTCTGTAAATATATAATTTATTTATTTCATGTGGCTCTAAAACCATTTAATTAAACCAATATAACTACATTAATAATAATACAAAGCTTTGTCATAACCACAGCACTTCCCACGCAAAGAGAATTGATTAGAGCTAATCTACCATAATTGCCGCAAAGTGGCTTAGCCATTGTTTACCTAATTTATGATCTAGATATGGTCATGGGATACTTTGAATATACAGCATCAGATATTTATATAATAATGAAACCGTTCACTAATTACTAAGCACACTTACTAATGAATGTGGTGTGACTATCACAAAGGTTGTTGTTACTTAATCACATTACAACAATATAAACATCGATTGCGTGTTGTTTAATTCCGGTGCCATTTTAATTTAAATGAGGCGTGTGGGGCGATCATGCGGATCACATGAAATATTCTTTTATGTAGCGTTCACGCAAAGCCGCGGGTTTTGTTAGCTTAATAAAATAAATAAATATTGTTCGGTATTGAACAATCAAAATACAACGAAATAGCATTTGGATTAAGGTTCAATTTTAGGTGCATGTGTGACAAAAGCTATATAAAAGCTATAATACAAAAAAGTATAGTTGAATGCAAACAGTAAGTAATTAAAATGGTAAGTTAAATAGTGGCCGCGTCACGCTAACCCCTTAGTTAGTTCCAGGTAATTTAAACAGTTCACTCTTAATGGGTAGGAATCGTGAAACAGTTAAACTTCATTAGTTGGATTATAGCCGTAGTTAATACAGTTGTGGTTATTAAAGCTGGTAGTATTATAACTACAGTGATAGCGAAAAGCGATTTAAAGAAACGACACTGATTTAAACAAACAGTAGGTACTGATGTTCCAGCGCGTCCGCGTAACATACGAGGTACTTAACTGCGTCACACAGAATGGTATGTGTACATGTTTACAAGAAGTCAAGAACCATTTGAAGTTAGTTTTGACCCCTTCCTAATCAAAATCTATTTAACTTAAGGCGCTGTGCTCAGTAAAAATAGGCTTCAAAAAACAGTTGTTTAGCCAAATGTATACATTTCAGAGCAGCCAAAAATTTATATGTTAATCTTGATTATATGCAGCAGGAAACCATTGTTTTCAAAACACGTTTTGAATTAATTTTCTCGATAGAAAAAAATCCTAAAGTAACCCCTAAAATTGAATTTATAACAGTTGTAACTGTATTATTAATCATCAAATCTTGATAAAATTGAGAAGAGCGATGTAAAATATAATAGTAAATGAAACCATTGTTTTTGTTTATCGATTTAACTAAGATATTCTAAAATAAATAATGTATTTAATGATAAATAACGTGAACGAAACGTCGCTCCATTGCGGCGTCCATTGCCTTCTCTTTCACTTCTATGCTTAGCGACAGTGACCGCTGAGGCGCGCTGCTTGTCGGACCTATGTCACTTTTTGCTTTACCCCGCACAGAAAATAATTATATTTACGTGTCTGTTTGTTGATGAATAATCATATTTCGTTTTTGCCCGGGTTCAAACCCCAGGTTTACATTATATGCTTTTTGTAGATTTTAATTGAAATAAATGCTTTTTAATTTACTGTTGTATTTTTGCCGATATTTTATTTGATTTTTTCTGTAATTATTCTTTCTTTTTACTTTTTCGCGGCAAATTTTTCTTCACCTGTATGTGTTCGGGTTCAAACCCCAGCTTTACGTTGTATGCTTTTTGTTGGATTTCTTATTTGCAATTGTTTTTTTTTTTAATTATTATTAATTTATCCGATTTTCTGTATTTTTGTAGTAATTGTTCCATCTTTTTAAATATATTCTTTTTGTAACAATTATAATGCAAACTAATATTTAAAATCAATTCGTTATAATTTTCTTTCTACAAATTTCTAGAAATAATAAATAATAATAATAAGCCTTTATTTAACCATGAATTTCTTAGTTCATAATATAATTTAACAAAAGAAAAACAATAAAAATAACAGTTAATTTGATAATAGTTCAAAACAGTAAATTTAGATTTCATTTTGTTGCATTATTCATGGCCCCTTTCAGTATAGGCCTCCTCCAAGTGCCTCCATCTATTTCACTCGTACAAACCCGATTTCGATAAGAGTTGCAGTTTTGAAGAAAAAATCTTTTATTTTTTTAAATATCCGAAAATGCATTTTTTTAACAGTTACTCTAAACAGCTGTTTATAAATAGTAATTTCTAGAAATGATATATTTCTAACAGTTTCATGAAAAAAGGACATAACACAAAAAATTTAAGCAGAACGGACAAAGCGCATTATAAAAATAAAAAAGAAAACAAAAAAAAATAATAAAAAATGAAAATATGTATAAAATATACATTTTCGAAAATCGCAAGGTAAAGTAAACGGATGTTGGGATTCGAACCTGGTGCTCGTCTAATGCGAACTGGGGCTGTGACGAACAGAGCCAGCCATGCTTCGCGGTTGGGTTGTGAAATTACACTTCTAAATGTAGATGGAATAGAGAATGGTTGGTATAGATTTAATAGAACGTGCGTATTTCTCGATGCACGACGCCTCACGCATCGAAGTACTCGCGCGGAGCGCCCCGCGCCCCGCAGTGGGCGGGGCTAGTCGTGTCCCACTTCGTCTGCTTCACCCCCTCAAATACCTAAAAGTTTGCTATTCACAGCGTCTTAAACGCACCAAATTTAGTTAATATATTTTAAGGTTACCTGTACTGTAACCAGTACTCTAAATTTCATAAACATAGCTCAAATGGTTACGACGTTACACGACACTAATTCGACACTGATTCACATATCATCATCATCAACCTTTTATCGTCCCACTGCTGGGCACAGGTCTCCTCTCATACAGAGAAGGATTGAGCGTAATCACCACGCTTGCTCAATGCGGGTTGGCGATTTCAGACTTAAAGTCCAGGTTTCCTCAAGATGTTTTCCTTCACCTTCAGTCATTGGTGTCCAAGATATACTTAGAAAGTACATATAACTTTAGAAAAGTTAAATTGGTACTTGCCTGACCTGGAATCGAACCCGCGCACTCATACTTAAGAGGCTGGTGTTTCAACCACTAGGCCACCATGACTACAATTATTCATTATGATTCACATATAGAACAAATAAATATAGTTTAAAAAACTAAAAAAAACATGCTTTTAAAAAATATCAAACTAAAAAGTTAAAAATAATTAAAAAAAAAAGCGTGAGCCGCCTTGTTCCATATTTTTTGTATATTAAGCGCCTCGCGCTTTTTTTTAAATTATTTTTAACTTTTTAGTTTGATTTTACTCACTCACTCTCTCTCTCTCTCTCTCTCTCACACACACACACACACCTTCCACATGCACGCACTCATACAATTACTAGCATTTTGTTATTTATTGTTATTTTTCTCGTTTCCATTTTTGTTGCTTTCATATTTACAATTAACGGAGCCTTCAACTACAGGCATCTCTATGCCTAAATGGAGACTCCTTGACATGTAATGTAAGACAATTTTATATGAAATAAACTTATTATTATTATTTTTTTAAAAGCATGTTTTTTTAGTTTTTTAAACTATATTTATTTTCAACCTTTTAGTTCGATATTTTTTTTTTACAAAAATACGAACGAACGTATTGAAAACGGAGGGACATTTTACATGCTTTTTATTAGCTTCATTTGTATGTTTGCTTGCTTGCTTGTTTGTCCGTCTCTAACTCTTTGGACTACGAGTGAGCGGCTCATTACTGTAAAGTGTCCCACCGTTTTCGATACGTTCATTCGTTTGTTTTTTTTTTTTTATTTTAAGAATATTACGTAATGAGCCGCTCACTCGTAGTCCAAAGAGTTAGAGATGGACAAACAAACAAGCAAGCAAGCTAGCAAACATACAAGTGAAGCTAATAAGAAGCATGTAAAAACCTAACCCACTTCCAGATGACCTAAGAAGTTCAAACTTGGCATCCAGCTAGGTAATTGTTTATATCAGTACCTACAACAAAAATAAATAATAAACAGTTATTTTCTAATATTAAATACCTACTAGCTTTCCGACCGCGGCTTCGCCCGCGTGAAATTCGTTTATATCGCGCTTTTTAGATTCCTCATTTTCGAGGATTATCTTATCATGTAGGTAGCTTCTAAGTTTACATGTGCATATTCGTTTACCATATATTACCTTGTTTTACACACAGTGCCATCTATCAAAGAACTGGTATGAAGCTAACAATATGTTTGTTCCGTTCATAATTTAAATGTTTTTTTTCCACAAGCCGATGTATTTGTTCTAATTGTTCCATGTCTTTGTCTAAACCCGAATTGGTGGTCAGGTAAGAGTGAGTTTTGGTGGATAAGTGGTCTTAGTCTATTAAGGAACAAAGTTTTAAGTAATTTTGAAGGAATTGATAATAAACTAATGGGCCGGTAGGATTTCAAATCGCTGAGACACTTTCCTGGTTTAGCAATCATGATTATTTGGGCGACTTTCCACTGGGGAGGAATGTACCCATTCAAAAGCACTGCGTTATAAAGAGCTGTGAGAAATTTTAGACCTGCTTTAGGAAGTTCTTTTAATATTTTTGCTGTAATTAAATCACAACCAGGTGCATTGTGTTCGTTTAGTTTATTGATAGCAGTCTTAACTTCATTTTTCGTAACTTTTTCCAAGGGCAAGTCGAGTTGGTATGTTTCCTGTAAGTATGGTGTTATTTCACCATGAAATTCTTGTGATCCTTGAGCATCGTTGGGAATAAATACTTCGCTCAGGTGGTCGGCAAAGGTTTGTGCTTTTACGAGGTCACTTTTGGCCCATGATATTAGTAAGGATTAATTTCTATTATTTTAAACAAGCTTTCCGCCCGCGGCATCGCCCGCATGGTATTCAGTTATATCGCGCCTTTTAGATTTCCCTGGGGAAAATCAAATTTTTCCGAGATAAAACGTAAGTATGTACTTTATTATTTAATACGGACTTCCAACTTTACGTCTGCAAAATTTCAAAGCAATCTGTTCAGTAGTTACGACGTGAAAGCGGAACAAACAAACAAACAAACTCTCTTTACCCATTTATAATATTAGTAAGGATTTTCCAAATAATCGATTTTATTTACACTAAGTGCCGCCAAAAACTGTTATTAGAGTAACTGTTTTATGTATTTACATATTTATAGGATCTTATTAATTAGCTATTTATCTATATATTTATACAATCGATATTAACACAAACTGCACCCAACAATACCGGGCGGCGCCGCCTCAGTAGTCGACATCATTGTGAACAATTGTAACATTTGTATTATATGAGAAATATTCAGTGTTGCTGCCTACCGATTTATAGACACTTGTTTGAAATTTGAAAAAAGTTATTTGTAAAAAACATAAAAATTTACATGATGAGCAAATAATACATATTTTGGCTTAATAAACGATTTCATTTCATTTCATTTCAAATAGTAACTAACGTAAATAAACACGTAGGATTCTTTTAGTCCTGTTAGAACGCTCCTGTGTGGTATTTTCCGTCATCCACGTGGGCATTGCCATAGGGAAAATCTATAGTGGTAAACTGACTACGACAATATGACGAATATCGTTGTGACCGGGCACCATATAAA
The DNA here is from genome assembly GCA_017933935.1 of Sesamia nonagrioides. Classification (NCBI taxonomy): domain Eukaryota; kingdom Metazoa; phylum Arthropoda; class Insecta; order Lepidoptera; family Noctuidae; genus Sesamia; species Sesamia nonagrioides. The sequence continues at coordinate 292,504 of JADWQK010001095.1, read as the reverse complement.
TCTGTGGTTATTCCATACAAAGCTTTGACGATAACCATTTGATGACAAATAACTCGCGAAGTGCAATGTGCGCTAACTGGCAGCCTAAGTTATACGCGGAAGCGGCTGATCGATGTATCAATAAAAAAATAGAATAGTAGATAAATATTATACCAAGTTGTGGTAGCCCAGTGGTTAAAACACCAACCAGCATGAGTGTATGAGTGTGCGGGTTCGATTCCAGGTCAGGCAAGTACCAATGTAACTTTTCTAAGTTATATGTACTTTCTAATTATATCTTGGACACCAATGACTGATTACAAGGTGAAGGAAAACATCTTGAGGAAACCTGGTCTGAAATCGCCAACCCGCATTAAGCAAGCGTGGTGATGACGCTTAATCCTTCTCTGTATGAGAGGAGACCTATGCCCAGTAGTGGAACGATAAAAAGGTTGATGATGATATCATGTAGTGGCGAAATAATAACCACTATATCGACTCATATACAAACCTTGATGTAGTAAGGCTGGAGAAATAAACAATCTTAGAAGGTACAATAGTAAGCCATCGGCCCCCATTTTAGGTACATGTTAAAAGTTGATTTTCTATCTATAAGTAGAAGGGAGAACTAACTTCATAGTGAAAAGCTGCTGGTTTAGCACTTTCTTGGGATATCATAATTTAGTTCGAAACGAGTCGATCGAGGAGTAAGTACTACATGATGACGTAGTAACTTTAGTCTTCTCTTAAAATCCACCTGACAATGTTTTACTTTATAATTTGAGGTAACGTCAACTGCATCAGGCCATCAATCAACTTACTGACATCTATTGACGACACACGCTCCATCTCATCGCTCACTCCACCGCCACATTGACAGTAAACACGCATCGATCTTCAGCATGGACTGTCGCACGGCTCGACATCGAACCCATTGCCCGAGCCCGAGCCGGACGCGACAGATAAATTGTAATAGATAAGCTTTTCATATCACTGTCACTCGGACATACGTATCCATCAACTTTTTGTACCTCCATTTTATTTTTCATAAGCCATATTTTAGATAAAAGGTTGGGATGCCCCATAAATATGCATGGATGTGATCTAAAATCAACGTTTCAAACGGGGAATTTGAATATGAAGTGGTCATTTATTAACAATTCGGGTTTACATGTCGATTTGAATTCTGCACTTTACCATGCAGAGTGAGTTCTGAATAAACACTGATGTTTAATTGCGTGTTCATTGTTGAAAATTCTAGACAAAAACTCATAGACAAGAAAAAATAATCACACAATCTCCAGCAATGAAGCCAGAGCTTTTTGCGGTGGGAGCTAGAGTAGCGAGCTGAGGTCACTGCTCACGCCCATCTAACTGGTGAAGGGCAAATATTGCAAATTTATTGCGAGCCTGTGGCTTAAGTGCGTAATCAAAGAGCGCTGGCAGGGGTCCGCGGGTTCACGGACCTCTCCGGCTAAGGGTAGGTATCAAAGTACCTTTGTGACATATACACTAGGTTCAAGTTCTCTACGGAAGAAGAAAATGGGCGGGTTATAACATTTGTACCGAATTTGCCACATATTCGCCAAAAATGTAAACAAATGTAAATGTATGAAATAATAACTTCAATTTTATAACGTTTCAATAGTGTTAGTCACTCTGAAATCAACTTAATTGTCATTGAAGTAAGTTGAAATTTGTGTACCTTAAAATAGGGTAAGGTTGGGCAACACTGCGCAGTTGTCCTACAAGTACTTGTATTTTTTCGTGAGATTTGCCATATTTGATGAGATTTGTTTTACTGTGTCAACAACGTTTGAATAATTGGTAAACTGAGAAGCCAATCTTGGAGCTTTATTCAGTTATCCATGAATTATTAATCCATTGCAAATTAGCTTTCTTCAAGACAAACCAATCTTACGGAACTTTTTCTTGGATGTTTTATATTTAAATTAGCTGTTTTCCGTAACTTTGTCTGCAATTGACTGTGAAAAGCAAATGTCCTCTTCCAGGTCCCAGGTGGCTTATTTGTCATAATAATAACGATTAATTAAAGCGAGTTACTTTCGTATATATAACATGAAGTAGGTCCGGCAGTACCTACAATCTGTGTTTTATTAGTACGATTCGCTCCCTCTACAACGGGTCAACAATTGAGAAGGAGATCTACCAATCCTTAACAATAATATGACTTGTTATCCCCAATCTTTATTTGATAAATGTCAACACAGAGTAGCTAGCTGCAGCCATCTCGCCGTCGCCGGGCGCACCTCGCCGAGGTATAAATATTCATGAGCGGCTCCGCTATCCATTAGGGGTTCCTCCGTGATTGACGAAAATGCCTTTATTAATATCATTCCAAAAGTCCACGTTTTTATTTGTGCACGAGTTTGGAATGTCAATATGGCTGTACCTACGAAATGATCCCTTATTATTTCTTATCTTCAATTCAAATATTTTTATTATAATTTAATAATTTTGTTAAATAAATTGACTCGCCTACGTTATTAACCATATTTTAAATAAAACTTTACATTATTTTTGCATATATTTCAACTAGAAGATAAAAAATAAAGGAAACGATTTTTTTTTTTTATGTTTGTTTGTTATAATTTCATGATAAAACGTCTAAAAAACGACGCTGAAAAACTATAAAACAAGATATTCAGAATACTGAACTGAACAAAGTTGCTAATGTAGTTGCAAGTAAATAGACACAGTAGATTCTACCAAGATGCCTTCGTTGTAAATTGACAACATATAGGTATATGTAACGTGTGACTACGCCTTTCCAAACATGAAAATTTATTATTTTATTTTATATTGCATACTTCAGAATAGTATAGTAAGACATTATTGTCAATTTACAACGAAGGCATCTTGGTAGAGTCTACTGTGTCCATTTACTTGCAACTACATTAGCAACTTTGTTCAGTTCAGTATTCTGAATATCTTGTTTTATAGTTTTTCAGCGTCGTTTTTTATCGTAGTTGGGTTTTAGTTTTTTTACTTTTTATTATTTGTACTATTTTGGTGTTAAAGTGTATTTGTGGCGCATAATATTAACAAAAGTTAAACTGATGAACTAAAAACTAGGTACTTGACATATTACATCTACACGCTCATATAACAACATAAGCCCGAAGGTATACAGTGCAGAGGACATTTTATGGGAGTTTTAGCCAGTTATCAAACTGTTTCCGCCTTCACCGCGTGGAGTTACTCCCAGCTTATGTCGTTTTCATTAGTGCATTACATATTCTATTAAGGTTCACAATGCTCTATATTGCATAAAGCGATTCACAGTTCCCGTGATCCGCGCTTTACTGTTATCGCTCATATTTAACATCATTAAAGCATTCTTGTAATTATGTACAAGCATAAAGTACTCGTGAAGCTCTTTCACGTGATACCAAACACGGTCTATTTATTTTAATTTTATATTAACATAGAACTTTTTGTCCGCTAGAGGGCGCAATACAAAATTTGGTGACAACCTTTATAGCTCGTAACCAACAGAATATCAAGGCCCTTCTAATGGTACTGCAGTGGTCTTATTCTGATAAGTAGTAAAGAAGCTATGAACGAAAAGATGTACGACTGACGATGACTGATGACTGATGTGACGATTAACGATCTGCTGATGCCCGGTATCTATGGGTATGCAGATGACAGCACAGTTGTAGAGAGATACCTGCCGGGTGCTCGGGCTAGTAGGGAATCAATCCGGTCCGAAAGATAGGCCATGGTTGAGCGAACGAGTGTTGCACTGCAGGCAGTCTCCGAATGGGGCAATGCCAATCTTGTAGCATTCAATGCCGACAAAACACAGGCGTGTCTTTTCACCGCCAAAAGGAGCCCGTTCACCTTGGCTCCTACTTTTCGGAATGTATCCTTGGAGTGTTCCGACCGCCTTCAGCTTTTGGGAGTTGAGATTTCCTCGGACCTTAACTTTGGGCGGTTCATTGAGTCCAAGGCTAAGGTGGCTGCCAGGAAACTTGGCGTTATCGCAAAGGTCCGGCAGTACTTCACACCTGGGCAGCTTCTAATGTTATACAAAGCACAGGTCCGTTCGTGTGTGGAGTACTGCAGCCACATTTGGGCTGGTGCTGCCAAGTGTCACCTGGCCACTTTGGATTCAGTGGAGAGACGTGCAAAGAGGCTGATTGGTGACCCTGATCTAACTCGAGTCGGTCTCCAAAGCCTAGAGCACAGGCGTAGAGTAGCCAGCCTTTCGGTGTTCTATAGGATGCATTTCGGGGAGTGTGCGATGGAATTGCATGATTTAATTCCCCCATCTCCGTTCCACCAGCGGACGACCCGTCGTACGGCTGGTTTCCACCCTTACGTTGTTAACACCACTACGATCCGGACGAAGCGTTTCGCCTCCTCCTTTATACCGCGTACATCGAGGGACTGGAATAGTTTGCCAGCGGCGGTGTTTCCGTCGGACTACAATTTGAGTGTCTTCAAGGCTAGAGTGAATAGGCTCTTAATAAACTAGTGCGCTTTACCATCAACGACTGCGTCACTGCTTACCATCAGGCAGATTGCGGTCAAGCGCTAGTTTATAATATAATAAAAAAAAAAAAATGTGAATTATATGTAACCAGCCCATGAATACAGGTAAAGTCACAAGCAAATGCTAGCAATATATATATATATTCAAAATGTACAAGTAAAACGCTTTCATATGATACCAAACACGGCATATTTATCTTAACTTTATTTTTTTACACTGTATGTTTTGTCCGCTAGAGGGCGCCACATTAGATTTTGTGAAACCCCATATAGCCTATAACCAGCAGACAATTAAGACGCTTCTAATGAAGTGAAGGATGACGCTTCTGTAGTTTAGAAGTTACGAGGGAACAGATGAACATACATACATACATACATAGCCTGTCAAAATCATAACCCCCCTTTTGCTTTGCCGTAGTCGGGGCAAATTCGGTAAAAATTTGGCTCATGGGCAGGCCATGGCCTGTAATAGGATATAGGATGCTGATATTCCTTTATCCTGGTATTCTCACGGAATCGACACCTATGCGGGTGATACTACAGGGCGCAGCTAGTCGACATCACGATAAATAAATAAAGTACGTCATTTTTTTTTTTATATATACAACGTGTGACATAAAGGGTATATACATAACAAAGGCATGGCATCTTTACATGATATCAAACGATATTGGAAGGGTTTTTTAATCCTATCTCTTTATGTTAGGAAGTTATGAGGAAAAACACCGCCTGTGATAGGCGACTATCATACTAGTCGCACAGAGATATTGAAGACATTAATTATCGGATTTTGGCAAGTAACGTGACGGGTAACGAGTAGTTATTAACGTATGTAGTGTGCTGCCACGTTTGTTATGATTTGATTTTAAGAAAAACACGAAACCGAAAATTTGGTACCAAGTTTTTGAGTATTTTATTTTGACCTGAAACCCTTCCGATATCGTTTGATATCATCTAAAGATGCCATGCCCTTGGTATGTATATACCCTTTTTGTTACACGTTGTATATTATAAACTAGCGCTTGACCTCAATCCTGCCTGATGGTAAGCAGTGACGCAATCGTTGGTGGTAAAGCGCACTAGTTTATTAAGAGCCTATTCACTCTAGCCTTGAAGACACTCAAATTGTAGTCCGATGGAAACACCGCCGCTGGCAAATTGTTCCAGCCCCTAGATGTACGCAGTATAAAGGAGGAGGCGAAACGCTTCGTTCAGATCATAGTGGTGTTAACAACGTAAGGGTGAAAACCAGCCGTACGGCGGGTCGTCCGATGGTGGAACGGAGATGGGGGAATTAAATCATGCAATTCCCTCGCACACTCCCCAAAATGCATCCTATAGAACACCGAAAGGCTGTCTACTCTACGCCTGTGCTCTAGGCTTTGGAGACCATCTCGAGTTAGATCAGGGTCACCAATCAGCCTCTTCGCACGCCTCTCCATCGAATCCAAAGTGGCCAGGTGAAACTTTGCAGCACCAGCTCAAATGTGGCTGCAGTACTCCACACACGAACGGACCTGTGCTTTGTACAACATTAGAAGCTGCCCAGGTGAGAAGTACTGCCGGATCTTTGCGATAACGCCAAGTGTCCTGGCAGCCACCTTGGCCTTGGACTCAATGAACCGCCCAAAGTTAAGGTTCGAGGAAATCTCAACTCCCAAAAGCTGAAGGCGGTCGGAACACTCCAAGGACACATTTCGAAAAGTAGGAGCCAAGGTGAACGGGCTCTTTTTGGCGGTGAAAAGACACGCCTGTGTTTTGGCGGCATTGAATGCTACAAGATTGTCATTGCCCCATTCGGAGACTGCCTGCAGTGCAACATTCGTTCGCTCAACTATGGCCTCTCTTTCGGACCGGATTGATTCCCTACTAGCCCAATCATCTGGCAGGTATCTCTCTACAACTGTGCTGTCATCTGCATACCCATAGATACCGGGCATCAGCAGATCGTTAATATGCAGCAGGAACAGAGTTGCAGAGAGAATAGACCTTTGAGGAACACCGGCATTAGTTGACATGGGCTCAGAAGAGCATCCGTCGACAACAACTCGGAGGGACCGTTCAGTCAGGAAGTCTTTTACCCAGCCAGTCAGGCTAGGGGAAATGCCATACGCTGGAAGCTCACTCAAAAGGCCAGCGTGCCATACCCGGTCGAAGGCCTTCGAGACATCAAGGGAGACAGCAATCGCTTCCCCAATCTTCTCGAGGGCCTCGCCCCACAAGTGAGTGGCATACACTAGTAGGTCCCCAGTTGACCGATTGCGGCGAAACCCGTACTTTCGGTCACTGAGGAGATCGTTACCTTCCAGGTATGCCAAGAGGCGCGAGTTCAATACACGCTCCATAATTTTGCAAATTATGGAGGTGATCGAAATCGGCTGAAAATTGGCAGGATCGGCACAACTACCTTGTCTGGGCACGGGCTGCACGTTAGCAAGCTTCCAGGACTTGGGCACTATACCAGTCCTAAATGAGAGGCGATACAAGCGCGTCAATACAGGAGACAACTCGGGCGCACATGCTTTAAGAACAATCGCTGGTATACCATCCGGACCACTAGCCTTATTCACGTCCAGACGACACAGTACTCTCAGAACCTCCTTGTTCCTAATGCGAACCTCAGGCATTGAATCTCCGCAATGAGGTAAATTAGGTGGAGTAGCACTGCCAGTATCAAGACGCGAATTATGGGCAAAGAGAGATGCAAAGAGAGCTGCTTTCTCTCTTGCCGTATGAGCCAGAGTTCCATCAGGCCTAACCAGCGGAGGCAGTGAGGGCCGACAGAAGTTCGCCTCAACCGATTTGGCAAGGGACCAAAAAGATCTGCTACCGGATGGCTGCGCAGATAACTTGTTGCCAATATGGGTGATGCGGTCGAAGCGAGCCTTCTTCCTTCAAGCAGCACGGTTAAAGGCTCTCTTCTTTGAGCTTAGATCCGGAGCTCCGCGGTCACGAGCGTCAACCCAGGCGAGAAATGCCGTGTGCTTACGCCGTTCAGCTTGGACACAATCGGCATTGAACTATGGGTGAGCCGAGCCACCGACGGGCACGTCATTGAATGGGATAAAATACTCCATAGCTTGACGCACCTCATCGGTTATAGCGTCCGCACAGCTCGACGGATTGTCAGAAGAGAAGCAGACCTGCTGCCAAGGATAAGACGCAAAGAAGTGGCGCATCTCATCTCAATCCGCTGACCTGTATCGCCACATTCGCCGTTCACCACGAGAGTCGTGATCTGGTGGGGAGAAGGACGATACAGACTTCATCAGACAGTGGTCTGAAGTTCCCAATGGTGAGGAAACTGTTACAACACATCTGTCCGAATCAGTAGTCAGCAGAAAGTCCAAACAGTTGGCAGTATGACCAACTACATCAGGCACCCTAGTCGCTTGCTCTACCAGCTGGGAAAGGCCCATTGAAAGTGTGAAGTTTCGCACCTCTCTCCCAGCGTGGTCGGTCCTTTGGTATGGGAAGAGCCAGTCCTGGTGGCAGGCGTTGAAGTCCCCCAGAGCGTCAGGGTGGCTCACTGAGGTGGTCAAATAATCGAGTTGTCTCTTGATCACCGCTGTGCGATCGGTAGATACAGCCGATACAGGTGTAAACAATTTTGTCCACACCAGTGTCAACCAACAGCCACAGGGACGAGAAGTGAGGGTCTTCGAGGTGACGGAGGCGCCGGCAACAGATGTCATTGCGGACATACACACAGACCCCGGCATGCTGCAGGCTCCAAAAAGTATCCCAGGTAGGGGTCGCAATACCGAATCATTTAAGCAAAACCGGTATTTTCGGTATTAGCATCAGACCAACACCGATAATCCGGTATTTTCGATATTTCCGGGATTAAGCCAAAGTTAACAAATTTAGTGCAACAAAGTTAGGTTAAGCAGTAGGTAATAGTATGTAGGTACAGAATTAAATAATGAGAGAAAAATCCGTGTGTGGATAACAAAAACAAACCAACAAAACAGGCAATGGCGATGACGAAAAGGAAAATTTGACACTTGTCTGTCGCAACTAACTTCAATTCACTCACTTGCACCATTCGCGTCCCGCCTTTGGTTCGTTCGCTAATCATTGCGCGGGAAATTCGACTACTTGGCTGTCAAGGTTTTTTTTTTTTTCTTTTTATAATTATAATCTCTGATGGTAAACAGTGATGCAGTCCACTCCGATGAGCTTCCGTCGACAACAACTCGAAGGGACCGTTAAGTCAGAAAGTCTTTTACCCAGCTAGTCAGGCCAGGTGAAATGCCGTACGCTGGAAGCTAATTCAAAAGGCCAGTGTGCCATACCCGGTCGAAGGCCCTCGAGACATCTAGGGAGACGACAACCGCTTCCCCATTTTTCTCGAGGGCCTCGCCCCACAAGTGAGTGGTATACACTAGTAGGTCTACAGTTGACCGTTTGCTTCGAAACCTGTACTGTTGGTCACTCAGGAGACCGTTACCTTCCAGGTATGCAAACAGGCGCGAGTTCTATACACGCTCCATAATCTTGCAGAATATGGAGGTCATTGAAATCGGTCGACAGTTGGAAGGATCGGGACAACAATCGCTGATATACCATCTGGTCCACTAGGCATATTTACGTATAGACGATACAGTACTCTCAGAACCTACTTGTGCCTAATGCGAACCATTGAAGTGTCACAGTGTGACAAATTCAGTGGAGTAGTACTGCTAGTATCCAGACGCGAACTGTAAGGGAAGAGAGATGTAAAGATATCTGCCTTTTCTCCCGCCGTATTAGCCAGAATTCCATCGAACTTAACCAGTGGAGGCAGTATGATTCATCAATCTTGTTGTGAGGTGAACGATCTCGTGCGCGCGTAATTTGAATTATATAACGCGTAACTTTTTCTATTTATATTTATTTTACTAAAACCGAAAATACCGAATATCCCGGTATTTGGGAAATGAATACCGTTATTAATTAGACCTAAATTTGGCCCGGTATTCCAGTATTTTCGGAATTCGGTATCCCGGTTTGCGACTCCTAATCCCAGGTAGCCGAGGTATGCCGCATCAGACGGAGATCTGATCTGGGTCTCCGTCAAGAAAAGTAGATGTGGCTTTTCAGTCTCAAGGTGGTGATGTAACTACTGCAATGAGATTGGAGTGCAGAAAAAAATTGAGTGAATAGGAAGGAAGACGGCAGTTGAGTGAGGTGATGCAATGATAAACCCAACAATGCGACCAACGATGCTGGGCCAGAGGGAGTTTGATCTGGAGACTGCGGGGACGCCTGAACACCCCCAGGGATCGCCATCGGGTCCTCTCGTCCGGTCGCCAAACGGCACGATGGGGCCACCCTGGGATTTTTCGCAGTTGGCGGGGAGCCTTTCGTATGCGGCTGGCACACTACTTGGGCCCCCAACTACCTGCGGTCGGCCAGCGAAGCACCGTGCTTCGGATCCCGCTACCCTCCACGACCAAACTCCTGAAACAACACCATTTGGCGCATCGAACCCGGCACACATCGCACCACAACTGCTCAGACCCGTCCTCCGAACGACTTCACCAGACATCATGCCGGAACACGACGAATCGCTTGGCGGCATGACTTTGTCTGGTGGGTGGTAACTTACGCCGGCGGCTGATGTTGTGGCTTACCACCGAGAAAAGTGTCATAGTCCATCAATGGGGAAAATGTCGTGAGGAGTGTTTTAAGAATGAATGTTGCTGGCTATAAGAATGGGGGAAGACCAGAGAAACAATGGAATGTGTCAATAATGATGTCTTCTCGATATAAAGGGGTCATCCTCTTTATATCGAGTCTAATAGAGAAGAATGGAAAAATAACATGTTTCGCCAACCCCAAAAAAACTGGCTTAAGGGCACGATAATGAATGATCGTAGTCGACGAATTTAAGTGAAATCGCGATGATTATAAAATAGGTCTGTACCTTCAACACCGAAGTGGATAACATACTTTGCGTAATTGACTTAGTGGCGCCACCGTCGCTCAACTATGTGGCAACTCTCGCTGGCAGACGCTTCGATAAACAACTAATAACAAATTAATATACGAAGTTGCACCGCTCTTCAACAAGCCGCGGCTTCTCAAACTTTATGCTACAGTCTCCGAAAGAGACCACTTAGCATGCTTCGACATGGAGGATTATATTAATGCAACTGTGTCAGAGCATAAATGTTCACCAAAATAATCCATTATAGTTTAAAATTACCTTAGACTGGACCAACATCTCAGCAATTAAGGTCCTTTACGACGATGCGCTTGTTAGGAGTCACTTTTGAACACAACGCTGTCATATGGGCTCCACATGAGGCCAAATACGCGCTAATGTTAGAGCGTATTCAAAATAAGTTTCCACGATATCTATATCTAAAATTATACGGGATGTATCTATTTTACCCGCTAATGTACCCCACTTATTCGTGCTGGGCATGGTAGGAAATAATGAGTAAACGTATAGGGTCAAGTTACTGCGGGGCCTGGAAGATAAGCATGGGGTTTTAGGTCGCATAGCCATATTTGTTCCGGACTATATTAGGAGGCGGTGACGCCCACCAACCACTACTAGCCACGCCAACAGCCAGAATCAATTTACTTGCCAGGACGCCTCTTGTCAGAGCGATGGTCACCATAAACCTTTTACCTTTTTTTTTTAATATTTTTTTTTTTTTATGGAATGTCGTTTTAGTGAGTTCGCAAGATTTCTTTTAATGAACAGCATTCTAGTGGCGTTTCGCTCTGTTGGAATTATTTTGAAGAAAATTGCTAATCTATTCCTCCTTAAGTTCGGAAATATGATTGTTCAGCAATGTAAATGACGTAATGAGTGTTGTTGAACGGTCATAATGAAACCCATTGTATCGAATAGTGTTGTTTTAAATTTTAATATTATTTGTTATAGTTTTTTATTTTTATTTTATTAGACTTGTTTTAATTAAATTTTATTATATGTGTAAGTTTCCAAAATGTCTGTCGTGAAATGTATCCTTTCTGCCGCATTAGGTTAAGCAACCTGTAATGGTAGTAAGTGTGTGATTATATAAATAAATAAATAAAATAAGTACCTATATAATGGAAGCAACTTCGAGGTAGTAACGACTTAGCAGGTAGGTAATGAATGTTAGCATTGTTCAAAGCATTCTTCATTAAAGACCACAGATCTTCAATCCAGTCCACGCATTCAATATTCCTGAATATTACCCTCACTTGACCATCCACGGGAAAACAATTCAAACTTTGCGAACCACTGATAACTATGCTTCAGCTGGGAGTCGAACCCAGCAAGTTGTGTTCAAATTAATTGAGAACCGCCATCGTGCGGTGTCCCAGCCAACAGCCAACAGCCCAGCTTAGTTCGCACGACACACGTCCCTCCCCCCGCGCCCGCGCCCGCGCCTCCCTTCCGATGTCGCCAATTAAATCTATAGACACTAATTTACAGACATAGTTGGGTAGTTGAAAACCGCTGTTTATTCATAGATCGCTTTGAACTAGACACGTTCCAACGCCTGGTGTGTTCTCGACTGTCTACAGTTGCTAAAAGCAGTTTTCGAATTTAATTTCGAGGGTATTTTGTTATACTTACTTACCTAATTACGGCTGGAGCCCAGTGAGGCATAAAGCCAAAATTTCGTGAAAAGGTCATGCAGTCAATAGCCCGAGTTAGTAAATGTCGACTGGAAGGTCAGACATACTTTGTGTGGAACTGGCTATTTCATAAAATTGATGCGTTCATTTACAGTGAATTGTTTTTGTTTTAGGAGCAACAAATGTATAAATACCTGCTCATTCTTAAAATAACACAGCCAGTATTTTCGACAAAAACGTACGACAAACGACAAAAACGAAAAAACTAATTACAAAAGGGAATTGCAATTGAATACTTCGAAATAAAAATATTGAACATTTTATAAAAACATTTTGTACATTTCAGCATAACTTCAGAGCAAGCGCTGCCGCACCATACATCGCTGAGCGCCCCAATTTATAATGCTGGAGCTGTCCCGAACCAAAACATCAAATCAGTTCCCGGAAAATGTCCCTAAACGCTTACTGATGAATACGATTAACGAGACACTGTCTTTAGGACGTCTTGACCCAATTGAGACCCCAGGATCCCGGCAGAGTCCCGAGGGAGTGCGGGACTGGCAAGTCGCTCAGTCTACGATTACAATGCCCGTATCGTGGATACACGTCGGCTAATTGGAGATGTACATTAATTCGATTCCATGTTCGTTTCTTTTTTTGTCAAAATATAATCATATTAGGTATCTCGAAGAAAATATAATCTCGAGATTGTTTGCTGTTGTAGTAAGACAATTTTCTTCATAAATTTTACAGACAATAAATAACTGATTTTCACTTGTTTGAAAATTTCTAAAACTCCTCCCATCCTACCCCAATACCTCCTGTTTGTAAAATTTCGGGGTTTATTCCTGGTTATTTTTTAATAGAAAAATCAGAAATCCCAAAAAAGTTTTATAAGTAAGTTTCGTAAAATTTCCTCAGCTGAAACCTTCCACGCAGTGTTATTAATCTCTTATAAAAATGAAAACCTATAAAAAGTCCAAACATTATTTAGGAAACTCCATACCTCCGCTCTAGGTACCATTACGCCGGCAAAGTTTAGAAGTCGTGCAGTTCAAGAAGCCATATACTTTAGAAAAACATAATATAATGTTATAAAGAAAATGAGATATTAGTTTGTAAAGCGATCGCTTCATTTTGAAGGTTGTTATAACGCACGAGTAGTCCCCAAGATATTACACATCCCCGAACATAAGTACCAAATATGATTAAATGTTTTTCAATATATTGTTTTGTGGAAGAAATAATTTAATTTTTATTGGAGTTCTCCTCGTTTTATTGATATTGTGTTTGTGATCTAATTTAAAGGAGCAAATGATAAACATCAACGAGCTCGCTGGTTTGACGTGAACTGATTGCTGTCGCCATAATTAATATAAGCCCTAATGGTCGTTAAGCTTTAAATTAAATGTTCCAAAGTAATCAATTACCAAAATCGCCTTTCTACACCTATTAATGAGCAAAGGGCAAACCAGTAGGTACTAGCGTTCCATACAAATATCTACACCTTATTTTTTTGTCCTAAACATACTAACTTACATTCAAAACAAGGCACAATACGTCTAACAATTCCATCCCTAGTCAATATAAATCGCAAAGTTTACAAACTTTCTGGTTCATCGAAGTGCGCACCAAACAGTCGCTCGTCTGCACAGCCGGCGTTTGTTTGTGCAAGAATACGTCGCCAGCGATTGTCGCATGACTGTTTGAACGGAAAATGATGCAGGATGTGACTGACTCGTCAAGACATGGTTATTTGGTACTCTGTAAGAAATTTCATCCCCTAATTTTAGTAGAATTACCAGTTATTTTTTTAGTATATAATGACTTGTTGTCATTATAATTTTGTGTGTGTATATAGAAGACAGCACACCATGTCTGTACGTTTTGTAATATTTTTTTTATATTTATAAGTCGCAAAAAGGGACCACCGTATTGCCAACTGGCTACTGAGAAAGTATTAATGGAAAAACTCTTCGCAAAATTCTACATCTTATAATGAGTTCCAATGGACAGGATTGCGGCCTTAATTTTAATGAAATAACTTTTTATAAGACCACTCTAGCAGAAAACTGGCTGCCATACGCATGAATCTGCTTGCGGCATTTGTCTCGAATTTGAACATTTTGTGTTAAAGAAATTGCTGACAGCCCTTTATTTTTTGCCTTTATGACCTTGGTTTATTAACAGAGGTCCAAGATTAACATTAAACAATTCATCTTTACTGACCTTCCTCACTTATGTAAGTACTTCTCTAAACATCCTAAGGCGAGTTCTTAGGGTTTCGCTAAAAGCTTTGGTCAATTATATTGTGGGTCTACCTGTAAACTTCGTGAGGCGGTGAGGTTCGTGAATTTAAAATGTAACCGTGATAGTACACAGATTGCAAACCCGAGTCTCATTGAAATTAAACAATTTTAATTATGTTTTAAAAGAAAAAAGATCGGTCATCAATTTTCTTCAAAGATCGCATTTCCATTTGGGACTAAAGGCTATAATCAAAAATATGCTAACTCGTCAGTCTCAAAAAAATTGTAATAAATACATTTAAATATTTTTTTTATGTAACTAACCTATCTAATATGTCTTGTTTTTGGTTTTCCATTGTGCTTTATCGTTTAAATTGACATGTGTGGCCATGTGGCTTATGTTTAAAAGATAATACAACAAATCAATCAATCAATGGAAATAAATCATGGCTGTGTGCGTGTGTGCCTGTGTGTGTGTTTGTGTGTCTGTGTGGGCGTGTGTGTCTATACTGTAACACATCCAGCTCAAAAGCATCATTCTTTCACCAACAAACAAAACGTATTCGTTACAAAGAAGATACAACAATAAATAGGTCATAAAAACAAGATTTATCAAACGCCGAACGTCGTCCAATTTATCGAAAATTCGGAAGCCAAACAAAAAGCGTGCTTCACTAGATGCTCCCGCCCCAAAGACCCACCAAACACGACAACACAACATCGCCCCTACGAAAAACTAATTTCCTAACAAAACATAGGATTGAATTAAAATACAACGACAGAATATATATTGTCTTTTTGCTAAAGCAATAGATACGACGCCTGTTTTTGTTCGTTTGCGACGGAACAAATAATGTCCAGGGCAGGCTGGGTGATGTGAGCTATAAGTTAGCTGCAGAAGAGCCACTATACACAATATTATCGTAACGATTCATATGTCTCTTTTTCTGCATACTGCAACTATTCATAAAAGTATTTCAGCCTTTTTATAATTGGATTACTTATAAAGACACAGCCAACCACATGAAGAGTCTAATACATACTCATAGATATGAACACGTCAGTACCAATTCGCTGAACGTATATTTTTAATCTCCCTGGTTTAACTCTAATTCGAACGCGCTCAAGATTCCGATGTGGAATCCTCCTCCAATACAGTACCGGATGAAAAAAGTATTAGATTATTTATAATTGAATTGTCGG
The DNA here is from genome assembly GCA_017933935.1 of Sesamia nonagrioides. Taxonomy (NCBI): domain Eukaryota; kingdom Metazoa; phylum Arthropoda; class Insecta; order Lepidoptera; family Noctuidae; genus Sesamia; species Sesamia nonagrioides. Next base: position 276,983 of record JADWQK010001095.1, on the reverse strand, counting down.
CGAGTTGTTTTACGTTGGTCTGTCAGAAAACGCACTTATTGAGTTACCTCCCGTGAGGAATTTGTTTTTTTTACAGTTGCTTTGTTCTAGCCCCGGCAGAACGATTGTTTATAAATATATGGTAAATGCTGTTGGAATTCAACTTGAAAGCGGTACTTGTTATTATTATTAATGTATTGTTTCGAGATTATGCGAGCGTATAGTTAACTTCTTTGGACAGCCATTAGTCCGGACCCCGAGCCAATTTGAATACCTATTATGGATACCAATCAGATCAAGCATGTCTTATAAAAACAGCCCCAATTATTAGATGATCCAATTTAAAAAGTGTTATCTTCTGTAGAAAAGTTGTGTCTCTCAAGAGCTGCCGCACCATTTTATCCTTTGCCAATCTTTACAAACCTGAGTTCCTGGTTCTTGAGTGATGGTCAGTTGTCAGCTTCCACGTGACAGTCAAGGTTTTCACAAAGGCTGCACGATGTGAATGAAGATGCACATAAATGTTCACATGCCCCTTTTTCCATTTCCTACAATTACGTGTTATTTATTATCGAAATTGTGTAGAACTTTAATCATCCAATTATATTCAAAGCATCGAGTCATTTTGATATGAAAAGATAATTTTGTAAAATGTAATGTTAAATTGGTTCTACATAACATAATATAGCACAATGTGTTGACCTTCCTGTTGGCGGCCTTCGATGATACTAATTTATTTTCACCACCTTTGGATGAAATATTGACGTCTCTGACATCATAATATATCGTTGCGAGAAATTGAGTGATCATCGTTACATCGAGGTAGACAGTACGAATCCAAGTAGTCTTACGAAATCACCAATTAAATAAAATTAGTAGGTACCAAATTCATCTGTATTTAGGAGGCTTCAATTTGAAATTTCGCCACTTTTGCAACATTGTTTGAGAAATGACCTACGTATTGCATTGAATTATTATCGACGTAAATTGAAGTAAAAGTCAAAAAGATTTTTGGGTGATGTAAAAATAGGTTTAGTGTTATTCAAATTAATGTACTATATAAAATAAAATCCATATAGTTTGTAAATAGCACAACAATTTAGCATGTACAGGTAGGTTTTGTGATTCATTCGTTTACATTGTGATCAAACACTTTTGGAACAGACTATAATGAAAATAACTACTAACGTCTACATACAAAAAACTTATACTTTATTTCTATTTACTGAATCAAACTAGTTGTGTAGAGGTCTGCTACGGAAATATAGCTTCCGATGCGGATCATCGACTACGCCGTAGCATCGTAACACTGCTACTGCTTCATTTGGCTACGCTACTATCTATTTTGTGACACTTCATTGGATTATTTGAATGCTCTAAAAAATATAATTTTGTTGCAAAATTGGGTTTATTTCGTCTGAATTGTAATACCTGTAGCTCCGAACAATATTATATCCTAGTCACGTCAGTTGATCTAAATCCAGTGTGTTTACTTCACTGATTGGATTGACTTGATCACTTGGTAATGTTGTCTGTTTGTCCATGCCAAGTTACACGGTAGGTGCGGGTTCGGCGGCAGTCTGTAACGATCACGTTGTTTACACTACACGAAGAACTACCTACTATCGTCCGCAAATAGCAATTCCCTAAATAAATATAAGTCTTCTTTCTGACACCGATTCTGGTTATTTTGATAAGTTATATTTTGTTCTATTTTTAGGACGTCGTCGCCGAGAGAGGCTAAGAAACCGACTGGGATAAGTGCCTCTTAGGGTCGTGTAGAACTTTCTGATTCATTATTCTTTTTTTTTTTTTTTTGTTATATAATATATTATAATAATGTAACGCTTTTTTGTTATTGTGTTTACTTTAGTTTTATGATATTGGTGTATGAGCAAAAACAACGTGAAAAAATGGTCCCAAAGCTTTACCCAGCAGTGAGACAATATAGTTTGAAGACAAAAATGTTTCCTTCGCTTATTGTCTTAATTCATTTACATTATCATTAGCTTACAGGAGTCCACTGCTGGACAATAGGCCTCTTTTTTTGGGATGCAAAATCATCAAATGACTTCTCCGGCTCTGGGCGGAGCGGAAGGGCGTGTCAGACTTTTACTGACTAAAACCCACCCGTGTTTCTTCATTGGCCGTGCGATTAATATTTAACCAACCCGCAACCCCTAAGCAGTCGCAATTTTGAATAATCATTTTGACTTCGCTATTGTTAGAACCCTCGAACACTACGAAAACTATCTTTATCATAATAGAAAGAGAAGTAACTTAGCGCGTACCGCCGAAAGCTGCGCTAGAGAACTTCGTTCCAAAAAAATGCCTTTTCACCATGACGGTGTCAAAGTACAAGAAGACACCTACATTAACGTAAATAAATTCCATAATCACCTCCACACCCTCCGAAAGTAAGTGATACTAAACAGGAGAACCAAAACACCGTTCCCCTACTAAGTAATTGGTACGTTTATTTTAAATCACACAAACACGTAACATACCCCAACGGTTGGTGGCTTCGCGCCCTACCCAACGTTTGAGGAAACTACCGAAGCTTTTCATTCTCGTATCGATGAAATATAATACTCCAGCGGTAATTTATATGACCAGGGGTAGGCGGGGGGCAGGGCTACCTGATCGGATCACCGCACCAAGAGGCTTTCCCGGAAATATCATATGTTTTACCTGAATCGTCAAATTTTACTCCTCGTTTAGGTGAAATATTCATTTTCATCGATATCAGGGGTTCGTATTGCTTTCCTTTGCAAATTGAAAATATGTGAAAGGATAAAAAATAACATTTTATCTTCTGGCCATTATAACTGACTTAAAATGTTAATATTACTCAGGAAATAGATATGTAGGTAAAGCAAATCCTGATTTAATGGACGCCACATTAATATACTTTAGGGAAAGATTGGTGATGCGCTACAGGGTGATTCTATTGTCGAATTATGTTTGTGTGCACGTTACATTGTTACGGTTCTAACATATCCATACTAATATTATAAATGCGAAAGTAACTCTGTCTGTCTGTCTGTCTGTTACGCTTTCCCGCTTAAACCTTTCCACCGATTTTGATGAAATTTGGCACAGACAATCTTTAGACCCTGAGAAAGAACATAGGCTACCTTTTATCCCGGAAAAATTTGATGTTCCCGAGGGAAATCTAAAAAGCGCGATATAACCGACCTCCACGCGGGCGAAGCCGCGGGTGGAAAGCTAGTAATTATTATAGTTTCATCACGAACTCGATAAATGTCGTATGCACCAGCGATAGTTTTCCAAGGTAAACTATATGGTACTCGACAAGACAGTGAATATAATCGTGCAAACCATTGCGTACTGACATACAAACCATTGAATTTCCATTATTGAGTGTCCATGGAGTTTCTTATCTAATCTTCTTTATAGGAAACCCTTCATCGTTTATACTTCGAAATAGGCAAAAAATTAACTTCGTGTCAAAGTATTTGATTTTTAATAACTTAATTTATTGAGCACACAAGCGGACCTACTCTTAATGTAAAATAAGAATAAGTACTGGATAGTAATGAAAAACAGGCGGATGCTACTACCAGATTTATTATCGGTATTTCCACAGGTTTTAAAGTATACAATCTCTAGATTCGGTCAAGTAAAGACACGGTGTAGTCTTAAAATCTAAAACACGATTACATTTTACGAGACTAAACTAACACACCCGCACTCTACGACGTCTCGGAACAGAAAGGGGCCGTTACCACAGTATGTGGGCGGAAGAAACCGATATTTTCTAACTTCCGGCAATGAGAGTTTCTAGAACATTCTAAACGTATTTATCTCACCGCCCCCAGGTGTCGAGAGGCAGGTTTAAACTACAACTTTCATTGACAAATAATCGTGATTCATTCATAAACCCAGCACATCTGGCGGCCAATAGCGGTACTACAGTTCTCAAGATCAATATGGCGACCGCCTTCATTCATAATACAGCGCCTCCAGTGTCGATAAGCGGTACTACTAATATTGTGCGTACTACGTTCATTGAAGCTGTCGCCTCCCTTCGACAACAGAGGTCGCTAGCTGCCTATGTCGGCTACAGTTTATATCAGTCACATAATTCAAATAAAGTTTGACTTTATATTATTGATTATATTATGGTATATTATTGATTTTGTCAATCGGAATCTACTTCTTAGCTTCTATTGGTCTTCTATTTATAGTTCTTTCGGAATCCAAACATAATGAAATTCTCTTGATTTCACAAGTCACCCGTTTTAGTAAAAGGAGTGTGAAAATAACAAAGGTATACAAAACTCTGAATAATTTTCATTTCCGCTCTTCGGCGACAGATATGTAAATGTGGGTGGAAGGGAATTCGTTTTAAAAGAATCGAGGGTACAGGCATGTTGGTGAGCATGAGGTATTTCACCTGAATTAAGTGAATATCCTTATGTACCGGGACTTAACAGACAGCTAGAGTAACGGAGGAATATTTAGACGAAACTATGCAGCAGAGGATAGATTAACCAATATAACATTATGTACGTGGTTCGTTCTTAGGATTCCGTACCATAAGCATAAAAACAACACCCTATTGCTATGACTGTACTGTCTGTCTGTCTGTCACCAGGCTATACCTTATGAATCATTTTTTGGGTGATGGTGGTGACAAGTTTAAAGTTAATGTGGAGCTTGTCATTTCTAATGTTTCTTGAAGCATTTACTACATTTTTTTTTTGTAACTTTGCCCCACACTTGGAATTTCTACTGTATCGTGGGTGCGTTTGCAAATATTTAAGCTTACATACACAAACAGCCAGACCAGGAACAACTATCAGTAGGCTATACAAAAATTTGTTCCGTGCGGGAATCGAATCCACGACACGCAGTGCCGCAGTCAATTGCTTAGCCACCGCACCAATCGTGTCGTCAAAAGGTCAAAACGTAGGTAAGTAGGTACTATACACAATACTTACAATGCGACCGACAGTCCATAGGCAATCTCACAAAACAATAGCATGACGTGATTCTAATTCAAAATTTAACATTACGATATGAGTTAACGGCGCTTACTCGTGCTACAAACGCCTACTGATAATATACGTGAATCGGTGAGCCATGACAACACAACCGATTTAGATGAAAATCATTAAGTCCATACATACATCTACGGAAAACTGTACATCTCAAGATAAATAAAACATCTCGTCTATATTCTCCGAAGCATTTGACCGAGGTGTACCATAGTATCCACTACACGTTTCGCAGAGAAGCTCAATATAACGTAATAAATAGGTACTACAACCCAACTACATCTTGCCTACAGCCGAGCTAACCACGGAAACGTGCCTCAATTTTTCATTCCATCAATCACGGGGGACTGTCCCTTCCCTAGCCTAGTGTGGGGAGCGGGTCCGCGGGACAGGTAATCCCGTGGCCGGCTCATTCCCGACAGGATATAAAGCGGTCGCATGTCCAGTGAACTGACCACTGAGTAGCACTTAGGTACCTATGGCGGAGCGAAATTACTATTTGACACTGAAATAAATTGTGGGGTTTGAAACTCGATGGCATGAAATATTTATCAGTGTCATTAAAACTGGGAGGTACAGCGGAAATACGGTTCAGATTTTTTATTGGGGTTTGTGTTTAAAAGATATTTTTAGGGTTCCGTACCTCAAAAGGAAAAAACGGAACCCTTATAGGATCACTTTGTTGTCCGTCTGTCTGTCTGTCTGTCAAGACCCTTTATCTCAAGAACGCGTGGACGTATCTAGCTGAAATTCACATGAAATACTCAGGTCTATTGTCCCTTTAAGCTGTGAAAATATCAAACTTCTAAGCCAAGCCAATCAAAAGATACAGCCGATTATGTCGATATTTTCAACAAATTTTCGACACTCGCAAAGGAATCAAAACCTACAGGATACTTCCCGTAAACTCAGAATCTTTAAATTTGGCATAAAGCATTGTCATATAATGCAAATATAGGAAAAATTGCGAAAATCTCATTTTTTTAGTTATATAATAAAATAAAAATATTTTAATAAAATGAAACTTACTACCTTATTTCTCACGAACTAATAAAGGTATCAAATTGAAATTTATACCAAATACCTAAGTCTATTGTCCCTTTAAGCAGTGAAAAAATCAAACTTCTAAGTTAACGCGATCAAAAGATACAGCAGTTTATACCGACACCTTAGACGAATTTCCGTCACACGCTAGGAATCAAAACCTACAAGGTACTTCCCGTGAACTCAGAATCTTGAAATTCGGCACGAAGCAACGTTATAACAGACAGATAAAGGAAAAATTGCGAAAATGATAAATTTGAAGTTACATAAAATATTAAAATATTATTTTTGCTTACATGACATAAAATATTTTTTTTAATAATTATAAACTTACTACCTACCCTTTTTCACATGAACGCGTAGAGATATTAAAAGTTGAAATTCATATCAAACACTTCTTAAATCTAATTACCTCTAAAATGTGAAAAATTCTAAACCAACGCAAAAATTCAAAATGCTGAGGTACCTACCTATAATCATACCGCATATTTTGAAATTCGCCACTACTCGCAACGGAATCAATACATAGACTACTTCCCGCTGACATTGAATATTGAATTTTGTTTGAATCATTGAATAATGAAACAATAGCTTAAAGTAACCTAACAGAAAAACCCGAAACCTTTTAAAATTTTTAAGCACAGTAACTAGTTAAACCAAAAAAAAAGACCAACACAATCGTCATTCAATCTAAATATTTTGGTGAATGTAGTTCTAGTAATTTCCTATTGTTGTCAATGATTATCAAACAGCTTGCTTCCTACTGGCGAAGCGGGACGGGGGGGAGTAAGTAGTAACGAACGAACGCGCAAGAACTAGTCGCCCGCTGGCGCGAAGGCAGGCGGTTGGTCAAGGGAAGAGGTATCGCGGTACAGCGAGCGGCAGCCGTGCGCCATACGCACGAGCGCTTAGATGCTGTTCGCACGTGTACCGAAATTAGAAAAATTTGCGACAATTTCTCGTTGATTTTGTTTACTTCTACTTTGTTTATCAATAAACCGCTTTTTTATAAGTTATAAACTAGCGCTTGACCACAATCCCGCCTGATGGTAAGCAGTGATGCGATCGTTGATGGTAAAGCGCGCTAGTTTATTAAGAGCCTATTCACTCTAGCCTTGAAGACACTCAAATTGTAATGTGACGGAAACACCATCGCTGGCAAATTGTTCCAGTCCCTCGATGTAGGCGGTATAAAAGAGAAGGCGAAACGCTTCGTCCGGATCGCAGTGGTGTCAACAACGTAAGGGTGGAAACTCGCCGTACGACGGGTCGTCCGATGGTGGAACGGAGATGGAGGAATTAAATCATGCAATTCCCTTGCACACTCACCAGAATGCATCCTATAGAAGACCGAAAGGCTGGCTACTCTACGCCTGTGCTCCAGGCTTTGGAGACCGCTACGTTTGTACGGCGGAACCCTCGGTGTGCGAGTCCGACTCGCACTTGGCCGGTTTTTATTTATGTGAAATCCCTTTTTTTAAATCGGAAATAAATTACTGAATCCGTAAGTACATACGCTTTAGTTATCGGTTTTCCATTACGCAACTTTAGCTAAACACCCAACAAAAACAATTTATCTATTCTCAATTCAACAAAACAGTAATACAAACAATAGATAAAATTAAAAGGGTTAAAACTGACTCGTTTAATCTCGATGGAATTGAATGGATCAATTCCATCGAGATTAAACGAAAGGTTCACAGGGAAACAAAACTACGAACATTCATCAGGGAAATAAAAACAATGCTGGAGATTGTAGCTTGATATGAACAAATCTGACACACCAATATATTGTGCGATGGGTCGTGTTCGACCCAGCAGCAGCAGTGACAGATAAGGATGACTTTAGGATACATTAAAATCTAGTTTAATACAAGGCCTCAAAGCCAGCGTGCACAAAAATAAGATTTATGTTATCATTTTATTCGTATTCGTTTGTGAACCTATAGTATATCGCTGGCCATTATAATAGCGAAAGTATTGGTCAATTTATTTGATACGGAATTACGTAATACGAACTGTGATCCGCGGTTTCACCCGTGTGGGTTTCGATCCTGTCATAAAAGTATCCTATGTGTTGTTAAACCATGTGCATGCCAAATTTCATCCAAACCCATTCAGTAGAGTTTACGTGAAAGAGTAACAAACATCCATCCATCCATCCATCCATGCACACATACATCCTCACAAACTTTCGCATTTATAACATTAAACAGGACGTATCATACCAAACTCTGCGTCGCGTAACTGTAAAATCCTAATTTTTCTGTTACAATAACGCAGTTTGGATTAAGGCCCGAGCTTTATACTGAATCCTTGATCTCAAGCAAACTCTCGAATATTATACGGATAGTAGTATCCCCATTTAAGCCAGATTTTTTATCATATAAACTACTACTTGACCGCAGTCCCGCCTGATGGTCAGCAGTGATGCAATCGTTGATGGTAAAATACACTAGTTTATTAAGTGCCTATTTACTCTAGCCTTGGGGGCACTTAAATTATGGCCTCTTCTTTTATAAAACACGAAGCTTCTTGCTTCTTTGACCTTTGCTTTCCGTGTGGCCAAGGTCAAACGGATGTATGATGTCCTGTAACATAAGTTGAGGTAAGCGGAATATTAATCGACCTCCTGGAAATCTTTAAATATTGATACACTAATCAGCTTAACTGTGTTCGATGGGGAGGGTCTCTAACCAAAACGTACCGGTTTCAGTGCGGGGTGAGATAGGGTGGTTTTGAAAGTTCTTCAACCTGTATATAGATGGACTGATCGCCGGGCACAGCAGTGCGTCTGTCAGATGCTGGATAGACAACATTTGTGTAAACAACTTAAGTTATGCAGACAACATGGTGCTGCTTGGTCCAACGGCCGCCCGGCCGGCTCGATCAGAGATCTGCTGAACTCAGACAGAACTAAGCTTCGATATTCTATGATTGTAAAACATTCAACCTTTCTAAAAACTACTTTTCAAGTAATTAGTTGAAGTAAGAACGACATTAGACACGTGGAGTGCAGGAACTATTTCAATTAGAGCAAATTATTAGTGAACTAATACCGAATGCGAGTGGTTCAACATTTATCAACGATAAATTTCAAGAGTTTGTGAACCGCACTGTGGGACCTAGGAAGTATTTTAACTAAGTCAGCGTACTTATTAGGTAAACTTATAGTACAAATAAGGGCCTACATTATTATATGAGGTATATCTTTATAGTGTGTCGATGGTCATCCAAATAGAACAGTTTGAGTACGAGTTCCTAAAACTACAGACAACGGGACACGCTGGATACGATATCATGTATCTCCTAGTTTGTGGAACTGCACCACCTATGCAGCTTTAGTGCTGAGTCATATGTGAATCTCCACTTTAGCAGATTTTTCCGGTTTCTGCCACCCAGTCACTCAGGACCGGGAGGGTTTTCAGCAGGTGGAAGAAGGGATAACAAGTAGTGCTTTCCTGATCCAAGTTAAGGAAGGACAGCTTTATCACAGCTTCAGACATTGGTTATTTATTAGATAGTACAGTAGAAATGCATAGCGCGTTGCTATTGTCGCGCTGATGTCCTTGCTCAATGCATTCGTCATCGGTTAGTACAGCTTGTCGTTAATAGATGGTACTATTGATCGTCAGCATTAAATTCGTGTCCCTAATAGTTACCACTAATTTACCTATTAAGGTGGGTGGACCATGGATGGCCACTCTAACGAAAAAATACTTTTAATTCGTTTATTTATTGGATAAATGAAGGAAACAAATCATTAAGTAATACTTTGTTTCATCGTCCACTGTATAAAACATGTTTTTTTACCTAACTTTAAATAACATTTATTAAATTCAAGTTTTGTAAAGCTCTTCCAAATGGCTTTGCATGGAACACGGCTCCAAACAAGGCCAATATTATACATCTGTCGTTAAACTTAAAAATAGAGTTGTAACATTAAATATATTTGCTTTTACCAAAACTACATAATAAGCTCTATTATTTAAGCGAAGCATTAAATGCTCAATATATTTTTATCATCTATAAAAAACTCTATGAACAATACTTGAACACCATTCTATAACTAAGAATCTATTAATATAAATTATTTAAAAATATTAGTAATGAGTATTATATTGGCCTTAAATAACTTGCCATCAGGTTTTATTATGAAAATACAATTTTTTTTTCATTCAAAAATGGCCTTCTTATGGGTCCATTATTATGATTAAAACTTTGTCCTAAATAAAAATAAATAATAGAATCTACAAACTGCTATAATTAAAACAATTTCTCATTATTTATAACCAAAAAGTAAGTGTTCATTTGTTCAGGATTTATGAATGTTCCTTATGGTTCCTTACACCATAGCAGCCTTGCTATGGTGTAAGGTCGGCCGGTGGTTCCTTATAAGGCCAATCAAAAATTGGACGGTTGGCCTCAACCGTCCAATTTTTGATTGGCCTTATAAGGAACCACCGGCTTTCCTAGGAACACTACCAATATTTTAATGTAAATTGAGGCAAAGCTATCTTTTTTTTTCTTTAGTACCATACACATGTACTAATATGACTATTCACAATAAAAATTCACATGAAATAATAAGAGGCTATTGACTAAAAGTTTACGGTTTGTTGTGCGCGCGAATAACAATTGTAACGTCGACGACCGAAGCCTACGAAACGTTGGATCGCACTGCCACAATAGCGACACAATCGACACGCCGCCACGTTTGTGGCATTTAGTCTGTAGGATCTTAGTGTGTAGTATCAGGAATATGTATTTAAATGTCAATAACTACGATTTTTTAATAGTTGGCCTTCAAAGGAGCATGGCCTTCCATGGTCCACCCACTAAAGGGTAGATACTACCTGCTTAGTTCACAAATCACATCCCATCCTATCCGCTACGCTCGCGGCTCTCTCTGACGTAGGTAGGTAGGTATTCTGATGTTGTTTGTTACTCCTAACTTTACCACTCTTAAGAAAACTACGTACTTCAGCAAAATAACAATGTTGTACCAATAATTACTCAAGCAACTTTTCCCTCGGTTCAGAGTAGGTACCTCCACGCGAAACCGAGTATTTTTCTTCAAAAAACAAGTCCAAAGTTTTGTTATTGTATTTGAAATTTTGAAAGTTAGATAAGGGAAGTTGGCGATAAATAATAATTAATTAATTAAACTGTATTTATTTATTATTTGTAATTTCTAAATTGGGATTTAAGTCGAAGAGGGTAGATTGGTGGTACCTACCAAACTATAGAAATAAAGGCAGGTATGGTGCGTTTGGGTAAAACTTTAACACAAACGGTCACAAAAGGGATTTACCACCTACTTACCATAGCCTAGCATCAATCATATTATTCAATTACAACCATCAAATATTTTATTAAAGGCATATGTGATTGGAACTCCGGTCTAAGTTTAATTTAGATACCCAGTCCAATCAAGGCTTTCTATTTCTATTAAACAAACAATATTTTACACACAAAAGTCGTTCGCTATGTATTTTAACTAGTAGGTACTGGCTTTATAGTTCTTGTCTATGCTTTTGAGCAGACTATACAAGTCTAACTTCTGTGTGTAAAAGATGCTATTATCATCTATGTATATACCTACATAAAGTCGAAGTTTTAGGTAGGTAGGTAACTAAAGCTACTGGTATCTACTGAAACTTCGTCAGTCAACATAACTAATAATCGGCACGTATAAATCTTGTCTGGAAACAGTTTGGAACTAAAGACAAACGAAGACGTAGACGTATATACTGTAAAATGCTGCTTTAATTAAAACAAACAAACTCTCACAAGATTTTGTAAGTAATAATTCTTTAGCATCATTGTGCACTTGTTTGGAATAGGTAAACAATGTTAAACTTGGGTCAGAACACGTGACCCTGATCGATTTTTTTTAAATAATTATAAACTAGTGCTTGACTGCAATCCCGCCTGATGGTAAGTAGTGATACAATCGTTGATGGTAAAGCGCACTAGCTTATTAAGCCTATTCACTTAAAAAACTTGGATGAATGAATGATGAAGGATGACGGCAGTTGAGCGAGGTGATGCAATGTCCTGACGGCCGGAACACTCGCCAAACTGCGCAAGCCGCAGAGGGCGATGGCCGTCAGGATCGTCCGCGGGTATCGCACGATTTCCTACGAGGCGGCTTGCGTCCTGGCCGGATCCCCGCCCTGGGACCTAGAGGCAAAAGTACTCGCGTCATTGTACCGATGGCGCGAGGAAGAGCGGACACGGGGCTCCAGTCCGGCGCAGCGGCAGATCGAGCTGCGCCGAGAGGAGCTCTGTCAGGTCTTGGTGGTGGACTGGCGGCAGAGGCTTATGCGCCCTACCGCCGGCCTCGCTACCGTCGAGGCGATCCGGCCAGTACTCGACGACTGGGTCGGGAGAAGGCACGGCTCCCTGTCGTTCAGGGTGACGCAGGTGCTGTCGGGGCACGGCTGCTTCGGCAAGTATCTGTGTCGCCTAGGCAGGGAGCCGGAAGCTCGGTGCCACCACTGCGTCCAATGCGGGGAGAACACGACGCAGCACACGCTCTCCGAGTGTGTAGCTTGGGAGGAGCAGTGCCGTGTCCTCACAAATGAAGTAGGAGGCGACCTGACGTTGCCGGCAGTAGTGCGGAGGATGGCCGGCAGCGCAGAGTCGTGGGACGCGGTGGTGTCCTTCTGCGAGGACGTGATGTCGCAGAAGGAAGCTGCGGAACGGGAGAGGGAGATCTCAACTCCCTTCCCGGGCCCCAGAAGACCCAGAAGACGCCCTCTTCCGCCCCCCATGAATGGGTCTAGGGGCGAGGGACATGGGGAAGTCCCCGCCCCCTATTCGATGGACCCCGAGGCGGAGGCGCACGCGAGTGTCAGCGCGCGCCTCTGAGGCGATGCACGGGGTAGCTTAACACCCCACTACCCCGTGCCGGAGACGAGGCCCGGACAGACCGGGCCAGCACAGAGTGTGGGGCTGCGGAAGAATTTAGACTCCCGCGGCCCCACGCGCGCTCGTGATAGAAGAGACACCGGGGTGGTTTTAGTCAGTAAAAGTCTGACAGACCCCGTCGTCCACCCTAGGGCGGCGGACATCCTATGAGGATTTCCACCCCGAAAAAAAAAAAAAGATGATGCAATGTTAAACCCAAGACCAACACGACCAAACGATGCTGCGCTAGAGGGAGATTGATCTGGAGACTCTCCACGACTAAACTCCCGACACAACAACATTTGGCGCATCGTACCCGCCACACATCGCAACACAACTGCTCAGACCCGTCCTCCGTACGGCTTCACCAGACATCATGCCGGAACACAACGAATTGCTTGGCGGCAAGACTTTGTCTGAGAGTTTTGTTTGAGAGTTGACGCAGGTTATTTGCGTAACACATTATCAGTATCAATGGGTTTCATTTTGACAGTTCAAATACATTCATTACGTTATTTACGTTGTTGAACAGACACATTTTCGAACATAGGGAGTAATGGAACAGCAATAAACTTCAAAATGATTCCAACCGATAGTAATAGTGTGTTACACAATTAGCCGACGGCACGGCGCATGAGAGGAAGGAATAGCTATCCCCCTCTTGTTCTAATTCGCGGCGACAATGTATGCCGTCAGCGTAAAAAGAAGCCAGTTGCTCATAGCTGAGGTTTCTATCGAAAAGAATACTTGCGCAAGTATGGGTGTGTGTATGTTACAGCCTGCGACGAACATCCACGGATGATGACTGTCGATGGCTCCAACGTCAGTATAAGTAATAATAGTACTTACCTACATCGTGGATGGCGGACGGTGTCATTTCGATGAGAGTTGCTCATTTGACTTCTGTGGTAGTGGGGCAAACGCTGGGGCATGGATAGAGTCGTTTTGGAAAGTGGGGACTGTCAAAAATTAACATCAACCACCTACGAAATGGACCCTTACCACCACACTAAGATGCTGACGACCCTGTCGCTCCGCTGTCGCTTACGTCGACAAGTACCTATAAGTATACGTAAGTGTAAGAAAGAAAAAAAACATAAATTGTTACAAAAGGTTTAAAGCCAGGTAGGGTGAAAGAACCAGTGATGGACAAGACCCCAGTGATGGACACTTTTTACCTTTATTGAAAGAAAACAAACCTTGCACACTCATATTTTGGTATAGGAATACTTAATCTTAGAGACTGACCTATTATTCGCCTCATAATTATACGTCAGTGCGATCGGCCGTTTTGTTTCAAGTTGGCGAAGTAAACATTAGACCAAGTTTGTGTTCCTCTGGAAAAATCCAAGTTTACTTACATAATCGTTAAGAAGGTGAGTCTATTTTTTTTTAAATTATATGTTTGTTATTTATTGTAACTGAATGCTAATTGATTTTAAAACTAAGCATTGAAATGAGAGATATAGTTTGTAATTATTCGTCCCGCTCATTATCACGCATTTCTTAAGGTTAAGCCAGTGTCATTAACTGGTTCCGACATACATACTTTCTCCAGTAATGGACACGTGTCCATAATTATTTTTTTTAGAACATTTTTGAGTTGGTACACCATTCTGATTCCTTTTTCCATGTAGTTTAATTGCATTTCTAAAATAAACAAATTAGAGTCCACGTACGAGTAAAGAACAAAGTGTCGATTACTGGATCCAATGAGTGTCCATTACTGGTTTTTACGTTTTCTTTCAGATGGCTCCAAGAAAAAACTATACGCCAGAACAGATGGACCATGCGGTGAAAGCTATTCGCAATGAAGAGAAGGTTGCCATTGCTGCTAAACCATTTGGGGTGCCTCGTTTAACACTTTATAATAAAATATCAGGAAAGACTCCTATAAAGTGTACAATGGGGCCTAACAATCCTTTTAAATGAGCATGAAAAAGTTTTGGTTAGTTGGCTCTTAGACATGGCTGAAAAACACTTTCCTATTTTAAAAGATTAGCTACTAGGCAGTGTGCATAAAATAATAAAGGATGAAATAATATCGAACCCCTTTACAAACAACAGACCTGGAAAAAAGCGGTGTAATTTATTCCTAAAAAGGCATCCAATTTTGACTGCAAATTTTCCGGAAAATCTAGGTATCTATGGCTCGGGACAACGTATCTAAAAATTACTATTTAGGTAAAAAATATAAAGATGGCTATTTAGAAGAAAATAATTTAAAAAAAATAGTCAAAGACCCAAACCGAATGTTCAATGCTGATGAGAGTAGATTATTTTATCGCCGAAATCTGGCCGTGTTATAGAAATAAAAAAAAAAGTTAAAAAACTAAAACCCAACTACGACAAAAAACGACGCTGAAAAAGTATAAAACAAGATTTTCAGAATACTGAACTGAACAAAGTTGCTGATGTAGTTGCAAGTAAATGGACACAGTAGTAATGTCATACAATACTATTCTGAAGTATGCAATATTCACTATGTAGAGATAAATTTTCATGTTTGGAAAGGCGTAGTCACACGTTACATACCTACCGTAGCACTTTGACAACGTGTGACTACGCCTTTCCAAACATGAAAATTTATATCTACATAGTGAATATTGCATACTTCAGAATAGTATTGTACGACATTACTACAGTGTCCATTTACTTGCAACTACATTAGCAACTTTGTTCAGTTCAGTATTCTGAAAATCTTGTTTTATACTTTTTCAGCGTCGTTTTTTGTCGTAGTTGGGTTTTAGTTTTTTAACTTTTTTTTTTTATTTGTACTATTTTGGTGTTAAAGTGTATTTGTGGCGCATATTATTAACAAAAGTTAAACTGATGAACTAAAAACTAGGTACTTGACATATTACATCTACACGCACATATAACAACATAAGCCCGAAGGCATATAGTGCAGAGGCATTTTTATGGGAGATTTAGCCAGTTATCAAACTGTTTCCGCCTTCACCGCGTGGAGTTACTCCCAGCTTATGTCGTTTTCATTAGTGCATTACATATTCTAATAATGTTCACACTGCTCTACATTGCATAAAGCGATTCACAGTTCCCGTGATCCGCGCTTTACTCTTATCGCTCATATTTAACATCATTAAAGCATTCTTGTAATTCTGTACAAGCATAAAGCACTCGTGAAGCTCTTTCACGTGATACTAAACACGGTATATTTATTTTAATTTTATATTAACATAAAACTTTTAGTCCGCTAGAGGGCGCAATACTAAATTTGGTGACAAGCTTTATAGCTCATAACTAACAGAATATCAAGGCCCTTCTAATTGTACTGCAGTGGTCTTATTCTGATAAGTAGTAAAGAAGCTATGAACGAAAAGATGTGAATTATATGCAACCAGCCCATGAATACAGGTAAAGTCACACGCAAATGCTAGTAATATATATATATTCAAAATGTACAAGTAAAGCGCTTTCAAATGATACTAAACACGGCATATTTATCTTAACTTTATTTTTTTACTCTGTATGTTTTGTCCGCTAGAGGGCGCCACAGTAGATTTTGTGAAACCCCATATAGCCTATAACCAGCGGACAATTAAGACGCTTCTAATGATATATCATTTGTCGAATTCTGATAAGTAGTTTAGAAGTTACGAGGGAACAGATGAACATACATACATACATACATACATACATACATACATACATACATACATACATACATAGCCTGTCAAAATCATAACCCTCCTTTTGCTTTGCCGTAGTCGGGTAAAAAAGAGGATAAACATCTTTACTCTGCATGTGGTGACGAAAAAAAAATCGAATAGTTTTATTTACCGGAAATGCTGCTGGACAGCTTGCCCCACCCATGATAGTTTACAACTACGAACAAATCCTACCGCAGTCAGTGTGCCTAAAAATTGGGCGATAGGGAAGTATGAAAGTGGATGGATGTGCAGCAGCACATTCTATGAATATGTGACTAATATCTTCAACCCGTGGTTTGAAAAGGAAAAAATACGGAAGCCAATCCCATTTTTTTAGATGACCACAAATCGCATCTTACTTTGCACCTCTCGAAATTTTGTGCACAAATGGCACTCAAGTTACAGACTATATTTAATTTTAATGATTACATAGGTAGCTCTTTTAATTTAAATTAATATAATGATTCAAATTGAACTGTATTAATTTATTTTTCTCCTTACAAATCCCAAATACTATATCAGTCATAATTTATGTTGTTCGGTGTCGATGACTGGATGTCCATTACTGGGTAACTGTCGGCCACTGGGTATGGACAACTGGATCCTAGGTGTCAATAACTGGTGATTTTAGTTATTTTTATATTTTGTCAATTTTATAATAATGTATTACCTACCTATACTTCAAATGTAAATCATTGTGCCCATTCCTGAGAATATTGATCGTTATTTGCACTAAGTGTTGTTGAACTGAGTTTTGTAGTTTATTTTTTACCACTTTTTATTACGAACACAGTCCTAAAACTGTCGATAATTGGATCATTCACCCTACACAAATATGGATCCTGTAAGGGCACAGCAAGAAGATAAAAGGAAGCAAAAGTCAATGTAACATCGCTTCATAGCCTATTTACAGTTGACAAACTAAATTAAATTTAACTTCAGTGCATCTCATTCTTGAATAGGCTTTAACTGTGAATAGGCTTAATAAAGTATACGATGACCAATTTTGATTTCATTATGAAGCGATGTTCCATTGCTAGAGCCCCTGATGACACGGTTGGCGCAGTGGCTAAGCGATCGTCTGCTGCGCTACGAGAGAGCTACGAGTTTAAATTTTTGTATAGGCACCCACGATACAGGAGCAGTGTACCTAAAACCCAGTGCGGGGTAAAGATTCTAAAAAAAAAAAAATATAATATACCTAGTAGAAAATTAGTCAAAATTGTAGGTGCCGTGTGTATTGTGGCACGAATTTCAATGTCGAAATTGTCGTCAAAAAATTCCTTTAGGTTGAAATATGATTATATGGTAATTTTAGAGTCTGTTTTTTTTTAATTTATTTTCATACACCGTTATATTTAAGTACTTAAATTAATTTGTAAGTTTGTTACAATATGTTCACGCATATGCAACGATGTTTTTTGTTTATGCGAAACCCGAAACACATGTCCAGTATTTTTATGTAAAGCAGTAAAGTAAAAAATGATATCTTTTTGAAGTTTTGTACAAAGATTGTACAAAACTTCAACGAGATATCATGAAAACCCACAAAGTTATGAGCTTGTTATCATACTTGGCTGTCCTAACAAAAATATGGTCAACGCACCCCTCGCCCGCCCGTGCCCACAGCGGCGCGGCACGGTAGGTCCTCCTGTCCATCTATGCACACGCGCCTAGTTAGTAGTCAGCTGTGTTGAGCGCTCGGTAACCACACTGCAACAATTTCGAAATGTATTTGGGAAAAGATTTAACACAGTATAGGCAATTCAGTTGCTTATTCTGAACAAACTATATTCAGTACAGCTCGACTGAGATAGATTTGTCATAATAAATAAAACAAAGTTATATCAAAATATATATATTATCAAATAAATTTTATGCAAATAAACAAGAAATGACAAAAAATGCTAAGAAATTACGAACAATGCTAAGAAAGGTTCCTATACATGTAAGTTTCGTTTTTTAATCATAATAATTACTAGTAACGATCACAATATCACTAATTTCTACTTAAAAACAATTGAGATCAATAATTAACAAGTTTCATGTTGTTAAAATCATAAATCAACTGTCTTCTTGAATGCTTTTATTATATTAGTAGGAGTTGCTGTTTGAGGCAACACTATTTTTACGATTCCTGGTAGTACCTCGATCAGTTTTTCGTTTCTAGGTTGGCATCCTACAAGTCTACAACAACATAAAATGTATAGTTTGTATAAAATCACAAATCAAATCGTTAGTATATAGAACTAAATCTCAGATGGAGTAAGTTGTTCCGAGGAACATCCAACCCCTTATTTCCTTCTGCCATATAGACACATCATCAGACAAAAATATTAAAACAAAGCTAAAAATAACACAAGCATATGATTCCTGAGCATATTTACTACAATCAATACAATAGATGTATCAGCAGCTACAATATTTGACCAAATATACCATAAAGTATGAACCTGACAATTTTTACTTACACTCATCTGTCGCCGCTGAAGTTACCAAAACGTCGGCCGTGATGGCGCATCATTGTGGCCTTTCGTAACAATCTTCACCCGTAGTCCTATCTGCTTTGCTCTTGTATCTATTCGCATCGGAACAACTTACCCCGGGAACTTTCAACCCCGTTCTCCACTACCGACTTGTTCGATAACCACGATGATTTAGTCTCGTAATAGTAGAAATGAAGTTTTTGGAAACATACCTACTTAAATATTCTTCTCACTCCTAAACCGGCAAACACACTTACCATTACAAAAACAGCAACAAAAAACCCTCAATGCCGCTATAGAAGCAGCACATTAGTGCGCTAACCCGCGCCCATTATGTCGCGAAACGGTGGCATGTTGCCGCTGAGGCTTTGCTTCACTTATTGCAGGATAATCTGGATAAATCTGGCTCAGGACGGACTGTTTACTCACCGGACAGTGCCCTCACTGTTGAAAGGACCACTTCTTTACGTCACTTTGGGAAGAGCTTTTTTATTCATGGCTACTAACAAGTTGTTTGAAGTTTGTATCGTCGGTCTGGCAGACTTTAAATACAATTTCCTTTTGCATGTATCATTCTTTGTTCGTAGGGATACAATAATTACAACCTCGTGTATTAGCGTGAATGATTAGTTGCCTATATTGCTTGTGTACTTAGTAGGTATGTGCTTGATTAATTAGGTAATGTTGTGTTTTGTGTTTCAGCGGAATCGACTTATTTTTGTTTTTTTTTTTTTAATTGTTAATTCATTTTAATCATCTAAGTCGATTCCGCGTTAACAGATCTGGTTAACCATAATAATTGTGTAGGTACTTACTATTAAACACAGCAGATAAATACAAAAGAAAAATTTTGGTAGGTAGGTAGGTATATCGCCTATTGCAAAGTGAACGCCTGCTAGATTGAAACAAGATGCCTGCTAGTAAAAAATCTGTCGCCTTACCAAATTATCAGGCACATATTTGTATACAACGTGTAACATAAAGGGTATATACATACCAAGGGCATGGCATCTTTAGATGATATCAAACGATATCGGAAGGGTTTCAACTCAAAATAAAATACTTAAAAAATTGATACCAAATTTTCGGTTTCGTGTGTTTCTTAAAATCAAATCATAACGAACGTGGCAGCTCACTACATACGTTAATAACTACTCGTTACACGTCACGTTACTTGACAAAATCCGATAAATGTCTTCAATAACTCTGTGCGACTAGTATGGTAGTAGCCCATCACAGGCGGTGCTTTTCCTCATAACTTCCAAATTTATTATTAATTATTTATTAAATAAACAGGATTAAAAAACCCTTCCAATATCGTTTGATATTATGTAACGATGCCATGTCCTTGTTATGTATATACACTTTATGTTACACGTTGTATAAATGATAGTTTTACTTTTTCATATAATGAACATAAATGTACGAAGCGCTAAATTAGCAATTATTGACACAACAAACTTGTAGAAATTCTGCGTGCTTCATACTGAACACGGAACTCGGAAACCACCATCTACTCTGACGTCAGGATGGCTGATCATAAAAATATATTTCTCTGAATGTAGCTATTATGTGTAACATTTACTGAAGAATAAATGTATTGAATATACTTTGCAGCCGTTTTCCATATGCAATTAGCCATTCTAACGCTAACCTCACATTTGTATTACTCAAGAAGTCAAGAACAAGCCTTCAAATTCATACTCCGTGCGTCTATTGTCTCTGTCCTATTGTATGTGTCTCTCGAAATTGGATAATTAGTTAATTTTGGGTTTGCATTTCTGATGCAAGAATATTTTGCTGGGTTTAAGAATCAAACATACAACCCCTTTTCCCATTTTCAGCATTCGATCTTCGGACTTAGCGATGGATATGATAACATATTTAAAAACCCTTTCTAATATGAGACGTCTTTTCCAAATACAAACAACAAACATGAATTTTAAAATATTTTATTATAACCATAGTCATTATTTTCATTTCACTTATAACTATAAACATAGTTTATACAAATCACGAGTGCGCCTTATGTGACTTTAAAGACATAGGCACAAGGTTTAAATTGCATCAGACGAGCGTTCGTAAAATACAATAACTAAATCAACGTACACAGTGACTAGGCCAAACCACAGGTTAGATAGCCTTTATAGACAAGAATTATCATAATAAAAATGTACTGTAAAGTACCCGTATTGTCACCGTATATGGAAGGGTGCGTGTAGGTCTATTATATACACTATGAATCTTACATTTGTATAAAAACTTACATTCTCTATTCTATGCGATAATCATATTGCTACAAACACCACGCACTGAAACCAACTGACTGGTTCCCCGAAGACCCCCTCACGTTGTACCACCCGACAACATCACACAATAATATCCACCTTCTTTATAGCAAATCATTGTCACCTAGTGAATAGACAGTTTTAGTTTTTCGAATCAAATTCTGAACTTTCATGGATTTAAACTGGAGCTAGATAATCTATTCTTGTTCAACTTGCGACTGCCGTTTCTTTTTCTTCTTCTTCTCACTCTTGGGCTCTTCCGCTATCTCCTCTGCTACTTCTTCGGGCTGAACATCGGACTTCTTTTTCTTCTTCTTCTTTTTTTCTGAGACTGGCTCGGCGACCTCCTGGTCGTCAGCGGCTTCTTCTTTCACTTCTGTCTTTACTTTCTTTTCTTTTTTAGGTGTTACCTGGGGAAGAGGTTAGGTTTAAATTTTGTGTAACAACAACATAATTTCAAGCATGAGTGGTAAGCTAATGTTATGTAGTAAGGGGTAAGCTGCGTTGTTCTATACATCCTATATACTCATATTTCGTAAGTTATCTTTGACATAGACGGAAGTGGAAGCGGGACTAGAATAAATTCTATTTTACTTAAATTTTTGATTTTCAGGTGAGGTTTTTATATGCCTATTTGAAATGAATGCGTTCACCTTGACATATTCGTCCTTATATCTGATTTACAGAGGATAAGCAACATCAACATCAAGCTGGGATCTAGATAATTTACCAAAGGAATGGTATGATGTGACTATCAACCTACACAACTGCATTATTATTAATGTGGGACTGAAACAGTTGAGAAAACTTAGTTCAATTGGCATTATTCGCAGAGTACGTTTTTATTTATTTACTAGCGACCCGCCCCGGCTTCGCACGGGTGCAATGCTATTTTTTAATCTGTAGCAATATTTAGTACATTATTTTGATAAATCTCGTAGGGTTCAGCCTACGTTTCACTGCAAACGCGGAAAAATGTAATTATTTACGATATCATATTAGAAACCTCAAAAATAATAGTATTTCTACACAATTTAATGGATGTTATTATACACATAAACCTTCCTCTTTAATCACTCTATCTATTAAATATCCGCCTCAAAATCTGTTGCGTAGTTTTAAAGATTTAATCATACAAAGGGACATAGGGAAAGAGAAAGTGACTGTTTTATAATATGTAGTAATTTACACTTTCGCACGTGAACTGTACAGAGGTGGACTTAACGCCTTTATGTGCAATACTCAAAATTTTAATGTGACAATTAAAAATGAGCTTAGTTATTTAGCTGTTAGCAATTGCTTTTAGGATGCTCGATACATTTACCTAAAATAAAATTGCAATATATTCGCCAAAAATGTAAAAGTTCAGTCAGTTCCTACACAATAAAGTTCGGTTTACGCTATGAACAAGTCGAGGAACCGATACTAGAGGCGCAGACGTGCAGTTGCTGTTGCTCTTAGAGCTTACAGTTTCAGAAATCGTGTGAAACCTCACTCGATAATATTAAAAACAGCGTGTTTGCAGAGCCTAAATGACTGCAAATTATAAGTAAACTCATTTATATTTTTGCTTTATATGAAAAATAATGAAAACGGGTCCCATTACTGAGTTTACGCTGTCTGTCATGTCATTCATTCGTATTTTATCAAAACCGACAGCTCACGGACGCCAATTTCGTTCGGGCCGAAAAATTCAGCCATTAGCAAATTATATAATCCACAGGCAAAACATTCAGAATGGTTTGAATTTAGGTAATACAATTTACTTTACAAAAAATATACATTAAGAGCTTAATGTTGTCATAATCCACCTCGTGAGCCCTGTACGCGTTGCCATATGTCACATGTTCTAGGATTTGACATTACTGGTTTACATACAATATCTACCTTCATAATTCCGGCAGTTTTGATGAAATAATTTTCACAAAGTAAACCGCCTGTTTGGTAAAATTTGGTTAATTATCCTCCTCTTTGTTTGCCACACAATAACAAAAAAAAAATTACACTTACATTTTTAGCCCCATCTTCTAGTTTGATCCTCTTGGCGGAGGTTTCTCCACCGTCTTCGTCGGCCGGGTGCTCGCGCTTTACCGGCTTCTGACCCAAAGTACTGTCACCAGCTGTCTGGTAATTGAAGACCTCGCTGCGAGATAAAAAACAACTTATAGTATTGGACATAAAGCTGCTTGTTAGGGGTGGGGCTGTACCGGTTACAAATGGCGCCGCGTTGGCGAACGACTTCATCATATCTTAGTACAGGTATATGGTTAATAGGATTCCTCGTCAACATATAGAGGAAAAACAACGAAGTGATCTTACAACGAGTAAAGTCAGTCTACAAAGTGAAATTCTGTATTTGTGCGAAGTACAGACCATAAAAAAGAGAAAAAAAACACAATGTTTTCCATATTACAGTAATGTTTGTAACTCAACTAAGTCCTTGCTGTAGTTTTACGTGATAAATCTATGTAAAACTGTAGTAAAAGAAAAAGATGTAAAATCTACAGTACTAACCTCTTACTATGGTACTTTTCAAACTTCGCCTTAGCCTTGCCAGTCCCACTGATCCTCCTCAAGTTCCCTTCCTCTAGCAGCCGCAGTTTATTCTCCAGCTTGACTTTGTGTTCAGCTCCTAACTCGAAAGACACGTCTTCTCCGAACGCATCCACCCTCGTTGCTAAAGCGGCCTTAGCGGCCAACATACGGGACATTTTACCCTTATTTTTTGTACTACACTGACCAACCAACTGCGCGTGGTAGATCAAACCATACTTTGGTGTATCTTTCTTTGTTTTTAAGGCTCTGAATAGAGCCTTCTCAGCTCCGAAGATCTGAACAGTCGAAGCGGGGTGTTTGGCTAAGTTCATTAATGACCCGGCGTGGGCAATCAACCTAGCTCCTATGTGCTCACCAATCAACACAGTGAGATTCGGAGCCATGGCCATCATTCTAGCTTTCAAGTAATCTGTCAGGTGTGTCCTGTAGTCTGTTATTGAGATAATTTCATCACACAGATTCTGTATGTTCAAGATATCGTCGTCAGAAATTTCCGTGCCCATGGAGATCTCAGCTGCTTCCTTCACTTTTTCTTCTAAGTCTTCAGGTAGGATGTCAGACAGATCTGTCTTTGAAGCATTGTCTCGAGTACCAACCAGTTTGACAATTTTGACAAACAGTGTGTTGTCTGTGATAATCTTTCCTAGTTCGGGGAAGTGCCACCCGTACCACTCGCGGCATCTCATGACGTAGTTGTTCAATTCTTTGTCTAAGTCATCAAGCAAGCATTGTGCTTGAACAATCATAGTATCGATCTTGTCTGGGGAGAACTTCAGTTTGTACCTGGAGAGTGAGTGAGCAAGACCAAGGGCCATAGCTGTCATTTCCTTCTTCGGTAGGCCAGCGAGGAGGCTGTCCATTTGTGAGCGAATGCATCTGAGCAGTTCTTGAACATTGTTGTTGGAAACACATTGTAAGTCAAACTTTTCTCTGATGGCACTGCCAAGCTTGGCATCTCCTACAAGGAGCTGGTCCTGTACTTCTTTGCAGACATACTTCTTCAGGGCCTTCTTCAGTGGCTTGGACACTTTACCTTCAATAGCTGCTGTAGTAGCTGCTAGGGCTTCAGCTGTGTCCTCGAATTTTATAAAGTTCTTGAGTTTTACACTGAAAACGAAGTTATATAAATAAAGAGAAATACAGAAATTATAAATGTTACCACCAAGAATAAGAGTACCTACATGAATCCCTACAACAAAATGGGGAAAAAAAATAATACAAATATATTCAAGGCAAGTGAAGAAATTCTAACTGCCTAATCAAAAAGTCTCAAGTTTTTACTGTGAAAGCCCATGTGTATTCCATGGGAGTTGCGTAAGATTAGGTAAGAGTCATAGTCTCAGTGGATTAGTTGGAATGTTTCTGATAACTGATCAGAAATAATCGAACAACCGTCCCGTTCATCAACACTGAACAAATCAATGTGCTAGCTAATGGGACTGTTTTAGATTATTTCCCATCAGTAATACAACTACAATCGGAACTTTTCATTCTCCAATAGTATATAAATTATGGTTACTTTAAGAGTCAAAGTTTTTAAAATGCTTTAATTACGACTTTCAAAGCAAGTATATATGTTATTTTTATATGTACTATAAATATAAAAAAAAATCAGTATATGTATTACAATAATAACATTTTTATACTAAAATTAGTTAAGAAAATGTCAAATAAGGATTGATGGTTGGTTTTGTATGAAAGAAAAATGGTTCAAACAAAACTATTTCTGTAATAAAAATCTTGAATGATTGAAAAAACCACCCTTAGCATCAGGCAATCATCTAATTTACATCCATGTAATATTTAATTGGGTACATGTGCATGTGCTTGTTCCAGGTGCCCCTGAAGGTGGCAGGTTCATGAATTAGGTTTTAATATTCTATTTTGTTTTTTGTACTTTCTATTTTGTATTACTTGTTTTATTATGTTTAGATACTAAAATAGTTGTTTTCATAATGTTACTAACAAAATATGGGAAAACCTGAAATAAACAAAATATTTTTTTTTTTTTTTATTTTAAACCTTGGCTTTTGAAGTATGCATATAAGGCAAGGGTTTCCAGAATGACCAGTCTTGTGCTGACAGCATACACCGGCTTTCAGCGACCTTCACCAGGTCATCGGTTCACCTTGTTCGGGACCTCCCTACCCTGGCTCTCCTAATGTGTGGTCACTACTCTAGAACCTTACTGCCCCATCAGCCATCGGTTCTACGAGCAATATGCCAATGCCTCCAATGGGCCTCATACGAAGGCTCTAGGTCACACAAAAGACGATAGAAAGAGCTATGTTAAAAGGTTTCTCTGGGCGATCAAATTAGAAATGAGGAGATCTGCAGAAGAACCAAAGTTACCGATATGCGTATATGTGATCAAGACAAATATATACCCCGTCTATGCTGGATCCCACAAGGTACCCTACAACTAACAAGTTGGGGCAGTTACTACTGGGTCATCAATGCTCTAAAAATGTTAATATATTGTAACAGTGTTTTAAAAAGCTAAACGAAACATACATATGTTACATAGTTATAACTAACACACCACTATATTAAACATATTAGATATTTAAAAAACACTCACACTGCGGAAGCCCCTTCGGCAGTGTTGAACTCCTGGTACAAGTCATCAATCTGTGACAACTTGGAGTCATCCAATAACTAGAACAAAACACAATAATTTAGACACACCAAAGCATATCTTGATGCAGATAAGCAGAAAGGACTCAAACCATATATATATACGTAACTTATTGTGGTTTACGTCCTTTCTGTTTATTTATTTATTCTTCTTTCACACATAAATTGTACAGAGGAAAACTTAATGCCTTAGGCATTCTCAACCCGTCAACCATAAGGTGGTGAAGAGATTAGATGGTAGGTGCTGTAGTTGAAAACATTATAAAGGAAAAAAACTCATTAACACTATTTAAATAATAAATACTTAAATAAGCTAATATAATAAGCCAATATACACATACATACTATTAACAAAATATATACATACAAAACTAAAAATTTGTGAGAGAGGTGTTACAATGACTCTGCCCTAATTTCTGCAAACTGACTGGCGGCCATCCTGATATCAAGAAGAAGTGCATTCCAAAGCAGAATGGATTGAATATGAAATGAAGTGAACAAAGTCAGACGTATGTGAAGGATAGAGTAAGAGAAGATTGTTAGAAGAACGCAGATTCTTAGTGTGTGAAGAACATAAATATTGGAAGGAGTCTCAAGATAATAACTGTTTAACTGCGTCCAACTGTTCCTTGCATCATCATCCTCCTAGTCTTTTGTCAACTAAGTTGTGGTCGACAACTTGTACATAGATGATACAGGTATAGCAAAACAAGTTAGTAATAAGAGAGGAAGCATGTGTAAATTATATAAACATTACTTAGCAAAGTATTATAACTATATGATATGAAATTCTATTGTGTTGGGGTTTTACACAATAAATGCTGAATGTATTTGTGTACAATTTGGCATATGCGTAGACCATGACCATGGATTAAGCCATAGAATCCTAATATTCCCACACAATCAACAGTAATAGGCGGAAAACTACCAGGTGCACCTAGTGATAAAGCTGCGGTTCATGAGTGGGTGGGTAATGTTAAACAAGACTTAAGCTATTTACATTTCAGAAAAGTACTATATCTTTTAAGAAATATTACCACAAGTTTTAGCCGGCACTCTAGTCTTCTGAAATAATTACATACTTCAATTGAAATTTTGAGTATGAATGTTGATGGCTATAAAAGTCGGGGAAAATCAAAGAAACAATGGATGGAATGTGTGAATGATGATAAGGTTAACAAGGGAGTGTCTATGTAGTTGACGTCTAGGAGGTAATTATAAAAAAGGAAATATTGCACCGATTCCGAATAAATTGAGGAAGGGCAGGAGAATGAATAATGCTTATAAATATAATATATAATACTAATATAATACTGACAATTTAATCCATTATGATGTCAGAAATATATTAAAGGCAGTAAATATAAGTACCACAACAAAATAGGTTGCAAAAATATTACGTTGGCTACATAATAGATTGGAATAAACAATCGTCTTAAGTATCAGGAAAACAATATGTTGCAAATATTAAAAAAAATAAATAAATAAGTGATCATTGTCAAAAAATAAATCACTACTGTTCATTAATTTATTTACCTATCTTGTGATTTCAATAAGCTCACAACTTCTGAAATTCTCAACAAAACCCTTGGAGGTATTAATGTTAAGGTAAAACGAGAATAGACGTGCCATGCCGGTTAATTAATCAAGACATTTTGATATAAAATTTAATTAGTCCAAACAAAAATTAGAAAACGTGTTTGCTATCATCTGCACCAAGCTAACTTAACCAATGTTTACATTTAACTTTATGCATAAAAATGAATTAAATCGCATATTTTAATTAAATATGAACATGTTCATCATTATCTTTAGTGAAATAAAGCCGTAAATATAGTATTTTTCTCTGAATAATAATTGTTTTCAGACTTAAGAGGTTATAATGCACACGTGTTGAATTTACCTTGAATATGGCATAGCCCGCCGACGTTTCGAATAGCACCAACATCTTGATAACACTACCGGTGGTTATTTTCACTTATTCAATAATGTGTTAAAGTTATTTAGCAAAACAACTAATTTTAAAATAAACAGGGACGCCACTCCAGCATCGCCGGAGTATCGCGTTGATTTGACAATGACGGCGAATGAAAAGTGTTGCTAGTTATTTTAATGTTTTGTGCGCATTGTGTTTTTTACAATTTACTGGCAACACTGTTCAAATTCAAAAGATAAATGTAGAGCGGAGTTTATTATAATGTTGACGGATTTTCTTGAGACTTAATTTATTGAGTGCGTAAAGGTGAGGAGAATAAGTTATCAAAGTGGTATTTTTCTTCACAAATATTTTTTTTAGTATCTTTTTTTTTTCATAATTCTATATAATGTCCAGTCACGAAAGATGAAGAATTGCATTATCCTATTATAACCTGTCTCTGTCACTCCCGCGTGAATACAATAAACAAGAAAATTCTACCTAAACTGGAATGTGAACTTGCATAACTCTCTTTTAGAAAAGAATACTCTATTACAAGAGCATTAAGGTCGATCGGAAATAAAACCGAATTTGAAGAGAACACAGTCCGAGGTAGAGAGTGTCCCAGTAGCCCTTTGTCTTTTTCTAAGTGTTACCCGTATTTATTTTTCGTAAATTTGTTTAAAACCAACAATTTCGATTAGAAAAAGATGGTGAAAAAGGGTGCCATTAATGGCTCCAATAGTCAGTGACCTGGATGCGAAATATCATTCTTTAAGTAAGTTTTTTGCGGTAATCAATTTAAGTTTTTTGGTTTGTATGTAGGGCGACCATAAATTTCGGAATCCATACTAATATTATAAATGCGAAAGTAACTCTGTCTGTCTGTCTGTCTGTTACGCTTTCCCGCTTAAACATCTCAACCGATGTTGATGAAATTTGGCACAGACAATCTTTAGACCCTGGGAAAGAACATAGGCTACCTCTTATCCCGGAAAAAAGTTCCCGAGGGAAATCTAAAAAGCGCGATATAGCCGAACTCCACGCGGGCGAAGCCGCGGGCGAAAAGCTAGTAATTAATAAATGTGCACTTAAGTCATCGTGTAGGTACATAATAAGTGAAGAGCTTTTATTATGTATCTACAATGACATTATATTCTGCTTTCTTGTAGATACTTTATTTATTTAAAAGTACAGACGACAGCATATCAAGCTACTACAATCTGTCAGATTTTCAACTTTATTTCTAAATTGTTGAGGGTCAAGATTGATTAGGAATATTTGATAGTTTCGGGTAGATTGACCTGCTGTCGTCCGTAAATTATCAATTTGTTCATCCATTTTTAAAATAATAAAAATAAAAAGTTCGCATCCATACCTAAAATATCATTCAAAAAAATCAGGTACCTAATATAAGTAAAAAAAAAAAAAATTACGTACATTTCTTATAAATTCCATTATAATAGTCACCCTACACAATAAGGACAGAGGGCTACTAAGAAGATCTCTCCCTCGGACCGCGTTTTGATCAATATTGCGCATTCCAGTTTAGGTAGAAGTTGCTTGACAATAAATCTTGGCTCGCATGGATAGGATGAATGCCGCCGTTGTCAGGGATTGTAAACCTTTGTTTTTTTTGTTTCCGTAAGTGACGAAATTGCTTGGCTTACTTGGTATAAAGAACGAACGACATTCCAATTTGGGAAATGAAATGAAATCGTTTATTAAGCAAGTAGGATCACTGATCACTTTTACACGACATACGTTTTTTTAAACCAGATGAAGCCGGCATATCCTTACTGACTACCTCTGAGAAGAAATAGCCGAAACAAACTCAGGGGTCATCCTGAGTAAGTGATCGCTCAATTTTTAAGCCGGCGCCAGACGTAGTTCAGATATTTGATCACTTATTTGGACACTTGTTTGGACATAAGTGTAGCACGGGTATTTGAGTATTTGTTCAAAGCTTTTGCAAACGAGTTTTCAACGCATTGTGTCGTCTTCATTTTTTGTTTATATGAAAAAAGAAAAAATACGTGTCTAGTATTTTTTGGAAATCTGACTGACGGACTAATTAGTTTTTTTTTAGTCAACTGCCCTATTCTTACCCACCTACCACCGAAGTGCAGTTGATGGTAGGTACATGTAATAAATAAATATATACGGACAAATCACACAGATTAAGATAGCCCCAAAGTAAGTGCGAGACTTGTGTTATATACCTACAATATGTAAAGAAAACCTTGTCCGACCCA
Organism: Sesamia nonagrioides; assembly: GCA_017933935.1. Taxonomy (NCBI): domain Eukaryota; kingdom Metazoa; phylum Arthropoda; class Insecta; order Lepidoptera; family Noctuidae; genus Sesamia; species Sesamia nonagrioides. The sequence goes on along the minus strand of JADWQK010001095.1, from coordinate 246,210 downwards.
TAAGGATTATAAAGGTTAGGTAAACACATGACCAAATATAATATTAAATTTTACATAATCATCATAGTAACAATACTAATAAATTTTGAAATAATCCTTTTTTCCCGGGAATTAATTCCAATTTCCCCGAAATTTGGTAATGTTTAAAAAAGTGACAACACTGGTATTATTATAAGCGAATAGCGACGCGACCACGTCACAGGTGTCGCGTGCCCTGCCCCCCGCCGCCCACGGAAGGGGTTGCTTAGCGCACGTGTATTAAGTTACCTCTTTTTGCGAAATAATATTTATTTTTTTAGGAGGATTTTTTTTAAGTTTAGTCTGTCTTTGTGGGCATTAATAGAATCAATTATCGATACCTAACAATACCTTCACGGATCGGACAGGGTTTTCTTTACATATTGTATAGATAAACATCCAAGACCCAGGCCAATCAGGAAAATATCGTTTTACATCATGACCTGGCCGGGGATCGAACCCGGGGCCTCCACATCGCAGGCAGGCGTGTTGACCGCTGCGCCACGGAGGACGACGTTTGTACAAGTCTTTGTAGAAATATTTGCGCGTGTGTAGCAGGCTACGCAAACATTTGAACAACACAACGAATGGCAAAGTACAAATGTTTTAACAAAGCTTTGAATAATACTCAATTAACTGTGTAACAAACTACAAATGTGTCCAAACAAGTGTTCAAATATGTGATCACACTTATCTCACATGACTCATAGCTTTCAAACACTTTTGTGGCGTTCAGCCATTGCATTTTTCTTTTACGGTTATCATAAAGAAATCAGTTTTCATCACATGTCACAGTTCAATCCAAATAATCCTTCAATCTGTACCGATTCAAAAAGGCAGCAGAGGTATCAACTCGCGTGTCTTTCATTTTATTTTATTGATTTAACGCAAATGAGGCAATATTGTGGGAAAGATAATGTTAATCCATGTCGTTATTTCCTGGGTAGTTTGACTAGGATCGGCTTCCACCATCTCTCTTAATTCATCGTTATTCACCTGTGTGGGCAGTCTTCCTCGTGGCTCGTTCTTCAAGTCGAAGTTACCATCACGAAAGCGCTTAAATCAAAATCGCACGGTGCGTTCATTAGTAGACCCCTCTCCAAACACCACATTGATATTGCGGCTGCTTCTACCGCGTTACTTCCGCGTCGGAACTCGTATTCTAAAATCACTTGAATTTTCCCAGTATCCATCTTTCTTGTCTATGTTGAATAACAAAAACATTTGGAAGTCGATATTCAAATATTTCACATTTCGAAAACCTCAAACCATGAAGATTTTTTTTTGTTTGTTTGTTCCATTTGGAATAGGCTAAGGTCAGAGACGATACTGCCTTGTCTTCAGTAATTAATTTTCAACTATCCTATCCTAACATGATAACGTCGTCATGAATTATATCTTGTCTTCTTTTGTAACTTATCCTTCCTAACTAATCTAACTCCTTTCGTTTCCCGCGTGTGGCCGATTAGGAGTGGTTTAGCGTACCTAAAGACATGATGTGGTCAATAAGCTACAATATTTCACTGTTCTCTATGAATTATTCACTGAATGCACTTTTTACTACATAAATCATGCGTTTTTATTTAGTAAACGACACTATAAATAATTTAAAAGTCCAATGAAAAATGAGCGTGGCACTCATCTTCGCTTTCCCGCCTAAACTCTCAAACCATGAAGATTCAATGTCGATTCAAAGAACCTTTTTGCAACAAAACGGCAATTTCATACTTTAACCCCTATTATCGTCATTCCTAATCAAGAAAAAAAAATACTTACAAAACAAGGTAAATGATAAGATCTCACATAATGACACTAAGGTAAGTATTACAGAACCTCACTTAAAACTCAAGCTTTACTTAAATCGTGTTTGAAGCTATTTGATTGGTTGAAACTAGTTTTAAGTAATGCTTAAATCTTGAGTAAGGTTCTGTAATACGGTCCTAACAATTTCTATTCGCCTGTGGCAAGGTAAGTACAATACATACTTACCCTTCTGAAGTTTAGACCTGTTGTCAGCATTATTTCTGCCTTCCATCAGGTAAGTTGTCTACCCCGATTTCTTTTACCATCACTTGGATACGATTCTGTCACTACTTTGCTCTTGTTTCTCATAGTGTCTTGCAATCACTTAGGTACTAGGTACTACCTTCTTACCTATCTATCATATATTATGGCCTATCCATGGTCTATTCTTTTTTGAAAGATGCTCTAATTTTGTTTTGGCCAGAGCTCTGAAAAGGTCATTATCATCTACCTAAGACTGTATAAGTCCTGCGGCCTGGAATGAAATAACAATTACTTATCCATATTAATACTGTTCACCTCACCACGCTGCCTGGTGATATGAAATCAGAATGGAGAGCACGTTCCCGAACGTATTATGAACATTAGGTGCCTTCCCCATCGTTACGCGTAAAAATATTTGCCAAATGGATTTTTGTCTGCGCGCCTCGCCTGGAATCAGGCACTATGTGAATTCGGAAATTCAATAATTCTGCATAAAGGCATGCATCCACTCGCAAGTGGGGTGAATGATTGAGCGAATGAACGAGTGAATGGATTCCATCGAGCGGAGCGGTGAGTGAACGAGCGTCTGCGTCAATCCAAGTAAGGAACGTGATTATTTTGTGTATTGGATGTTCCGATTGAAGCGTAGGTAGGTATTCCGTTTATTTTCAAAACATTTTAGGCTTATACAAGAAATTGGATTCCACTGAACGCTTTTAGATTTTTCTATACAATATTGCCTTAGCGTTTGCTGAGAAATGAGCGGAAATATAAAGTAGATCGATTCAATAAAGCTGTAAATTGGATTGTATGTTTACGATAAGTGTAAATGTGGTCTCGGTGCCGATTCCAACCACTGAACTGCTCCCGCGGGAGTCGTTATATTCGGCTTCGTAGGCGACATTAGCAGTGCTTCTGGTATATACTGAACATTAAATAAAATCATATAGATAGTAGGTATGTTTTCAGGAACATGAAATAAATAAAGGTAAAATATGTTTCAATAGCGACACAAATGTGATTGAGGCAACTAACATTCAACCAGATAACTAACATCGTCGGCACACAAATCGCAGGCTACCCGGCGCTCGCTCCATCACACCGCGCCACGTCAGGAGCCGATGCCTTTGTAAGGAAACTGGGTCAATTATGTTTAGAGCCTTTTCACATCCTACGCAAGCAAAGTGCATATAAAAATGAAAATACTTCAAAGAAACTTATAGCGAGGGATTTCGGGTATAAAATCTTAACGATTTTATGTTTACAGCGCGTCGTTAAAGCGGGCCGGGCTAATGGCGCCGAGGAGGGTCGCCCGAGGGAGCGATTAGCAGCAGTATTGACAAGCGAGCCGGCCGAGGGTTCGGCTGCTTGATGGCTCACCGCAACACACCTGACGACTGCCAGACCCGCGTTCATGAGCCCCGCTGTCGAGGGGCGAGCAGCGACAGGCAGCGGCGCCAGAGATAAATGTGGCCCATCATTACGGCTCCACATGTCACCTGTCTTTAGATTTGTAGACGACGATTGTCGCTTGATCTTTATAAATAGCTGCTTTCGCATATACAAATCTTTGTAGAAAACAGGGTCGGGATAACTTATTGAAAGAATTTGGGACCGAAAAAAAGGTTGTAAAAGTTTAACGTAGGAAAGTAAGAAACAACTGATAAGGTAGAGTATTTTCTTCATACCATTTTTCTTTTGTGGGTTTTTGAATTTGACTCCTGGGGACCTTTCCCAGTCAGGGCAGGTAAATATTTATTTAGGATCACTGCTTTTCTTATAGACAAAAATCTGCAAATATTTAAACGTAGGTTTACGTTCCACACAAAGTGAAAAGCGCTTTAAAGGTACTTAACCCCGTTTAAAATCCCTTTGAACCATCTACAAGGCGCCGAACTTACTCCTGAACATAATTATTCTCGCTCCCGAGTCTATCTCAGCGATACTGAAGCGAATTACCGCCATTATCAAGCATACGCCTGGCCAGCCGACCTAACGGGGGGCCTATAAAGCTGCCTCGGCCGGAACTTAGTCTGTCGTAAGCTCGGCCGCGTAAATAACTTATAGCATCATATTCATAGCTTATGTCACCTACAACATCACTCTCCTAATATTGAGAATGTGAAACTAAGCTTCTGGTAAAGGTTTGGTTTGTGTGTTGGAATAACGCATTTAAAAGGAAACACGGCCACGTACATGTTGGCAATCACTCCATACCTAATAAAGTATTTTCTGTTTTCTGATTATTTATAGTGTTCGATCGCGGTTTTCTATCAAGCTCGACAGATGGCGTTGTACCGTTTTCTGAATCCCGGTGTCGAGATTCTCCGTGATCATTATATATAGGTTACAGAAAAATAAATTTTTTTTTAGTACTCGCTTGGAAATCGTTGTTTCATTTCACACAATCTCATCGGGCAGTCGTCAAGTGCCGTACATTTTGGTCCTAACGAGTCGGATCGCGGAAAGTGTAATCGCGTCGAAAAGTGAGTGTTGTGACGTAAGTGACGTTCTGGTAAGGCATAGAAACCAGTGGTGGATCGCCCTGAAGTGCCAGTAAAATCCACGTGTGTGCGTGTGTGGGAATCCAGCAGTGCAGCACCGAGGTTTACAGCCGGCTGCGCCAGGGGGCGCCACCACTCTACCAGCATTGAGGCTCACTTCATGCGGCAACGGTGACGACAGCAGAGCAACGAGACGAGAACAAGAGTGACGTCACAAACTGTGACGACGCACTCTCAGCGGTACCAGCAGTGACGTCAAGAGTGACGACGACACACTCTCAGCAGCGTTGTGCTTGGAGAGGTTTGACAGACAAAACCGTGAGTTACAATCCAGTGTTTATTATGTGGTAGACTTTTTCTCAGTGAATTTTGAAGATCAACTTGGTTAACTTAGTACAATTATTAGAAGTGTTCAAGACTTTAAGATTTAATAGTAGGTGGTTTGGACTTATTACTACTTAATATTTTTCGTGCATCTTAAAATATTGTCGTGACGAGAAATCTACAGGATTTTTCCTAAATAAAATACTGTTAAATAAATATTAATATATAATAATAAAATATACTTAATTTTTCGTCTGTTGTATTTAGATTATAGAATTGATTCCATTACTTATAAAATTATTTAGCCTTTCTGTAAAAAATGGAATCCTTAGGTAAATTGCAATTAAACAACAAAGCAATCATTGAAAAGGGTAGAATTAATTATAAAAAATCGCCTAAGGATCGTCTCACACAAAGTTACATTGAAACGAGATTAGAAACATTAGAGGCGCAGTGGAAACAATTTGTTGAAACACATACCCGCATAGTGGAAAAAGTAACAGACGAAGAATTAAAAAGAAATATCTATTTTACGTCTGATATATATGATGTAACTGAAGAGTTTTACATAACATACAAGTCTGAACTAAAAGAGCACTTATTGCAAACTACTCCATGTACAGATTTTAAGCCAAGTAATAACAAACATTGTAATCAAACCAGTTCAAATGTGAAATTGCCACAAATTAGTTTACCTACGTTCACGGGTCTGTATTCCGAATGGGTTACGTTTCGTGATTTATTTACGTCATTAATTCATAGTAATGATACACTGGATGACGTTCAAAAACTCCATTATTTAAAGAGTCATCTCTCAGGGGAAGCAGAACAGCTGCTTCGACACATTCCCGTGACTGCGGGTAATTATAATGGGTGTTGGTTGATTCTAAACAAACGGTTTGACAATAAAAGGTTTCTAGCTAACTGTATGCTCAAACGACTGGTCCATCAGTCGCCCATTACTAAAGAATCATCGACGAACGTTAAAACTCTGTTAGATACAACTGTTGACTGTTTGCATGGCTTACGCAGTTTAGGTATTGATGTCAGCTCTTGGGATGCAATTATTGTATACTTAAGCTCCGAAAAATTAGATACAGAGTCGCGTAAATTGTGGGAACTCAGAGTTAGTACAAGTTCCAATGACGACTTACCCACGTTCGATGAGTTCAAAAGTTTCATGGAGTCTAGGTTTAGAGCCTTAGAATATTTAGATCCTAAAGCAAATAAACAAAATCTTTCTCGTGATAATAATGTCAAATCTTTTCATGTCGCATCTCAAAATTGTGTATTATGTTCTGGAAATCATAAATTGTGTCACTGTAAGGAATTTGCGAAGAAAAATTGTGACGAGCGTCGTGAGTTTGCACGAGTCAGTAAGCTGTGTTACAACTGTCTAGGTACAAACCATTCCGTCTATGCTTGTCGTCAGCATACTAAATGTCACCTTTGTAAGAAGAAGCATCATACATTGCTTCACCCAAAATCAACTGCCAACTCTGCTGAAATTGTTGATAGTTCAGCAGAAACGAAAGCTGTGGTGGCTAATGCAGTCACCACTTCCAGTGAAAGTGATACCAAACCCACTTGTTGTTTTGCGGATGTTCACAACCAAGGGCTATTAGCCACAGCCTTGGTCAACGTTGAGTCAAAAATTGGTACTGCTGTTGTTTTAAGAGCTCTGATGGATCAGGGCTCTCAAGTCTCTTTCATCACAGAGGCTGCAGTACAGTTGCTCGGGCTTAGGAAATCACCTGCTCGCACCGACATACTTCGTCTAGGCGATGGCGAAGGAAACTCAATTCCCTCTAAATGGATAGTTCGCTTTAAATTACAATCACGTGTAGATCCCACCTTTATTTTATACGTCGATGCATATGTATTGAATAAACTGACATCCCGTCTACCCGAGAAGAAGATCATTCAAGTATCGCCTTCTTTCTCGTCCTTAAAATTAGCTGATCCAACCTTTAATACGACAGGGAAAATTGATTTACTTTTGAGTACGCGTGTAGTCGGAGAAGTTTTATTGGATGGTTTAGTCAAGGGTGCGCCAGGTTCTCTAGTGGCTCAGAACACAGAATTAGGCTGGATCTTGTCTGGTGAGATCCCATTATCGGCAATCTCTAGGTCAGTATGTTATCATACAGTAGTACAGTCAGCGGATGTCAATGGCCTTTTACGTAAGTTTTGGGAGTTGGAGTCTGAGCCCTCAGTCCGTAGTGTAATGTTGACTGAAGAAGAACAACAATGCGAGGATTTTTACTCTAAAACTACAAAACGCGACGCGATCGGGAGGTATATTGTAAGGTTACCGTTCAAAACAAATGCGCCCAGTTGTACATCTGGGGGATCAGAGGTCATTGCCCGTAGACGCTTTATCAACCTAGAGAATAAATTATTAAAGGATCCGGAATTTAAGAATCAGTATAGTGCAGTCATCAATGAATATATTCAACTGGGACATGCTGAAGTTGTCCCTCAGATAGAATTAGGTAAGGATGCGTTTTACCTACCCCATCATGCGGTGGTGCGTGAGGATAAAAGCACCACTAAAGTTAGGGTCGTCTTCGACGCTTCATCTTCAGGTCACAATGGTGTAGCATTAAATACAGAATTAATGGTTGGACCAACCCTACAACCTGATTTGCGTCAAACTATTATGCGGTGGCGCTGTCACCCAATAAGTGTGGTCGCAGACATTGTGAAAATGTATCGTCAGGTGAAGGTTGCAGGCGAGGACGTCAATTATCAGCGCTTTTTTTGGCGTGACAATCCAAATGAAGAATTGAAACATATTCGGCTGTTGCGGGTTACCTTTGGAACGTCATCTGCGCCATACCTAGCTGTCCGGTCTCTGCAGCAACTAGCTCGGGATGAAGGAAGTCACTTTCCCCTAGTGGCAGACAGAGTCCTTACATCGTTCTATGTAGATGACCTGTTAACGGGGTGTCAGTCTGTTGCTGAAGGGGAACTCATTTATCACCAGCTGAATCAGTTGTTAGGACGTGGGGGTTTCAAGCTTCAGAAATGGTCCAGCAGCAGTGACGAACTGTTAACCAAAATAAACGGGGATACTGCTGGGCAAGATAATCTGGAGCTTAAGATAGATACGCTTACTAAAATTTTAGGATTAACTTATCAAAGAAAGTTAGATGAGTTCAGATACACTGTGCAACTTCCTCCGCCCGAAACGCCCATAACCAAGCGAAAGGTGATCTCTGACATTGCTCGCTTATTTGACCCTCTTGGCTGGCTTGCGCCGATTATAATAACAGCCAAGGTGTTTATTCAACGCCTGTGGTTAGCAGGGTTGGAATGGGACGATGTACTTCTAGATCAACTGTCGAGGGAATGGCTGAGTTACAGAAATAATCTTAATTACCTTAAGGACTTTCGTTTGCCACGGTGGATTCACACGAGTGAACTTGACGTACAGCTGGAGTTGCACGGATTCTCTGACGCCTCCAATGTCGCTTACGCCGCGGTTGTCTATGTACGTTGTATCGATGTCAATGGTCATGTGCATGTTAGTCTAATTGCAGCTAAAACCAAGGTGGCCCCTGTCAAACAGGTATCTATACCTCGTTTGGAGTTATGTGGCGCTTTGCTACTTTCAAAACTTCTGCGTGAAGTTTCCGACACCTTGAGTATCTGTAAGGAAAACGTACATGCCTGGACTGACTCGACAGTGGTGCTCGCCTGGTTGAGCAGCCACCCCAGCCGCTGGAAGACCTTTGTCGGCAACAGAGTGTCTGAAATACTTACCCATATAGACAATAGTCAGTGGTCACACGTGCAGTCCAATGACAACCCCGCAGACAGCGCATCGCGCGGTGTGAATCCCTCTGAGTGCGCTAACCTAGAGTTGTGGACACAAGGACCTAGTTGGCTGAAAAATAAAGAAATTCATTATAGTAGACGAGAAATTAAAGAAACTAACCTTGAGGAGAGAAAATCTGTAGTAACATGCAACACAGTAGTAAGGGAAACAAGTGATGATTCTATAATTTCAAAATATTCATCTCTTAGAAAACTTACCAGAGTAGTAGCTTACTGTAAAAGGTTTTTGAAGTTTAAAAACAAAAACTATACTACAAAATTCGATAAATTTTTAACACATTCTGAAATCCAAGGGGCATTACTTACCTGCATTAAATTGTGTCAAAGGGAACATTTCGGATCGGAGATGGATAATTTAAAGATAAAGGGTGAAATAAATAAAAAGGGGGTACTTACCTCGCTCAATCCATACCTAGATCGGGAACAAATTTTGAGAGTTAGTGGTAGGTTACACAGAGCCAACCTGCACGAAGACTCGAAGCATCCTGTAATTCTTCCTCGTAAGTCACATTTAACCCACCTCTTAATAGCCGATGCTCATGAGAGAACGTTACACGGTGGGCCTCAGTTGATTCTCAATTACTTACGATCCAAATATTGGATAATAAATGCCAAAAGTATCGTTAGGCACTATGTACGCAAATGTGTTATTTGCATACGTCATTCCGCTCGGTCTGTACATCCTTTAATGGGGTCATTGCCCTCTGCTAGGGTCAATGCCAGCCGACCTTTCTTTAGAAGTGGCGTGGACTATGCAGGTCCTATTAGTGTCCGTCCTAGCAAAGGTCGCGGTTATCACTCCACCAAAGGATATATATGTTTGTTCGTATGTATGGCTACTCGAGCCATACATTTAGAAGTTGTCAGTGACATGACATCCCAAGCCTTTTTAGCAGCCTTTAAGCGCTTTACAGCGAGGAGAGGCATTTGTGGTGAAATGTGGAGTGATAACGGCACTACATTTGTTGGAGCTAACAAGGAGTTGAAAGCATTGTTCAACCACGAAAGGTCCGGTATAGTAACTGATATTGCCGATTGGTTAGCAACCAACGGAACCACCTGGAGCTTCATTCCACCCCACTCCCCTAATTTTGGGGGGCTTTGGGAAGCTGGAGTGAAATCAACCAAATACCATCTTAAAAGAGTGATTGGTGCCAGCACACTCACTTTTGAGGAACTGACAACAGTCCTTGCCCAAATAGAAGCCTGTCTAAACTCCAGGCCTATTTCCACCATCAGTACTAACCCCGAAGATCCACAGCCATTAACACCGGTCATTTTCTAGTGGGCGAGCCCTTGCTTCTCGTACCAGAGAATAATTTCGAGAAGTCTAATATCAGTACCTTAAAACGATGGCAGTTGACTCAACGTATGGTTCAGGACTTTTGGCGCAGGTGGTCGCGTGAATATCTAGTTCAGTTTCACCAAAGGAACAAGTGGGCGCACCAAACCGTGGAACCGAATTTGGGTGATGTAGTGTTAGTCATTGAGGATGACCTTCCACCAGCAAGATGGCTCTATGGTGTCATTATTGAAAAGCATACTGGCTCGGACAAAATCACAAGAGTGGTTACATTGCGCTGTAAAGGTTCCACTATTAAAAGACCAGTGTCGAAGCTAATTGTGCTTCCTATTACGTCATAAATTTATTATTATGTTCTTGTTCGGTTCTTGGTTTAATTACCTATAATGTTAAGGATAAAGTTGTTGGTTAAGTTACAATTTAAGTTTAGAATAAAGGTTTTGTATGGTTTTAGATTAAGATCACAATTTTTGTTGTTAATATAATTACAGTCCACTATTGTTTTAATTTCCCACCAAATTTTGATTTTGTTTCATGGTGGGCGGTTAGTTGATAATAAAAAACTAAGTTCTGGACATTCTGTCCATGGTGGGCGGGATGTTCGATCGCGGTTTTCTATCAAGCTCGACAGATGGCGTTGTACCGTTTTCTGAATCGCGGTGTCGAGATTCTCCGTGATCATTATATATAGGTTACAGAAAAATAAATTTTTTTTTAGTATTCGCTTGGAAATCGTTGTTTCATTTCACACAGTCTCACCGGGCAGTTGTCAAGTGCCGTACATATAGTTACTAGTCTTCATATTTTATACGATAGTGTAGGTATATTTTTTTTTTCACTGCCTTGTCCACGTTTTGTTTTTTTGTTACATTCTTTATTTTCTAAGTACTTATTTTTCCAACGCCAGGTGATGCTATCCGAGAAATTATTATAATTTTTGAAAGTTGTTCCAAGCAATATTTGTCAGATTTCAATTCCATTTTACATTCCATCAATCCGCGAATAAAAATCATCTATCTGTTGATTGATCAACCCTTAAACGAATATATAACTACCGCCACACACAAAATAGAGGAAATGTTAGTATGCAATGAATACCAATGACACCGATGATAACCAAATGACCTTGCGGTCATCTACAACAAATTGACTTATTGAACTAATTATTTTTTACGATTATAATTTATGTAGAGGACACAGGTCGATCAAGGTAAGCTTACCACACACCAACAACAACCACCACACAGACCAACCGCGGTAAGCGCTCGGTTGGCCTGTGGATGGGATGGGATGGGATGGTGGATGTTTTACATATCGACATCTCTCCGTGCCTTGGAAAGCCGTTAATCCCGACTGACATTAGTAGATCATTGACAGTCGTTACGGATTGTCAAAAGCCCGAAAGTCTGACAACCAATGATATCGTATTGCCCAGTAGGTAACTGGGTTGTAATGGTTAGTCAGATAGGTCACTCCATGTAAAGTATTGCTATTCGCTGAATCCGGTTAGAGTCCAACTAACTCATCATCATCATCCCAGCGGTAATCCCAGTCGCATCCGAAGCCTTTTTTTACAGCTTTGGAGTTTGGGGTCCGCTTTACCAGTCCAACTGCTGATATGGCTAAACTTCGACATTTTCCGTGAAGAGACTGCCGTCTGACCTCCACAACCCAAAGGCGACATCGAAGCATTGCAGCTAGACCAATTGTTGGACTTTTGAGGGCTCCAACAACCCGTAACGATTGCCACTAGATGTTTGTATGGCAACCGGGACCAACGGGTTAACGTGCTTTCCGAGGCACGACCAGACCAGTGCAAATATTCATATTCATGCATACAAATACTTGCACTGTGCGGGGATCGAAACCGCGCCACCTTGCGCAGCGGCCGCGTCCGCTACCGCTACGCCACGGAGGCTGTCAAAAGGTTAGATTCCAACTAACTACCACCCAATAAGATCTCTAGCTCCAATAAGCAGAGCAGGCAAGTTCCGCTAGAAACATCGATCGATAATTATGATATCAAGTTGATTACTGTTTGAATGGCGCTCAACGTTATTAGCACACGTCGCATACTATCGCTCAAGGCTTTAAATTATGTTGTGAAGTTATTTTGAACACATTGTGGATGTTGTTTAGCAGTTGAGTTATGTAGAGTTGGGCGCGCATATATCGTACTTCTACGCGGTCAAAATGTGTTGAAAACTTACTTTTTAAGTCGAACTCATTCCACAATCATATACCGATCCATGGTGACAGGAGTGGTTTTAGTCAAGCTAACAACAAAATGAACACCATTCAATACTGTTAACAACATTTGCTGAATCAGGGAGGTAATTGAACTGAATAAAACAGTACAAGTTAATCTCTTGTTCGTATCTAATCCAGTTAATGCTGTGGTTTAGTTTCGACGTAAGTTTTTTTTAATAGTTATAAACTAGTGCTTGACTGCAATCCCGCCTGATGGTAAGCAGTGATGCAATCGTTGATGGTAAAGCACACTAGCTTATTAAGCCTATTCACTCAAAAAAACTGAGTGAATAGGAAGGAAGACGGCAGTTGAGCGAGGTGATGCAATGTTTAACCCAACAACACGACCAACGATGCTGCGCCAGAGGATGATCTGGAGAGCCTTCACGACCAAACTCCCGACACAACAACATTAGGCACATCGTACCCGGCACACATCGCAACACAACTGCTCAGACCCGTTCTCCGTACGGCTTCACCAGACATCATGCCGGAACACGACGAATCGCTTGGCGGCAAGACTTTGTCTGGTGGGTGGTAACTTATGCCGGCGGCTGATGTTGTTGCCTACCACCGAGAAAAACAAAAGAAGTTTGACAAATGGCACAAAAAATAAGCTTTGTTTCACTTGGAAGCGATTACGTTCCAATTGTAATCAAGTTAAGGTTAATCCATCTGTCAAAAGCTTATCGTAATACGAAACATAACTAAAGTTATGGTTTGGTTGCGATGCAATTCTGTTTTGGTTGAATTATTTTAGCGCGATTGTCCCCCATTAATAATAGCTACACAATGTTAGCAATTCGAAATACCTATACACTTATTGTACAACACCATACCTACCTGGTTGTAGGTGATAGCAATAAAAACAATATTTAATAATTCCAACGATGTGTTGTTTGCACACTAACGAGCTGTTAATTGCCAGTCAATTGGGATCGCGTGTCGACAGTTTGCGATTGATTTATTTGCCAATGCTATACCGATGGAACCTCATTAAAATGATGACCCGACAAATTATCGTCGTACGCCTAAATGAGCATGTCTATCATGTTAAAATAGACTTTGATCGTTTTATTTTAACGGTAGTATTTGCTAATCTTCAGAAAAAGTAACGCTATGAAAACGCTTAGGTAAACAAATGTTCTGTAGAACCACTATTTTTATGCAATGTAGGGTAAAAATCAATTTTAATATGACTGGCTTAGGCACACCCCTAAGCCAGTCATATTAAAATTGATTAATGTATATTTTGAAACATAACTGAGTGTTCTGCTCTATAGATGCTTTTAAAAATATCATCTACATAATATTTTTCTATGACTGATCTTCCAAGAGCTTGGTCTAGTTCTGTTTGATATTGACCTTCGTATTCTATCTGTGCTGTGATGAAACTTGCTTGTGCCAAATGTCACTGAATATTTATTATTCTTTAATGACTGATATTAGGTAGCTTCAGCTTTGAAATATATTTTCATCCAAGAGGTAGGCTCTTGGATGAAAATATATTTCAAAGCTGAACAAAACCCACGGAATAGTCCAAAAATTATAACGTAGGTACCTAGTCGCACAACTATGGAACCTACATAATTGAAAACATACATCTATTGAGCGTATCTCATAAGCGAGAGTTATAAGCGACTAAGCTAGGTTTGTGGTTTTACGATGACGAGTATTACCGCAGGTGTCAGTATGGTTCTGGCAGTTTATATATGTTTTATGTTAAAAAAAAAAAAAGAAAACGTTGCCCCACACTAGAAATTACTCCGAAGGTGGGTTAACAAATATTTAAAGTCACATTCATAAACAGTAAGACCCGGAAAACTACCTGTAGGCCATACAAATATTTGTTCCGTGCGGGTATCGAAACCGCGACACACAGCGCAGCAGTCGAACGCTCAGCCACTGCACCAATCGTGTCGTAAATTTAGAGCAAGTAGTACCACAATATGCCATTAAAACTATGTACTTATGTATATTATTGTACATACTATTCCTTTTTTCATTTTACTTTACGGTTTTAGAAATGAAGCGGGTGACCCACAAGCGAATGTCATACGTCTGAAATCAAAACACTAATAAAATATAAATGCCGTGTTATGTTTAGTAAAGTTTTCACTCCATAAAATAAGTAATAGTAGTCCAAATAAAAACATCAAAAGCGAACGTTGACGCGGAACAATAAACGTCGTCGTTAATCTCATTCTCACTCCACAAGCACTATTTTTACGAAAAGATTTATTTACAAGGATTTTGTGTGAAGGATCTTCAGTTCGTCGTACTTTATCCAATATCCTTAGACAGGTATTATTATTTTCCAGCCGCTGTCAAAATATATCTTTGTCCTCGCACAAAACAACACTTACGATCACACTTGGATCTAAAGATATAAAGGTTGGCAGAGCAGAGAGGTATACGTGCAAGTTCGTCATGAACTCATGACTCATTTTAGTAACAACCTTTAATTAAGATTTGCTCACAGCTCAACAGTCGCTAGCAAGCATTAGTAAACAGGCAGGATCTCGTCACACTCATTTGATTTATCAGGATCAGTATCTGTGTAGTGTTACAAGTTTCCTCAAGATAGTCTATCTACACACGACGGAGTTATTGAATTGTATTATATATTTGTGTAGGACGTCATTATCTGTGGACAGTGTGGACACAAGACTTCTTGTAAGAGGTAACTCTCCGTTGAAGTACGTAGGAGGCAGTAAGCGAAATGTGTACAAATAGTTTGAAAGAAAGTATAAATTGTTAAGTGTAAGCACCAAAACGGTTGTGCAAATTAATAAAAGTGAATACCTAAAGTATGTGTTGAGAATGAGTTTCTTTTTGTGTTGGTTGAACTCTGTTTTCCCATTTGAAATATAATCGAGGAAAGAGTTGAATAATGGTATATTTTAGAGTGAGAAAGCGATGGTAAGAACCTACCTAAGTACAGTCACGAGCACCAGTATGACAATTTTCAGTTGCGATTTTTTCATGAAAAAACACCATTGAAGTACGACACATTACATAAAAAATTTAATAAAATCTAGTGTACACATACTTTTGCTTGTGTCTGTACATCCAAACTAACTCAACTTCTGAGTCGCCTTTTACATCTTGTTGTGGACTTTCTTTAACAGGACGGCCTTCGTAAGCCACGGGTATGTATAAAAGGAGATGTTTCATTTTGGGCCACCACTATGTACGCTATATATATTAAAAAGAAAAAAAAAAGAATTTCATAAAAATACAACCTAAATTAATTTGAATAAAAATACAAGTATATATAAATAATTATTTGAAACGTTTTTTAGTGAGATAACCCTTTATTAAGGTAGCCATGACACTGGTTATGACGTTTGATTGGCGACTTTGACAGTTCTATTTGTTTTGTATTGTATTTGTGTTCGTGTCGTGTGTTGATATGAGTTGATTGTGTTTATTTAATGGGCCGTATGTTCGGAATTCATGTTTTGTTTTTTTCGCAGTCATATGGTAGATAATATAGATACGATAGCCTTAGATACATGACACGTCAATCAAATGTCACTGTCAAAATCTTATTTCGCTTATTGCTAACCACCATATTTATTAGTAGTTGTGTTGCAACTCTTCCTCCGTCTCCTTGGCCGAGTTAAATTGAATCTGTATAAAAACTAAGCCAAAATATAGGAAATTAACATTAAAAGCAGTTAACTATACCTAGCATTAAGTCTACAATGTGCTGGGCCAGGCTCCATACATTTCTGAAACATCTTGTTTAATGTACAGTCAGCAATAAAAGTCGATTTACATTTTAGTATTCGAAATCATAATTACCGAACAAATTATTTAATTAAAATCGAATCTGAGATAGAGTGATGTGGGTTCTTTAATTAATGCCATTTTACATTTATTAGAGAACTCGCGACACTAAATCTCTGTCATCTTAAACTTCTATTACAAAATGACAAAAAGTTCATTATCAAATCGTTACGTGTTAATCGAATTTCATTGCTAACCGTATCTTACTAATAGAAACTCCTCTAATTTGTCACACACGCACACTCACTAAGCATCGCGCCTGTACTGAATGAAGAGTGCAGTAGAGAGCACAGTAGGCTCTCATTTGACCTGATACATTTAAGTCCCATTTAGGGGGCGGCCTATTTATCATAACTGAAATATTGCCATAAAGACCAATTCCCTCCACGCACACAGCTCACATTCGCGATCTCATTACCTGCACAAGTTAATTCGAAAATTCCACAAGTTTCTCGCGAGAGGCATGTGATTAAACTTCTCCTTAATAAAACATCTGACAGGAGAACCGAGGGGAGGCTGACGAACGGGGGGAGACAATGAAAGGGGACAGGTTAGTGTATAAATAAGACAAACACGCAAATGTGTTTTGGAGCAACTCATCAATGATCTAATTAACTTCTGATTTTGTGCTGGTACAGAGTATATGTATATCGATGATATAAAATTCGTCTTAGGAGCAAAGATTATAATGATCAGTTAGTCAACTTAATCAGTAGTGACCCTGAGATTCATGGTCCCCAAACCCTAGATTATATCCAGACTTAATAGTCTGACTGTGACGACTTCTTCGTTTCTTTCTACCTTTCTTCCAATAATAGTTTTTTTTAGAATTTTATGACTGACGTGTAAATCGGCATTAGCCACCACCAAAATCATTAAGTATAATGTATCGGTAGACGACATTAGCGCTCTATAACTTATTCCTACACTCACGTCAGCAGCATTCTTCTCCAAGGTATGGAGGTACGTGACAACTTTGCCGTTGTTAACTAAATTATGGTCTGCGTCCTTTCTGTTACTTCGCGAAGTCTTAAAAGACGAAGTAATCTACAAATGTAGCCTGTATAGAAAGAAGACAGGGGAAATAAATAATAAATAAACGTTAGATACTTTTATAGAAAACTGTTGCGTTTGATGAAGAGATATATTCGTAGAAAACAAGCGAAGTTGTATCGCCCACATCGACTATTTAAATATGAATGTCCTTGATCTTTTTAACTGAGAAATGTATATATAAATAAGCAGCCTATAATGTTTCCACCAAGTGCGCCGTAATCTACCACACGGGCATCATGCGGGTTGGTTGATGTCACATATCTTCGAAGTGTTTGCCTCTAGGGACGAGCCAGTTTCCTCACGATGTCTACCTTCACCGTTATGAGAGTAGTGGTGATGAAATAATTTACAAAAATTAAAGCGCCTGACGGGATTCAAACCTACGACCTACAACTTGTAAGTCGCGGACGATACCACTAGGCCACCGCTGCTCTGCTGAAAGATTTCAGATTGTCCGTGATTGATTTAGAAGCTCGTGTTTCGAGGGAATATCAATTATGGTATTGTTTTTATTCCGCCTACAAACTGCTGCTCTACCTCAAATTCGACTCTAGCTATAGCTCTGACGTCATGTCCGTGATCGTCGTCGTTACATATCTCGTTGTGCTACTTCTCTGGAAAATAAAATAATAAACATATAAA
Source organism: Sesamia nonagrioides (assembly GCA_017933935.1). Taxonomy (NCBI): domain Eukaryota; kingdom Metazoa; phylum Arthropoda; class Insecta; order Lepidoptera; family Noctuidae; genus Sesamia; species Sesamia nonagrioides. Next base: position 228,468 of record JADWQK010001095.1, on the reverse strand, counting down.
GAAGACCTGAGTTGGAATAAAGACAGAACTACACCAAAAGACAATTACCCATTGTTGAAGCGAGTACGCTATCGAAAATGTTTGTAAAAGCTACCCAAACATTTGAGAACATTCACATACACGTCTGCTCACGAGTCACGACATAGGTACACACAGAAGAACAAATAGAAACCGTGCTCCATATAAGTAAAATATAGACGTGTAAGTGTCACGGTCACAGAACGAGGGCTAGTGGCGAATTAGTCAGGTCTAGACCGGCTGAGTCGCCTCGCGAGCCACACACCAGAACATGTAATATGCGTGGCTCGCCAGACCCGTCCACGCCGATCGAATCCCGCGAAGTAGGTACGTAGTCTCGTATCTGTCTGGGCGTGTAGTTTTGATCGTTGCATGGAAGCGGCCTTCTCTCTGTATCTGTTCTGTGTCGTCAGGTCACAAACTGCGCGTGCATCTAACCTCCTTTGTTTCTGAAACTTGAAGCAATTGCCTCTGTGAAGCAATATTGACTGCGTTCGATGTGCTTTCCCTGCTTTGCTTTCGTGTAAAACTACTTGTATTGAACTTCAGTACGGCCCAAGTATTTAATGTGATGAGTCGAGATTGTGTAACTGTTGGGTGAATTTGTGTGCACAAATAATAATTATGAGTCCTATTTCAGTTTGTACTTTGTTTAATGTTATACTATTATATATGTAAATTACTGCTTGAATAAATAAAAATAATGTAATTATTATTTCAGGATATCGACAACGTTTGTAATAGAGGGGTAATGTACAACTGCAGTGCTACAGTGTTGTATGTAATGTTGTATATCAGAGGTGACTGCTTAACATCAAGTGGGCCTCAATTTGATGCCACATCAATGATGATAATGAGACAATAAGAAATGATAGGAGAAGCGGCAATGATTTCTCTTATCGGCTTTTAACTTGTTGTGATTAAAATAGTGCGAGATCAGTGCTGCAATAATTTGATCACACATCCGTGTTCACTCAAGTATCACCCACACATAAACACATCTCAATCATCAATTAATATATTTCGGCGCCGCCTCGCGACATAATGCGAGTCTTGGCTCTTCAGTCGCGAGTCTGGGAGACATGTTGACGCGCCTCTTATATCGAGGAGTGCCACTATACGAATTAGATGCTAAGCTTGCGTGTCAGAGTTCACGAGACTGATTAGACTGGACAGATGTTTAATTGCGCGATGATCGATCGATCGAATTGATTTTCTTTGGAATTTAGGTAGTCCTTGCTAAGACGGTGTTCAAAATAACAGTCTGATCAAAATTGGAGTCTTTTTTCGGTAATTCTGTATTTTTGTTGTAACAAAAATAAATTTCTGTGAGAGGTAGAAAACTAGATTTGTTTTTTTTAGAAAGGAGTAATAATATTTTTGTAAAACATTTACTCCGAACCGATGGCCTATATTTTTTTCTTTACGTCTATAAAAATAGGAAATTGTTCAGTCTCAAATTTATTTTCTTCTTTTTATGACGAGTTTTTGACTTGGCTATCAAATTTTTGAATCTCCACTCTTCGGAAAGAGGCAAATCATGTTTTGAAAATTAATTCTTAAATTTGCAAAAGAGATTGAGATCCCAAAAAAACACATTACTATTGAACACAAAGAAGCCACACCGCAGTAAAAGTAAACCATCTTACGCACACAGAACAACAAAACAAAATTAATTTGAAAACATTAAAGTAATATAGAAAAAGCACGAAGTTTTTTAATAAGGCCGTGTGCAAACTGTTCCCGCGGCGGGATAAGGCGGGCGACACTCAATTACATCACAAGTAATTGGTCCTTGGAGACGCGCCTGTGATGGATGGCTACACACTAGGACCGTGCGGCCCGAGGACCGCCGAGCCACGAGCTCATACGAACTATTATGATCTCTAAGGTGTGTAGTATCTAAGCGCTATATGGTAGCCTTGTTAGTCTTATCGCACTCATTTGAATGATTATTGGTAATTAATTGAGTTTGGATATGTACCCTTTCCTATAACAAATGCACACATACATAGTTCAGAGCACTTTCATACTTCTTCTGTAATTACAGTTCAGTCCATTTCTTGTGGAATTTAGTAATTCAACATTTTTTGTCATAATAATATCCTCGGCCAAAATTTCTCTTGCTGTCACAAAACATAGAAGAATTTTCACCTTTATGATGGCTTCTCCTTCATCACATAAATGATTTGTTCATCTTGAAGTGACTTACGCAAATTAAACAGAATGTCCTTAATTCTTTGCGCAAAATCGTTACTCTAACTGCCGTACTAATTAAAAACAACCCTCTCTTTACCCCATTTAACCACAAATAGGCCCCTCATCCCTAATAGAACAAGAAACTCGATAACAAAGTACACAACAAGTCTGTTCGCGCCGATATCTCTTAGTTATGCGAAACGGTTCGGATAATGGAGTTTATTCCAATTTATTCGAATTATTTCCCTCACCGGATGTAATTGGTCGGATGTGGAATTGCAAAGCAGATAGGTAGGATAAAGAGCTGCTAATGCGCGATCGCTCACTGTATTTAAATAATTCCAGGTAATTGAAATCAATGATACAGCTAATTAGATTGTTTGAAAGTTGGTGTCCATTAGATTGCGTGTGAATGGAATATGGATAGCCATTTTACGTGCTGTCGAGCTGTTAGAGAGGCAAGGGTAGGTACTCATCATCATCATCCCAGCGTTAATCCCAGTCGCATCCGAAGCCTTTTCAGCTTTGAAGTCTGGGGTCCGCTTTACCAGTCCAACTGCTGATATGGCTCAACTTCGACATTTTTGCGTGAAGCGACTGCCGTCTGACCTCCACAACCCGAAGGCGACATCGAAGCATTGCAGTAAGACCAATTGTTGGACTTTTGAGGGCTCCAACGACCCGTAACGACTGCCACTAGATGTTCGTATGGCAACCGGGACCAACGGCTTAACGTGCTTTCCAAGGCACGATCAGACCAGTGCAAATATTCATATTCATGCATACAAATACTTGCACTGTGCGGGGATCGAACCCGCGCCACCTTGCGCAGCGGCTGCGTCCGTTACCGCTACGCCACGGAGGCTGTCGTCAAGGGTAGGTACTGGTGTTATGAAAAGTAACATTGACTGTACCTACTGTACCTGTGACAAGTCAGTATAAACGCAACATTGACTGTACTGCACTTGTGACAAGTCAGTATAAACGCAACATTGACTGTACTGTACTTATGACAAGTCAGTATAAACGTAACATTGACTGTACTGTACTTGTGACAAGTCAGTATAAACGTAACATTGACTGTACTGTACTTGTGACAAGTCAGTATAAACGTAACATTGACTGTACTGTACTTGTGCCAAGTCAGTATAAACGTAACATTGACTGTACTGTACTTGTGACAAGTCAGTATAAACGTAACATTGATTGTACTGTACTTGTGACAAGTCAGTATAAACGTAACATTGACTGTACTGTACTTGTGACAAGTCAGTATAAACGTAACATTGACTGTACTGTACTTGTGCCAAGTCAGTATAAACGTAACATTGACTGTACTGTACTTGTGACAAGTCAGTATAAACGTAACATTGATTGTACTGTACTTGTGACAAGTCAGTATAAACGTAACATTGACTGTACTGTACTTGTGACAAGTCAGTATAAACGTAACATTGACTGTACTGTACTTGTGACAAGTCAGTATAAACGTAACATTGACTGTACTGTACTTGTGCCAAGTCAGTATAAACGTAACATTGACTGTACTGTACTTGTGACAAGTCAGTATAAACGTAACATTGACTATACTGTACTTGTGACAAGTCAGTATAAACGTAACATTGACTGTACTGTACTTGTGACAAGTCAGTATAAACGTAACATTGACTGTACTGTACTTGTGACAAGTCAGTATAAACGTTTTGCTTGCTTTGCGTTCAGCATGCGGGACCCGCGGGTGGGGTAGGTATTAAGAAAGGTCAGAAGTATATTATATATAAGTATCAAAACTCAAATAATTATGAGACGATTTCGTGCAATTGTACTCGTAACATTATCGATAAAAAACTTATCACAAAATGTCGAAATGCAAATATTTTTGTCTGGTCACTGAATAAAGGATAGTTATGAATGCACATTTCTGTTCATTCATTAACAATAATGAGTGAATGAATTAATCAGTAATTCACTGAATAGACCTGATCAGTAATCAGTTCCATTGAGCGGCCGGCGGACATTTGCAGATTTATCTATGTACCTGTTCTAGATTTTTTATTATTACCAATCGGTTTACTTTTATTGAAAAGACTTTACTGAAAAGCCTTTAGTAAATACTTTAAAATACTAATTCACTTCTTTTAAATGTTTCAAATGCAGCTGGTAAATAATTAACATTTGAAACTTTTAAAAGGAGTCATTTTAAATGCCGTTCACGTTTTTCTGTCAATTTTTAATTAGTTAACTTAGTGGGACTGGAAAAAGTTTGTACTGTTAATAAACTGGTCGTTTCCCTTTGTGTTTAGTTGCTATGTTATGATTGAAAGGTGTGCACTCAGGAATAATCAGCAGTGTTCCCACTAATTGATACCAAGTCCTTCGAAAGATTTGGCATTGTATCTTCGTATTTTTGTTTAGCACATACCGGTCCCTCGCAGTAATTTCTTTAATCGTTCGAAGTAGTGGTGATGAAATTACTCACACAAATTAAAACGGCTGACGTACTGTGGACCCAAATAGCACAGAGACGAGGTCACGGCAGACCACGCAGGAGATGGACAGGAGGCCGCCCGGACTCGTAAAAGACGAAAGGAGTAGAAGGAGGGCATTACACAAGAGTGGTACAGTGTAGGCTTACTTAAATATTAGCTTAGAATTTTGACACACCTGCGACGATTTTAGTATAACATATGTCTACAAGCGTCACCTTCAGATGGTGATGGTGACCTTCAGATGGATTAACTGGTTTTTTGTCACCCAAAACCATTTTTGTTTTAAAATATATATTTATATATATATAATATATATATTGTAATATCATCACAAGAAGCTAACATTCCTCTTTGTAACCAATAGGTACAACAACAACAAAAATCGAAAACATATCTCAAACTTAAATTGCATTATCAAATTCTCAACACGAATGGAAGCAACATAATGCTACACCGCGTAGCGGCGTAACGGCGTAGAGATTCGTAGCGGCTCGTAGCGGCTGCGTAGCTAACAGGCACCATTTGTAGCACGTATTTGCAATATCCGTAGCAGGAGTGCAGCAGTTGGTGCTACGATGCAACTTTAATATTTGCTTCAATTGTGTTTCAATTCCACAATTTGCATCGAGTTTTATATTACTTTCTGCTCTAGTTGTCGAGTGCAGTTTCGTGTGAAAATGTTTTTATCACAGTCATTATTAAACTGTATTGTACACGCAAATTATATATGTGCTCAAATGTATATTATATATATTTAAGTATATTAAGTATTTATATATTGTAAAAGGGCTTGTTTATGAGATGGTTTAATGGCAAGCAAAAATTAACATAGTTGAAGTAAAAGTAAAAAAAATAAAATTCTATTTCAATAAAAATGTATATTATTTAAAGCGAGTTTCTGCATGTGTTCAATTACTCTGCTTTATTATTATCAAACCTCCGAATGGGTCACAACTTGGCGACCCACTTTAGTGTAACGTCTTATGATTAGTATTCTCCTCTGCTCTCTGATAAGGACAGAAAAGATCACACTAAACCGACCTCAATAGAACCTAATATTTAGGATGCCATTGAAACAGGCACTTTGCACAGGTGAGCGGCATTTCAAAATAATAAGTTATCTTGTACCGTATGTTCACCATCAAAACACAAAATCCGCCTGCTAGTATGTTTGCGGTTTTGTGTGGCATATGTAAAATTATTTTTCGTAGCGAAGGCTGCTCTCCGGTGAGATTAGAGGACTTTTAGATACTTTGTTACAAACATAAAACGCTTCGCATAAAAGCGGCTCCGGTCGATCAATCAGGTTAAGCTGCGCTTGCCCCGGTTGGTTGTGGAAGGGTGACCATGTTTACCTATAGTTGAGCCAAATTCGATAAAGAATAGAGGTAAACAAACCGTTGCTAGGCAACGAGTAGTTTACGCCTAAAAGACAGATGTTAACAACCTTTTCTACATACATGTTTTTCATATAAGTAATAATCCTACTTCTTACTAATCTAAACAGTTTATTTATGTTTAGATATTTATGATTTGCATAGAACGCTTAACCTATTTGAATGTAATATGACATACATGTAAGCTAATTTCCTAATAAGTTACATTTTTTTATACATATATATTAGAATTAGTCCATTTTTGAAAATATTACAATGCATGTGTTATGTAGTTGATTTAAAAGTAATTAAAATACGCAAAATTGTATTGACAAAAGCCTCAACTTTATTCATTGGTTGAATTCCACAAAATGTATTTTATATCTGGATTTCATCCATCTTTCTTTTTTTGTAGGGCTATCACATAAAATTAATGTCGACTTTTTAATGGTTTTTCGAAATACCAAGTTATTATGCATGTTATTTTAGTGATTCTATTGAAATATGCTGCAAAAGGGATTGTTAATAAATTGTTAGTAAAAGTCGATAATCATGTAAATAACAGGAGATTTGTAAAACGTGAGTTGTGATAACCCTAAATTGGTTTGTTTACCTGTATTCTTTATGGAGCTTGGCGGGAATATAGATACCGAGACCACTTTGTGAAACTTTCAGGTTTCATTCGAGGATCTTTGACAATCAGGTAGTCAAATGACTGACGAATGAAACGCCACGACTGACGCAGTACCTGAGCGATCGATTGCTGTGCTGCTTGTCGCGGATCCGATTCTCGCATGGTACTAATATTTGTATGGCCTACAATTAGTTGTTCCGGCTCTTGGTGTTTGTGTATGTGAATTTATATGTAATAGATTGTATGTCTATGATAAAAAAAATGGAATACAAAAAAGAAATAAAAATAGGTGTCTTACACCTGGGTTGCCCGTAGTTTACTAAATGAATAAGTATATACCATAGTCAATCTTATTATAAAGACTTTCTCAGAATAAAGTACCTAACCGTTTGAAAATTAATATTTGTTTGTATAATTCTATTACTTCCAAACTCCCCTATAATTTGACATACGTATTAGTGCAAAGTTCCTTGTTCTACGTCAAACACCTGCCATAAACAAAATGATCTTCCATACAAACTTTGTACAACGGCATCACAAAACAGAACGCTTTCCCTAACTCCGAGTCAAACATTGATACGAAATACATTCATAACATTACAACTTCGTTTACAACCCCCGTCAGCCCGATTACGAACTTACACATAGAATTACCTGTTAAGAAAAAAAGTAGAATTGTTTCATGTTACGAGTAACAATTTAATAATTTTGCGCTCCCCGCGTATCGCTCTTTGAGTTTTGATAAAACGTTATGTTCTGAGTGCGTTTAATGTTTCTTTCTAACGTAAGGCAGGCTACAGGCGAGCAAACTTGCTTCAAACTTGCTACTTGGTTTATAATTTGTCGATTTTTTTTCGACCAAAAGCTGCACGGCGGTTTCTCCGATTTAGTTTGAAAAATAACGTAAAAAAGGAATGATATCGAATGAAATACACTTTATTATGATATGATACCAAGATAACATCACCATTTCAGATTAAATATAGAAATTTCCAATTTAATTAGGTTACAAGTAGTTTTACTTATATTACAGCCTAAAAATAGTATAATCTGCCTGTAATCTCGGACGCAAGCGTCTTTTTTCTGTGAGACTCCATTAGTGAATGTCACAATATGTCTTCGAACTTTCAGTTCTGCCGATGCCGAGACACGACAGTTTCCTCGAGGTATGTAGAAAAAGAGAAAAATATTTATATAACTACATAAGGTTAAGGGAGGTTTTGCCTCATTCATTGGATTATTAATAATAATCATTCCAGATCCAAGTGTTGTCAAAAATCATACCATATACTGTAAACACTTCTTGAATATCTATTCTACATCGCTTGCAGCCCACCTTAATCCCGCCAGTCGACACCCTCGCAAGGGGCACATAAAGAAATTTACATGTTATGCGTAAATTTTCGTGAAAAACTCGTCAACACTTAACGTACGCCGCGGGGCCGCATGTAAATAAACCTGTATCCTGTATATAGGCGACAGATTCTTTATATAATCTGCACGCATCGGCGACGCGGCTTTCTTCCAGAAAGTGCCTATAATAAACTGAATTTATTATCTTGTTGTGTACACAGAGACAAATACGTTTGGTTCTGAAGAAAACATGGGCCGCGCCAACGACTGGCATTTGTCAACTAATGCACCTTAATCACAACTTATGTAACATGGCTATTATTTACTGTTCACGTTAGATACATGTTAATATAGTGGTCTAATATTAACAGACGTACTCTCGAAAACCTAACACGGTGATTTTTTTAGGTTTTTAGTCTTTAAGATAGATTTTAGTTTCTTAGATTTTCAAGTACATCTACTAATACTAATAGTTTTGGACCCCACACAGACATACCCCAACAAATATAGGTTTCAGATGCGGAGAGAGCTCTAAGGTTTGTGGATTCCGAGTGTTGAGTTTCCACGAATTCCACAGTCTTCCCTCGCTTTATATGCATAACTGCACATTTGTCCACACTGATTTCCATCCTGATGGCGCTACTGTAAGTTTCAAAATTTTTCAGTAGTTCTATCAGTTGCAAATTGAAGCGGGCAAAAAGTCATCCACTTAGAGGAGGTGATATATAACCTGATCACCTCTCCTCAGCCGATAGCCTAGAGCTAAATCCTCCAGTAGCGTGCTTAGAGGATTCGAGGTTAAGCAGAACCAAAGTAAACTCAAACTATCGCCCTGGAATATGTGTCGCTAGATCCTTATCGGTTCGTTATTCCTATGGATACTTCGACATCCTGGATTACAAAGCTCCTTCCTCCATTGTCGCATACACGTCATCAGGAAGGTACGCAGTTGAGTTGGATCAACTTTATACAACTCCAACACCCTCATGAGCCATGTATGTGACACCGAGTCAGAGGCCTTCTTATAATCAATCATAAGACATATAGAATACAGTAAATAAACAATTCCTTTTGTTTTGTCCATATAATTAATCTTGCCTTCTATACAACTTTTCCGTCAGATTATAAATATCAAGTTGTAATCTGTGGGATATGTAGCTGGTATTTTTAATCTGTAGAATATGAGGTGGGTTTTTGTAATGTGGAATTTATATTCCGCAGATTACAACCACCCACCTCATGTGGGGGTATTTGTGTTTATTGTTAAAATATTTTTGTTTATATTTAATATACTCGTGCCTGTTTTTCCTTTAAAATAGGAAATAATAATATAGTTACATGGGGTTTCAAACATAGCTAGCGAAATGACGACAAACTAAACAACCCTGCCAGCCTCCTTAGGGAAAACAAGCGTGATAATGTCTAGTTATAAAGTAAAAACATTTAGTTGTAAAAGCTGGCCACACTAAACAAGGTATAACCCCTTGTCTAGCTGATGTCACAACCAGTTTGTAACAAAACTTGGGAATAGCAAGATGTGTCCCGGGAGAGGGAGGATAGTTGCATCAGCGAGCGGTACCAACTTGTGTGACTGATACCAGTACTTAGAGTTACGTACCCTAAGGGTAAAAACGGGACCCAACTCCACTTTCTGTCTTTCTCTCTGTCACTATGCTGTATCTAATGAACCGTTACAGCTAGAGAATTGAAATGTTCACAGATGATGCCTATTTCTGTTGTAGCTAACAACAAATACAAAGAATAGTTTTTTTTTTCTAAATAATGATTATGACACGGAACCCTTTGTATGCGACTACTCGTACCTACTTGGCCTGTTTTTCGTTCTTGTTTATACATTTAAATGAAACGTCCACATTAAAACAATAAAAGCCCGTTGTGTTTCTACGTTTTGATCTGACGGACAGTTTCAGTAATTAAAAACATTCAAAATCTTGCCGCAGTCTCATCTCAGTGACAAACAAACATCAAAAATTTATCAAATGTAAGGAAATTAGAAGTATTTTTGACACAACACTTTAAGACTGAGATCAAAATTATGAACGATTTTAAAATTACGATTGTAACCCCTTTTTTGTTTGGGATGGGAAATTATCAAATGACCTCTCCCGCTCTGGGCGGAGCGGAAGCTTACCATCAGGCGAGATTGCATTCAAACACTAGTTTATAAAATGTAAAAAAAAGACAAGATTTACTAAATATTAAATTGTTTAGGGTTTTATAAACCGGGTAAGGAACTGCTAAATAAAAGGTAATACATACCTAATTCTAAAACATAATTTACAGCCAAAGTCAACCAAAGTCAACCAAAGCAATACCTGAGTATCGTTTTGGTACATCATTGGTTCCAGACGCAGGTTGTACAACATGTAGCTACTATAAGTAAATCAGGATGTACCAACTGGCTATTAAGGTGCTATGAGAACATTATTAATATAGCTCCATATACTCAAACTATCTCACAGGGATCCTTTTGTGAAGATACATCACAATCAACAAAAACAGCTAAAACTTCGGAAATACCACAACTTTTTGTTTCCTCAACTTTTTTTAACATAAAAAGTACATTTAGAGGATAAAAACTCGTGTACACACTAAAACGAAATCCTAGTTCAGCTTCCAAGCATTAAAGAATAACGCGCAGAAGTTTAGCCCCATCAGTCACGCCGAACGAAACGAACATTAGGTAGGTAACTAAGTACTGAAAGAGCGAAAATGGAAAAGTAAGCAACTTAAAGTAAGTACGGTATGGCTTCCAGTAATGAGGTTTCCGCAAAGAGTGGGCGCACTAAGACGACACAAGATGGCTAGTATTACCCTTCTTTTGTCGAGTAACTGGAATCGAATATTATTGTATTGTATTATTGTACGATGCACCAAATGTTGTTGTGTCGGGAGTATGTTCGTGGAGGCTCTCCAGATCAATTTCCCTTTGGTGTAGCATCGTTGGCCGTATTGTTGAGTTTAACATTGCATCACTTCGCTCAACTGCTGTCTTCCTTTCTATTCATTCAGTTTTTTTTTTCATGGTCAATAAACTCTTAATAAACTAGCGCAAATTACCATCAATGATTGCATCACTGCTTACCATCAGGTGGGATTGCGATCAAGCACTAGTTTATAATAAAATCATCATCATCTAAGCGTTAATTCCAGTTGCATCCGAAGCTTTTTCAGCTTTGGAGTCTGGGGTCAGCTTTACCAGTCTAACTGCTGATTTTCGCTAAACTTCGATATTTTCGGTGAAGCGACTGCCGTCTGACCTCCACAACCCGAAGGAGATATCGAATCATGCTAGTTAGATCAATTTATTGGATATTTGAGGGCTCCATGAAAAAAAAGAATAATTTACGTATACAGGGCATACATTTTTGTTTGGACCTTCTGTCATTATTTCTTTACAATGTTACATGAACATGCAAATGCGCACTTGTAAAGACCGACACAGTAGAGAAACTCATTACAATTTTATTAGTCGACTAACACCAGTACAGTGTGTCAGGGTCATAAAACTCGACGTAATGTAGTCGTTACTCAGGATTACTTGTTATGAGAATGAGTGCGACGTGACGAGTGGATTTTCTGTAATTTAGATTTGAAATTACAAAGATATGCATTTGTACTTTGTAACGGTAAGAAATTCACAAGTGCTGCGGCTGCCCCCAGTGTAGCTACCATTAGTTTTCATTACGAGACTCGCTCATACGCATCGATCGCATTTGGTGCTCTCGTTGGTCGAGAGTTCTTACAACCTTGAAGCGGGCCAATCAATGAGTCTAACGCGGTCGATATCGATGATCGAGTCTTCGTAATGAAAACTCATAGTAGCCACACTGGAGGCAGCTGCAGCACTTGTGATCTTCTACAATACACTACTAATACACTGGTAGCAATATCAATTGGGTTGAGGTAAATGCTTGTGTGAATCAAGCATCCCAGGCCATAAGTAGAGGTGAAAGATCGCGGTGGTTTTAGTCGGTAAGATACCCATCTATCACCCTCATGATGAGAGAAAGTCCATGAGGATTCCCAGCACTAAAACAAAACAAAAAGGTAGCAATAACAATAACAAGTGTCGAGTGCTGCAGGTGCCTCCAGGTGGCAATAATAACTTTCCACCAAGTAAAAGTATTAAAAGTTACGAATTGTAAATTCTTGTAATTTATACACTTTTGACCTTGTGCTAAGGTGAAAGCGCAGGTGTAGCGCGAAAAAGTCATTTTTTCTTTGGTGTTTTGCATTTTTCAGGTCAGTGTCAGGTTGTACTTTGATAAAAATTTTGATTCGTCACTCTAACAGGTTTATACGTACAGAATAATGATCATTAGATTTGTACGGTCAGCAACAATAGTCGATTAACATTTTATGATTAGATAATGTACTTATTGGCATTTTATAATAGAAACTAAAAGTTAAAGAAGGGAGAACAAGAATCAGAGTACTGTTCTTTAATAAAAAGTCTTAGTCTCTCAGTTTATAAAACGTGTTAATCGACTTTCGTTGCTGATTGTACCATAAAAACAAAAGGGAACTGCCATCTGCAAAATATGATGATCATTTTATTATAAACCACCTATGGTGTCCAATCACCTGATGGTGGGATTGCGGTCAAGCACTAGTTACCATCAGGTAAGCAGCGATGCAATCGTTGATGGTAAAGCGCGCTATTTTATTAAGAGCCTATTTACTCTAGCCACTCTATTTATAACAAAGATTGCGTTTATTTTTTGAATTCAATGGCTACCGGAGAAAATCAGGACAATGGCTTAGCTTGCTTTTCGAACTACGGGAGTTCACAGCCCCGACAACAACTTGAAAGTATATCAATGTGTTTTTTGGTTTGGATAGAAAATCTTCAAATGACCTTCGAATGGCGTGTCAGACTTTTACTGACTAAAACCCACCCGTGTTTCTTCTCTTGTCTGCATGCCAGGGCTACGATTTCCCTTTTAACCAACCTGCAACCCTCACCAGGACATAGGGCTTGGTGAACCCCGTCAGATGTACTGAGAACTCTTTGAGGCGCGCGTGAATCACAACGCGCCGTCGACCCGGGTCCTTACACTATAATGTCTCGCTGCTGCGCCGACGCCGGCCGATCGATTAAATCAAACTTTCACCGTGAAAAGTTAGCCGTTGTGAGCTTAGAATGAGGTGTCGATAGTGTCAATCACGCAAGCTTTCACAGGTTACAGAATCGTACTGCTAGTCTCCATAAAGATTGATGTCCTCCAGAATTTTGACAGACAGAATTTGGTCTGAAGGACATTAAATGAAACATTTTAAGGTCAATAAACTCTGGGCCGTCTTCACAAATTTGAGCGAAACGTAGCGAGCGCTACTCTCAATATTCCTTTAATGCGCTGTCCCTAATAAATGTAGGTGAGTATACCCTGCCTAGCCTTCTGAGAATACAGTCATAACCTAAACAAGCAATTGTATAAACAGAACACAAACTAATAATCAATTACACTAATACAACACATGGTAGCAGTTAACTGCGCCCCGCCGACCCCTGTGCACTACAGCGGGAATTCATTTATCAATACCCCGGTACTAAGTACCTAGACAACACGAATCTATAACAAAAGGACCGCTCAACCCGTTGCTTATACTCAGACTTTATACATAAAAAAACCTACGCTTAAAAATTACTTAATTTGAGATTGTGAGGGAATATCTATCCTATACAAAATATTGAATTCATCATCATCATCATCTCAGCGTTAATCCTAGTCGCATCCAAAGCTTTTTTCAGCTTTGCGAGTCTGGGGTCCGCTTTATCAGGCTAACTGCTGATTTTGGCTAAACTTCAATATTTTCCGTGAAGCGACTGCCGTCTGACCTCCACAACCGGAAGGCGATATTGAAGCATTGCAGTAGAACAATTGTTGTACTTTTTAGGGCTCCATAAAATACTGAAATGTTTGGGATTATAGGGACCATTATCACGTTGTCCGATATTTAATATTGTGGTCGCTGTGCTTTTTGTGTGGTCACGAGTAAGCGTAGGCTTTAAAACAAAGTGTTGTCGCTCTATGTGCTTTTACAGTCTATTTTCAGTGTATCTTTTGTCAATACGAATTTATCCCAAAAATGTCTCATAACAGTGGTTCTTTTTCAAAGGTCTTGCGGGTTGGCACACCGATAGGGTGGCTCCTGTATAAATCACAACAATTCTTGGATAACTTTTAATTGATTCCCGAACTCGGCTTTCGGCTTTCGGCCGCCGGCCGTGTTTGTTTATAATCAGCAGGATTTGTAACAATTCGTACTGTGAAGCTTTAATAAGATTTGCTTTTCTGATCGGGGTGAAAGAAAAACTGATTGGAACAGGGAATTAAATAACAAATCGTGGGGGTGAGCAGAAAAGGGAGGAATAATGTTGTTGCTCAGGTTGCTTTATTACCTGGCACAATATTGGTAAAAGGTTTTTTTTTTAATTTATTTGTTTCAATACAATTAAAACAATGTTTATATAGAAATTGTATTATTAGCTTGTTTATTTCAAATGTAAAGTAATTGTGAATCAAGTTGTTCTATGCGTTTATTGGGAATAAATCTAAAGTATCTAGGTAAAAATATAATTAAAACATAAAATAGCATGACGGAGCATCCAAAAGATAACTGATAAATTATGTAGAATGGGAACACACGCTAATACTACTAACCGACTTTAATTAATAACTACATGATAATGTGGCGAAATAGTAATAATACCTACTAATAAGTTTCCGTACTAATTGTTTCGATTTTCCATTTATATGTAACTACTAGCAGCAGTAAAAATAAATGTGAAAATGAAATCCAGGAGAGCAACACCAACCCTCGCAACACTACGCACGAATTTCTGGCACATTTCAATGTCACATTGGCAGAAAGCAATACATTTTGTAGATTGATTTTTGAGCCAGCGCTCAAACGCGCGCGCCCCACGTCGCAGCACGCACGGCCGCCGGCCCTGATAGCACCCTCGGCTTTCATATCAGCCTGTAATCATCACGCTTAGCTCAACAAAGGCTGGCAGATGGGTTTGGCAAGTATTTGTGTGATGTGGGTACAGGATGTAAGCATGGGGAGGGTTACATAAAAGGTATACGCATGGCGTTCCTGACACGCGTCTCTGTTTTGCTCAGTATAGGTACGGATCTGATTACGGCGTGTGGACTCATTTACATAACCTCCTCCAATATTGTGAAAGAGCCACCTTTTTTTGTTTTTTTTAGTCTTATCCTCTTTACTATATTATTATAGTAGCCCTTTACGAGGTACAGATAATTCTTCCGTGTACCAAAATTCAGGCGGCAGTATTAGCTGGCAAAAATACAAGTGAACCATAAAAAAATACATTACTTAGTAAGAAAAATAGATTATTGTTTTAAGAAGGTACAATACCGTATAATGACCGGTATAATGACGTAGTAAACATCTGGCGAGCTTTATTGCGGCCTATCAGATGATAAATAACTTCCAGATAATATACATAATTATGATAGACAGGCGGGCAGGGCCCGCTAGTATCGACACCGGATAAGTAACAGTTAATCAAAATATATTCGATAATTTTCGTGGCATTTTTTATTTTTGTTGTTGATAGACTTAGACTTAATACAATAGGTGCTGCTTAAGTCGATTTTCAGCATTCACTCGTAGAATTTAAAATTAAATACATATTTCTTCGTGTCGTGAATCCTGGATTCTGATTGAATGTTTGTCATGAAGTTAACATAAAACAAAAAACTTGGCTATATGAAATTGTATTTGATCCCTAGGTTCTTGTGAGCCCTGAATAAATTGTCTTAACGCTGAATGCTTTTCATTAGAAGTGCACTAGTTCCTATTACGCCTTGTTTATAACTAGCTGCGTCGCGCGGTTTTGCCCACGTAGGTATCGATATGTTTTTTTGATACTCCGCTCCTATTGGTCGCAGCGTGATGTTATACAGTATGTTAACTAACAGAGGGCGTTCCCGTTTACCCGAAATAGTATAGCATGCATACATGCTAAAAAAAAATATTTCCATTCGAAAACAAAATGTTTTAAAATTTTTTCCAATAAGAAAATATTCAATAAAAATTTTAAATTGACATGTAAAAGAAACACACTGTACACTCGAACATGAAAGACGGCACCGTCGCAATTTATTTATACATGACGACTACTATTTTGATTTAAAACAGGAGGTTTCAAATTTATTTCCAATTAAATTTTTTTTTTCGGATTTTTTATGCTTATTTTTCTATGCTGATATTTTTATTTTAATCTATTAATGATATATATTAACGAGTTTAAGGGAACGCCCTCTGTTATTTAACATACTGTATAGCCTAAAACCTGGGTTAATGGGCTATCTAACTCAAAAATATTTTTCCAAGTCGGACCAGTAGTTCCTGAGATTAGCGCGTTCAAACAAACAAACACTTCAGCTTTATATATTAGTGTAGATGTAGAATATAGATTATTCCCTGAAGTTCGCAAAACTACGGCTACTAAAACACTCACACATTCAAATTCAAGTTACTGTTATTCAAAACCCTCATGTTCAAGTTACAATTACTTGGACTACAGATATACAAGCTTACAAGCTATATATAGATGCAACATCCTCTCAAGAACTCCATAATAAAACCCAACGAGCAAGCAATATACTGACACTTCAACATCTGTAATGAACCACAATGAACAAAGAATCAAAACAAAATGTCACCTACCTTAACTTGTCTCCAATAAGTTCGGTAAGTTAAACTTGTAAGAAGATTAGCGAGGTTCTGAACCCGTCAGAAGTTCGATGGCTGTTCTCTGAATTATTTATCACGTTGCTCCGAACTGTCTGACAGTCTGACACACGTAGGACGGCGGTGGCTTTGAATAAAATAATTCACAATTTCGGTGGCACGTATTGTAAAATAGAGCGATCAAATACTAAATCTAAACCGTTGCTACAGCCTTCAATGTTTTGCATGCGGGAATTGGATCACGAAACTATTACTGGTCTAGTTTTTTTGGAAGGTTTTTTTTAATATTTGAACAGGGTTTTATTTTACAGTTGTTTTGATTTTATACGTGTTGGGTTACGCCAATCTCAAACAAATGTTGGCTGGTGCTTCCGTTATCTTTTAAGACAACGACGGATCAACCCCTTCCATGATGAGATCAAACACATTTTCCTTCTCTCTTTCTCAGGTGAACGGGACATCTCATTACATCGACCATCGTTATCGATTTTAATTACAAAACGGATCGTTTTGGTAATAAACGAGGGTAAAGTGCTCTTATTCATTACCTAATGTTCAGCGAATAATTGGAAAGAAAAGAGACTCTTGTCACTTTAATTATTATTGAAGACGCAGTCAACTTGATTTTTAGACTGATGAAGTAGCGGCCATCAAAGTTTATGTAATGGACAATGATTATGTTGTTGAAAAAAGTAATTCTTCCCTATTCTTGTTGTTGTTAGATTGTTTTATTATTATAACGTCAGAAAGTAGGTAACAGCTGCAGTCTAAGCTTGAAAGTAGCAATAACGTTATCGAAATGGTTTTTGGAATTCTTCTGATACAGGTATCAAGGAAGCTAGCGGTTTATTGTTTTTTAAAAAAAATGTCAAGTATAAGTTTTTAGCAACTTAATAATTTAATCAAATTAATCATGTAGGTATGTAACGTTTATTTTCATTCATCACCTTTGTATTTGTAACGCCTGTTAACCAGCCACCACACACCATAATTATATCCCAGTGAATACACCCGGAATCTTATCCGAACTTGTCTCGAACTGCCTCGGAAGTTATCCGTCAGATTTGTCACAACTTTTCCTTTTATATAAGTTCTGTTAATTATTATAACAAGTACCTGTTACGAGTTCATGATTAATTTATTTATTAGGTTCGCACATTTTGAGGTTTTTTTTTTATATTTCCATCAAATATGATCATATACAATTGAGACAAGTAATTACGCCATGTACACATGTTTTACTTTAAAAATTAGTGCCCTGTGCTTGACCGCGATGCTGATACAATGGTTGATGGTAAAACGCACTAGTTTTTAACCGACTTCAAAAAGGAGGAGGTTACTCTATTCGACCATATACATACAAATATGCTTTATTTTTTTTATGTTTGTTCTCGGAGAACTTCATCGTTTATGAACCGATTTTGATAATTATTTTTTTGTTGAACAGAAGATATTTCCAAGGTGGTCTGATGATAAGGTTATCAGGGTTTGATGGTGAAAGACCAGAGCAATCAAGGGGAACTTTCAAAAATTGTAGGGACGACTAATGCATTTGTAAGGTTTTTCATTAGTTATGTTAAAGCACTACATTACGTACTACATACGTTTGATAAGGAACTGGAGTAGATCTGTCGATGAAGCCGGGAGACAGGAAAAGGAACTCCTCAACGATTCACAGCAGCTACCTTGTGTTTGTGCTTGATTAATTTGGAAACCTTACACTTAGATGGGTTGGGAGCTGATGATGAAGACAAAGGTCAGTTCAGGAAACTCCTAAACGGTTTACAGTACTTACCTTGTGTTTGGACTCAATCCATTTATATTGATGAGAACTTTGCATCCAGTCGAGGGAACTCCTCAGCGATTCACGGCAGCTACGTTATGTTTGTTCTTGATTAATTTGCATTGATAAGAGCCTTACGCCTAGATAGATTTTGATTATCATCAAGGGGCTGCTGATGAAGACAAAGGTCAGTTCAGGGAACTTTTCAACGATCTACAGTCTGCAGATGTTATGATGGAGCCGAGAGACAGTCGAGGGAACCCCTTAACGATTCACAGCAGCAACGTTGTGTTTGTGCTTGATTAATTTGTATTGATAAGAACCTTACACCTAGATGAATTGTGACTGTCATTAAGGGGCTGATAATGAAGACAAAGGTCAGTTCAGGGAATTCTTCAAGAATTCACAGCAGCTACCTTGTGTTTGTGCATAATTAATTTGTATTGATAGGAGCTTTACACCTAGATGTTTTCTTATTGTGATTAAGGGTCTTATGATGAAGACGAATATACATGTTCATGGTCATGGTGTCCTTGGTTTTTGTATATTCATTTTTGCCGGCGACTTCCGAAATTAGTTATTTTTCAATTTGGACTGTTATTTTGGAAGTCGGTTGTATTTTGGAAAAAAAAATTACGATCTTATTGACTCTAGGCTTAACGACTCTAAAATTGTAGCTAGACGGGAAGATCGCCGCTGGCAAAATATTTCAAAAATACAATGTAGGAGGAGGTATCAGAGGATAACGTCTTTAAGCCGGTCAATACACGGATCACTTGCTTAACCCTATCTTCACAAACAACATAAGCCGTTACAACCGCATACATACATATATATACATGCAGTGTTGCTCTCAATCGTCGGACATATAAACGAGTTACTGTTAACCCAGTTACAGCTCGGTTGATTGCTTGTTACGAGCCTACAGTAAACAAGACTGTCTTGCTGATGTATCAGACAATGTTAAAGCTTTACATTTGTGTGGCAAGTTAGTTGGACTGATCTTCTTGAGAACTGTTGAGGGGTTTGTAGAAAAAACTCTGAAGTACCATCTAGTTAGCTGCTGTATCACTTTGTTATTTATTTTGTAAATATATTTTTTTATACCACGTAGAGTTAATTTGATAAAGATTTTTCATTTTTTTAAACGGTTTTTGTGGGCTTTGAGCCAACGTAACCTCAAAATCAATGTCAAAATCAAGTTTGAAGACTTGATTAATGCAAAAATATGATAGATTGTACCTCCTTTTATTGCGCGTTCTTTATATGGCTTCTAATGTTTCCTACTTATAACGGTGGATTTACAATATGTACAGAACGACCATTCTGAAATACTAGAACAAAAAATAACTTAACGATATGAAATACCAAGCTATGATTATATCGTTTTTTTTATATTTATAAAATTATGCTTGACCGTAATCGCACCTGATGGTAAGCAGTGATGCAATCGTTGATGGTAAAGCGCGCTAGTTTATTAAGAGCCTGTTCCCTCTGGCTTTGAATACACTTACATCGTAGTAAGACGGAAACACCGCCGCTGGCAAATCGTTTAGTCCCCCGATGTACGCGGTATAGAAGACAAGGCGAAACGCTGCGTCCAGATTGAAGTAGTGTTAACTACGCCAGGATGGATACTCACCGTTCGACGGGTGGTCCGATGAGGGAACGGAGATAGAGGAATATAAAAAAAAAATAAAAAGTCTGCAAATAGTTCATTATTCAAATACGTACGTGTTACAGATTCACTAGTGAACACAAGTCTCATAAATAATAGCACCCTTCCTACCACACAAGTTACACAAGTCATCACACAAGTACACAAGTTATTGATCACCTTAACTGTACCTGAAGTATAAACTGAACCAAGTGTACCAAAAACAAATTATTTATTACAACAGTTTATAAACTCACAACCTGTTGCCAATATTCACTTTCACAATATCTGTTCACTCCATAAACACTCGAACAGATGGTTAAGAAAACTCCGCTAAAACATGAGCAATTTTGGACGTCGCCATCCGTCATAATTAGCGTCAGTAATCAGTTTGGAGAGGCTATCGGCAACAGTGGCTATGGTGGCTATTGCCTAGTGGCTACAGCGGTGAGGGCGGCGATAGATCGATCACTCGAGACACTAATCACCGAGCGACTCCAGGACGGACACACTTAAACTGTTTGTATTTATTGTATGTAGCTTCGTGATGTAGTTAACGTTGTGTTTATGTATCGTTTTATATAAACTAATATTTTAAAGATAGTAAATCAGTTTTAATGTTTGTTACTTATGCTTGCAAGATAAAACGGCTGAGCGGATTGACATGTTTGACGATGGATACACAGTCCAGGGTCCAGGTCATGGATTGAATTACGATACTCTCAGGGATCGAACCTATGCAGTTGAAACCGCATGGCGCTGGTAGTCATAACTAGCCCGTAGTTGGATTAGCGCCAAGTAAAGTAGCGGCTAGAGATTGTATAGTAAAGCCGGCGCTACTATTTTATGCAAGTATTGCTTAAGTTTCCCCAAATGGGATTTGGCACGCATTACGTATTTATTGTTTTATTTATAGGTACTTAGTAAGGTTTCTCAATTCTCCACCTTTTTTATTTCTCGGAGCACGAGAATTCTCGAACACTATTTCCCGGGGATTCCCGGGTTGTCGAGAAATAAGGAAATTTATTAAAAATATGTGTAACTTAACAATAAAACTACCCTTTTTATGCAATATTCAATAACATTAATTATCAATCAACATTTATTTTTAGTTTTATGTGACTTTAACTTAAGTAAGTATATAAAACTTTAATTAAGCGAAATAAACTCTAGCGAGATCTTTTGTCATAAATAGTCGTCTTCTTTGGAAAAAACAAACAGAATATCTTCTAAACACAATGTCACCATGTCACCACAATAAAATTTAGTACCTTACATACTAAATAATTTACTCTAGTCTCTGTCTGTACTACAAAACTTTTCAATCATGTAACATGAAACGACAGTTTTTCAATTACATAGGTACAAAAATAATAATCAGACTTTCATCATAATTACGAACAACAATAAGGTACAGGTAACTTAGTTTAGACCAACTTTTCAATATCCATACTATATTATAAATGCAAAAGTATCTCTGTCTGTCTGTCTGTCCGGCTTTCACGCCAAAACTACTGAACAGATTGTAATGAAATTTGGTACACAGATAGTCTAGAGCCTCAGAAAGGACATAGGCTATACAGCGTGGCGCCATAATGGTGACATTAAATTAACACACGAGTAGTGCTAGTGCCCATTAATCATATGACATTTGATATTTTAAAATAACTCGAAAAAAGAAAAAAAAAAATTTTCAAACAAAATAAATAATATAAAAGTAACCAAAACTGGGATCACCCTTGCAAAAATTCATTCATGCAATTACCTCGGAGGTGCTCGGAGCTAGAACGCGTCGGTTCGCGTACAGACCTAGTTAGCGAGCTAGCACACAAGCGTAAATCGTACGGACGACAGCACATCAAGCTAAGGTTACAATCAGTCAGATGTCTTTATCCGATTTTCAACTTTATCACTAAAGCATTAAGGCTCAAGGTTGATTGATAATATCTGACGGTTTCGGGCGGCTTGACCTGCTGTCGTCCGTACCTACGTATTCGTAATCGGTAATAAGATTCTTTGTCGGCTTTTATCAATGAATCCGGCGGCGCGCGCTGTTTGCTCTAATGGTACCTACAGCGGAACTAGTTATAGTCAAACACTAATCACATCCCACTTAACTGTTATTATTACTTATAAGTAACTATCATCAGTTCATCACTAGTCACTGCTTTTATTTTAAATTTTCTTATGTTCAATGAGTTCACCTTGTTGGCGGACACAGAGAGCTAAACGACGTTTCATGTTTTCCCGCAAGTTTGATAATAAATTATCGTGTAAAGCCATTTCCCTCACTTTTTCAAACGCGATTGTTATTCGATGGCGTAATTGTTCGACCGAATCCACGTTCTCCGCGTAAACATGGTCTTTGACGCACCCCCACAAAAAAAAATCGAGTGGCGTGAGGTCTGGCGATCTTGCTGGCCACCTACGAGGTCCGAATCTGCCGATCCATTGGGCGCCAAACGTGTTATTTAGCCACTGCCTGGCTGCTGTTACGGAGTGGGCTGGCGCGCCATCTAATTGATACCACATTCGTTGGTATTGACGGACGCTTAAGTTGTTGGTGTATTCTGACACCGTATCATTTAATAAATTAACAAACCTTTCGCCGTTTAAAGTCCCATCAATGAACACGGGTCCGATGATGTTATCACCGTGAATAGCTGCCCAAACATTTACTGAAAATCTGTACTGATGGGCTGTCTCCCGCCAAACGCGTGGGTTTTGGCTTTTGGGTGCCCAATGGTGCAGATTGTGCTGGTTCCATATGCCGTTTCTCGTAAACGTGCTTTCGTCAGTCCAACAAATTTGGGAAAGAAAGTCACTGTCCTCTTCAACTTTACGCAGTAACCACTGACAATATTCCACTCTAATTAATTTATCACGCGATAATAGAGAATGCACTTTTCGAAATTTAAACGGGTGCCACTTTTCCCGCTTTAAAACCCGGTGTATGGTTCTGTGATGAACCTGAAAATGCCTAGCGCTCTGGCGAAGGCTAGTTTTTGGTTGGTTTTCAAAATATTGTAGCACATTTTCAGTTAGTCGAATCGGGGTTTGACGTGTAGGCGGCCGATCAGGGCGTTGAGACCTAGGATCCACTGGCCGGTTTTCACGGATGCGCTGAAGAGCTCCTACAATAGTGCGAGGATTAGTAGGGCATTGTCTGGAATTGCCATATCTCTCGCGATATGTCCTTATTGCAAGGGCAGCATTTTGATGACATTCTCCGTAAATTAGAATCATGTCCGCATATTCAGCTGCTGTATAGTTGGGATGTGTACTCGCCATCCTAGACACAAGTTTACACAAGTACTAATAAATAAGATAACACAAATAACGTTCGTAACACGAGAAATAAAACGACCGAACTAAAATAAAACAAAGCGTCTTTATCGCGGTACCATAATCTAATTACTATTCTAATTACACAAAAATAATTAATAAAACAATAGACTAAGCGTCTTTTCCACAAAAACATTCACAGAACTTGTATTTAACGAAATTATGCACAGCCGGTATTATGCGTGTCAAGGACACGCATAGGACACGCGTTCGTCTAGCATACTAAGGAAGTAAGGAACAAAAAATAAATATTTAATAATTTGCGGAGGCGCGGTAGGGTGGGTCGAGGGGAGGTGGGCCGCGTGTCGCTTGCGCGAGCGCCGCGGACAAAGATAATATTTTGCATCTCTCTTCCGCACGAATGTAATCATTTTAATTTCATTGATGAAATGTTACCTATGATCCATGACCTCAGCAAATGACCGCTGCGCGACAGTTCTCTAAATACAGGTTGCTCTAAATGGTAGTTTCTAAAAATTTAAGTAACTTCGTTAATAATAACATTTTATGAAAATAAAATCTCTTCATGACGCTAAAATGTAACAAATTATATGTGTTTTTAGTTAATGTCGCCATTATCGCGCCACGTTGTATAATATCCCGCTAAGACCAATAGGAGCAGAGAAGTAACAAAAAATGTTGCGAAAACGGGAGCAAACGCGGACGTAAATATTGCTCCCATTATTTTAACAGGCACTTATTTTATATCAATTGAGCTTTTGTTAATTTTTTCCACGTTTCGTACGGAAACGGAAACAACCGCGCGCTGTAAAATGAAGTCCACGCGGTCGGAGTCGCGGGCAACAGCTAGTTTGTTACAAATTGAGATTTTACGTTACGTAAGTAAACAATTTGATTGTTTACTTACGTATGTAATGATTTTTGTGTGTTTTCTATGGACGCTCTCAGCGTACAATATATTTCTGCATCGTTCTCACTCAGTTGATTTCAACATGAATGATGTAATCAAATATTTGTAACAATAGCTTGAAAATTTAAAAGAGTGTCCATGGAGTTTCTTGCCCGTTCATCTCCGTAGGTACCTACTCTTTGAAATGGGCGACTAGCTTCATCTTATTGACTGACCGACCTTCTGACAATTCAAAAGTGCCTGTAACTAGTTTATTTGAAATAAATGATTTGATTTGATTTGAACATAAGAACCTAATAAATAATTAATAATTTAGACTAATGACAGTCACAATTAAAAGTGGACACTGCTTCAAAAGCTAGCCCACTAGGTATTGGAAATAAGCCTTTAAAAATAAGAGGGCATTTATAGCATCATCTGACAATCGATTTCTTACTTTCTTTACCAAGTTTCCAGACAAGGAGAAAACCCGTTCATTTTCTGCCGACGTAGGCTTTACTGACTTATCAGCTTTATAGCAGTTTTCCAGATTTGGTGTTCTACTGCTGATCGATTCATGTAACTAAACAGTCTTTTTCTAATCAAGCTTCTTGTTAAAACAGTTTCAATATTGCTCGGAGTGTCTGTGGCTGCCATTTCAATAGCCTGTTTCAGTTTCAGCTCAAAAGATGTGGCTTGCTCGAGTTGCTCGTTTTTAGATGTCTTTATTAGAGTATCAATTAGAGCTGCTAGGTAATAATCCATTCTACAGTTTTAGTGAACCCAAGATACAAGCTTGCCTAGTTTGGGGCCAATGCAAAATTTCTGTAATCTTTTGAGCAATAAAACTTCTCGAATTCTCTATTTCTCGACCACTCTTTTCTCGTCTCGAGTAAGGCAAAATTTCCCGGGAATTCTCGGTTCGAGAACTGAAGTCCTAGTAATTCTTTGACTTTGTCTGACATACTTTAATAAAAACTCGGAATATTTGCAAGTATACTTTCACGTTTCTCGGTCACGCTTTGTGGGAATTTTGTCAGCTCACCAGTGATCATAGGGAAGGCGGTGATATATTATATATTGATATAGAGTATATATTTTGGTGTATAGTATATATTTGGTGATATAGTATATATTGAGGATAAAAAGGTTTGGGCTTGAGCTGCGTCCAATTTCTATACATGATTGTTCTTTGATTTTTTCTTCTTGTTGTTTTAATTTGTAATTGGGTTGTATCCCAAAAAATAATTTAATATCCATCAGATAAATTTATAAAAAATATTGAACACGTATTTTTTATTTTTTCTTTCATTCAAATACTTAAGAAGATATATTGATTTGAAATGTCGCATAACGTCACGCCGTGATACAAAATATACCACGGCGTGACGTAATTAGCCCCCACTCCGTAACTTCAATTCGCTATATCTCAGTAGTATTTGGTAATTTCGACAAAATAAAAAATACGGGTCTTAATTTTTTTTATTATCTATAAGACGGACTAATTATTTTTTTGATTTTCATACCTTGGATACATCCTTATTGTTTATGTTTTTTACTCAAAGCAAAGTATTACACACTATGTAGCCAAGCATATTGTACGTTACAGAATTGCATCGCTGACAGGGGTGTTCGGCACTGGTACAGCTACACAGGAGCTAAACTTAGTATTCGGGAACACTGTTGGAGCTGCTGAACCTTGGACAAAACTATCTTTGCATTGTGTAGATTCAATTTCTTAGTATTGTATAATTGCATGGCACACGTGTGAGCACAATGTACTTTTTTTTTTATATATGTTATAAACTAGTGCTTGACTGCAATCCCGCCTGATGGTAAGCAGTGATGCAATCGTTGATGGTAAAGCGCACTAGCTTATTAAGCCTATTCACTCAAAAAACCGAGTGAATAGGAAGGAAGACGGCAGTTGAGCGAGGTGATGCAATGTTTAACCCAACAACACTACCAACGATGCTGGCCCAGAGGGTGATTGATCTGGAGACGCTCCATGACCAAACTCCCGACACAACAACATTAGGCACATCGTACCCGAAACACATCGCAACACAACTGCTCAGACCCGTCCTCCGTACGGCTTCACCAGACATCATGCCGTCATCACATACTTGCTGTAAAGCATCTATTTGTTGGGTTATTTTAATTTCTGAATTGTTGTTTTTTTTTGTGTTTTCCACAATGGACGCTCTCAGCGTACAATATATTTCTGCATCGTTCTCACTCGGTTGATTTCAACATGAATGATGTAATCAAATATTTGTATCAATAGCTTGATAACTTTAAAAGAGTGTCCATGGAGTTTCTTGCCCGTTCTTCTCCATAGGTACCTACTCTTTGGAATGGGCAACTAGCTTCATCTTACTGACTGACGGACCTTCAGACAATTCAAAAGTGCCTGTAGTGTTTTATTTGAAATAAATGCTTTGATTTTGATTTTGAGTGGTCACCTGCTGCCGCGCATAGCGAGGCTAGGATAAGCTCCCCGTTGGCATCAATTAGGTGATCGCTATCCTTCCTGTGGTTCTGGCAATGGTCTTTTAGAGGATCTGGCACCACTCTAATGTGATTATGATCATCGGAGTGGTTTTTCCGAGGTAACACTAAAATCACCACACTCTCACACTCCCCGATCTTAGCGGACCTTCCCGGAGGCTACCCCGTTGCTTCACTTTCCTATACTTTTTAAAGAAATAATGTAAAATGCGTTTAATGGCAAAAAAAAATTGAAGAAGGTTTGCGTTGTTTGACGCAAATCTTACCTACAACTCCCATTATTAATTTGTAATCCATTGGGATAGAGAAGTCTTAGGTACATGCTAAATCTATTCTAATATATACAGCTAAAGAGTTTGTTTGTTTGTTTGAACGCGCTAAACTCAGTAACTATTGGTCTGATTTGAAAAATTCTTTTTGCGATGGATAGCCCATTAATCCAGCGGTGCTACGACCAATAACGCTGCGACCATCCTATTGGTAAAACATATCAAAACCTACGCGGGTGAAACCGTGGGGTGCAGCCAGTCGAGTTATAATTTTTTTAAGATAGTTACAGCTATGTTCAGGTGGTACCTATCTCGTAAATCTCTTTGTTATCTTATCTGTAGGTAACAAAGGATACAGGAAGTGACCCTCAAAAACCCTTTTATCAATTTCGAATCTATTGAGATCCTTATCCTAATGCTGTATGAAATATAAGGGTCAAAATATAACATTATTTTTATTTATCTCTTGAACCCTGCATGGTAAATATTATTTTTATTTATCTTTTGAATCCTGTTGGTAAATAAGCAGGGGCTGGAACACATTATGGTAAGTTAAACACTCGTAACAAAATTTTTGTTCTCGACATTCCAGTTTTGAATTTTCTATTTTACCTACTTAATTGGTAAAATTTGACAGATTGACAGCCTACATGGCGTAGCGGTAGAGAACGCAGCCGCTGCGCAAGGTGGCGCGGTTTCGATCCCCACGCAGTGCTTATATTTATATGCATGAATATCAATATTTGCTCTGGCCTGGTGATGCCTCGGAAAACACGTTAAGCCGTTGGTCCCGATTGCCATACGAACATCTAGTGGCAGTCGTTACAGGTTGTTGGAGCCCTCAAAAGTGTGATAATTGGTTTAGCTGCAATGCTCCGATATCGCCTACGGCTTGTGGAGGTTAGACGGTAAAGTGGACCCCAGACTCCAAAGCTGAAAAAGATTCAGATGCGACTGGGATTAACGCTGAGATGATGATGACTTATATACTAGACTTATATACTACTTAGAAGTCTCATTTGTGCCGCGTTCCGATGCGCACGTGTTTGCATATTCTGTTATTGACTAGCGCGGCGTAAGCTGTCGCTCGTATTTATTTTCTGATGATGGATGAGGTATCCGCTGTCCAAATCTGTGCAACGAACTTCAGTGAAGATGACATAGCTGCTGCCAAGCTATTGTTGTTTAGTGTGCTAAACAAGCGCGACCAGATGGTGTACCGCAGACGTGACGGGACTAAGAGAAGCCTGCAAGATATTATCACGCTGTTCAAGAAGACCGAACCGGATGACGTGCCGACATTTGTGGCGAAGGAGCTGCACACGCTGCCACCCGTCACTTTCGACCACATCGATGTTACAAGCCTTCTGAAGGATATTGTCTTTCTGAAGGCCCGTCTCGCGGATGTTTTAGCGAAGTTAGATGAATCCCAAAACACCGTCAGTATTTTGCGCAAGGAATTCAGCGAGTTGCGCAATAGTATAGCGGTAACTAGGTCATTAGCCGATGTATCTAACGCAAGTATGTGTCGCGGAGCTGGCCTCGATGTATCGTCGTCAAATACCGCGTCAGCAGTTGCGTTACCAGCGCACCTGTCGTTTGCCGAGCTTGCAGAGTGCCCTGCCCGCGTGTACCGCAGCCACGCACCTGTCATCGCAGCTCCTCCACGCAGCGTTGCCCGGACCCCTCGCCCCGTCTCGCTGCAAGTGTCTGCAGCTCTAGCGAAGGCTCCGCAAAAGGAATCCGCTAGCTTCACAGCGAGTGTCTCAGATATTCCGAAAAAGAAGCCTATACCAGATCAGTCGCTGAATAGGGCTAATGATGAGGGTTTCGTGACGGTGCAAAGGAGGAAGCGCTAAACGCGAACCAACAAGAACCGTTGCGGCAAAGCTCCTGCGGGAACCGAAGTTAACTTGCGTGCCGCGAAGCCGAACACACCGGTGTATATCTCACGCCTACACTACACCACTAAGGCGGAGGACATCGTGGAGTACGTACGCCAGAAGATAAGATACTCGCCGAGGGTACAGTTACTGGAGTCGCGCCGCAACGTCAACTTCAACGCGTTCGTGGTGCGCATACCGAATTGTTTTCTGCCTATCGTCATGGAAGAGGACTTCTGGCCGCAAGACGTGGTTTTCCGTCGCTTCCGCGGACAAATACCACAGTACAGCATAAGAACATGCTAGGAGTAGCGAAGCACTATTTTATAATATAAATATATGTATGTTTAGGTTAAGGTATTTATGTATGGGCCTCCGTCGCCTGAAATAAACAAATAACTAAATAAATAAAATGATGGTGAAATATGGCGATAACCATTTTATGTCGTTGTATAACATAACATGTAATCGCCTATTCCGTTTTATTATGTGACTTTGGCTCAAAGTCACTCAAAGAGCAATGGAGAGGGCTATGCTTGGGGTTTCACTGCGCGATCGAATCAGGAATGAGGAGATCCGCAGAAGAACGAGAGTAACCGACATAGCCCGAAGAATTGCAACACTAAAGTGGCAGTGGGCTGGACACATTGCCCGTAGGACCGATGCCCGATGGGGCCGACGGGTTCTCGAGTGGCGACCACGCACCGGAAGACGTAGCGTGGGTAGGCCCCCGACAAGGTGGACCGACGACCTGGTAAAGGTCGCGGGAAAGCGCTGGATGCGGGAGGCGCAGGACCGGTCGTCGTGGAGGATCTTGGGGGAGGCCTATGTCCAGCAGTGGACGTCTTTCGGCTGAAATGATGATGATGGTGATGATGTGACTTTGACTTAAACCGGATCAAATGATTTTGTAGTAGTAATGGACGACCTTCAACGAAAAGATAAGAATTCGAATGATCAGAATATATACATATTCATCATCATTATTCCAAGAAGTCACTCACACGATGACAACAACCACTCATACGAATTCCCAAGGACAGTATATGCATCAAAATTCACATTTACACGTACCCTTTTTTTGTTTCCGCTGTGTAAAATCTTTATGGATGTCCGCCGCCCTGAGGCGGCTGACGGGATCTGTCAGACTAAAAATCACCCCGGTATTCCATCCCACACCTACACCGTGGCTAATACTGCTTCCGCAACCCCCGATTGGTGCTGGCCTGCCACTATAGGCCTCCTCGGGTCATTTACACCTACCATATTTTTTTTTTTTTTTTGAAGCCGGTCGTACCCACTAAAACCACAGCGGCACAACGACTTCGCCTTAGTGGCGGGGACATGGGAAACCGGTCGAGCCTGGGCTACCAATCCCCCGCCAGCGATTCCCGCCTGAGGAGAGCCCACAGTGGTCCCTCCATAGGGAGGGGCCGGGCTGAATACGTCTTCCTGTGCGAGAAGACGCAGCAGCCAAGGGTTTTTAGAAAGTTGTCCTTCCTCTTGGCCCCACTCGCTTGCACGCAGGCAAGCGGAACCCCCAGCTCCTCTCAGTGAGGAGCCCGGGTTACCCGACGGTGACCCGGAGTTCGGGTAACGTCAGCCACCTGGAGTGGTGGCCATCCCGCCGCACGTGTGACCGCCGAAGCGGACCCCGCGTCTGGTTTTGGTCCGCACCGGTAAATCGGTAACCCCCATATCTGGGAGCCGTTCCCCTACCTGGGGACGCGTCCGATGGCAGACCAGAAACTGCACACGGAATTTACACCTACCCTAATCCAACCATAAAGAACCAAGGAAAAGCATTTTCCACTAAAACATTTGTACCTCCGTATCACACGTGCAAACCATCAATCTAACACGCCATTCACCGCTAAAAATCACCACACAGATCTAATTACCGTCTACTTAACGCCTATTATCATACGGGGCACAGCAGGGAGAGTTACGACGCCATTCTTCCAACTGACACTTTAATTAAAAGCTCTAGCGATCCATCTATACTGGAGGGCTTTACTGAGATAACACCCGGCTCTGATTGAGGAAAAACGATCATGTCTGTTGGTAAAGTTTTTATTTGCGGAGATTTTGTAATATTCAGGAGTTGGGCCTTTTTAATGCGGTTCTTCATTTATCATAATGTTTTACAACCTTTAACATTACGAAACATTTACTCTGGGTATATTTACTAAATTATATGTCTTACTAACTAAACAAATAAACACAAAAGGACACTTAGTCATCAAAGTACACATCATCATCATCATCATCAACCTTTTTATCATCCCACTGCTGGGCACAGGTCTCCTCTCATACAGAGAAGGATTGAGCGTAATCACCACGCTTGCTCAATGCGGGTTGGCGATTTAAGATTTAAAGTCCAGGTTTTCTGATGTTTTCTTCACCTTGTAATCAATTATTGGTGGCCAAGATATTCTTAGAAAGTACGTATAACTTAGAAAAGTTACATTAGTACTTGCCTGACATGGGATCGAACCCATACAATCATAGGTACTTGAGAGGCTGTTATTTTAACCACTAGGCCACCACAACTCAAGTACACATACTCGTCTGTATCTCGGCCATCTAAAACACAGAAAACTGGCCTAGAATAACTACGTTGAATGGCAATGCAACGATCAAGCCCTCCGGTCACGTAAAGTATTCATCCTTTTAGCCAAATTAAAACATAATATTAAAATTACCTACTTAGCATGTTATCGGCATTGTTTTCCGCGAATTAACACATGACTCCATGACTTTTTTCGATGATTTTATGCTAACTAAGCTGATTACCAACCGTGGCATGGACATGTGAAGACATTGTTTATAGTAAGTATTATGTTTATGGTGAAGTAATAGAGCCTTATTAAACAAAAAAAAACACATTCAATAGTACTTATAATAATTATATAAACAGGTAATTATATAATTCTCTCGGTGGTAGGCCTCAACATCAGCCGCCGGCGTAAGTTACCACCCACCAGACAAAGTCGTGCCGCCAAGCGATTCGTCGTGTTCCGGCACGATGTCTGGTGAAGCCGTACGGAGGACGGGTCTGAGCAGTTGTGTTGCGATGTGTACCGGGTGCGATGCGCCAAATGTTGTTGTGTCGGGAGGTTGGTCCTGGAGGGTAGCGGGATCCGAAGCACGGTGCTCCGCTGGCCGACCGCAGGTAGTTGGGGGCCCAAGTAGTGTGCCAGCCACATACGAAAGGCTGCCCCGCCAACTGCGAAAAATCCCAGGGTGGCCCCACGTGCCGCTTGGCGACCGGACGAAAGGACCCGTTGGCGATCCCTGGGGGGGTTCGGGCGTCCCCGCAGTCTCCAGATCAATCTCCCTCTGGCCCAGCATCGTTGGTCACATTGTTGGGTTTAATATTGCATCACCTCACTCAACTGCCGTCTTCCTTCCTATTCACTCAAAAAAAACCAACAATTATGAAAAGGTCCAAAAAGAAAAGTAGGTGTGCACAGCGGGCGCACGTCCTCTCCTTCAAAGTGCACCTCTCTAACATTAGAGGTCTGCACTCCAATCTCTTAGCAGTACACCATCACCTTGAGACTGAGAAGCCGCATCTACTTTTCTTGACGGAGACCCAGATCAGATGTCCGCCTGATGCGGCATACCTCGGCTACCCGGGATACTCTTTGGAGCATCATTTCCTGCAGCGTGCCGGGGTCTGTGTGTATGTTCGCAATGACATCTGTTGCCGGCGTCTCTGTCACCTCGAGGACCCTCATTTTTCGTCCTTATGGCTGTTGGTTGACACTGGTGTGGAAAAAATTGTCTACACCTGTGTCTACCGATCGCACAGCGGTGATCAGGAGACAACTCGGTTATTCGACCACCTCAGTGAGGCTGCTGACAATGCGCTACATCGGCACCCTGACGCTCAGTTCGTCGCTCTGGGGGACTTCAACGCCTGCCACCAGGACTGGCTCTTCCCATACCAGAGGACCGACCACGCTGGGAGAGAAGCGCGAAGCTTCGCGCTTTCTATGGGCCTTTCCCAGCTGGTAGAGCAAGCGACTAGGGTGCCTGATGTAGTTGGCCACACTGCCAACTGTTTGGACCTTCTGCTGACCACTGATCCGGACAGATGTGATGTAACAGTTTCCTCACCGTTGGGAACTTCAGACCACTGTCTGGGGAAGTCTGTGTCGTCCTTCTCCCCACCAGATCACGACTCCCGTGGTGAACGGCGATTGTGGCGATACAGGTCAGCGGATTGGGATGAGATGCGCCACTTCTTTGCGTCTTATCCTTGGCAGCAGGTCTGCTTCTCTTCTAACAATCCGTCGAGCTGTGCGGACGCTATAACCGATGTGGTGCGTCAAGCTATGGAGTATTTTATCCCATTCAATGACGTGCCCGTCGGTGGCTCGGCTCGCCCATGGTTCAATGCCGATTGTTTAAAAGCTGACCAGCGTAAGCACACGGCATTTCTCGCCTGGGTTGACGCTCGTGACCGCGGAGCTCCGGATCTAAGCTCAAAGAAGAGAGCCTTTAACCGTGCTGCCAAGTCCTACAAGAAAGCGCTCAAGAAGGCTCGCTTCGACCGCATCACCCATATTGGCAACAAGTTATCTGCGCAGCCATCCGGTAGCAGATCTTTTTGGTCCCTTGCCAAGTCGGTTGAGGCGAACTTCTGTCGGCCCTCACTGCCTCCGCTGGTTAGGCCTGATGGAACACTAGCTCATACGGCGAGAGAGAAAGCAGGTCTCTTTGCTTCTCTCTTTGCCCATAATTCGCGTCTTGATACTGGCAGTGCTACTCCACCTAATTTACCTCATTGCGGGCTTCAATGCCTGAGGTTCGCATTAGAAACAAGGAGGTTCTGAGAGTACTGTGTCGTCTGGACGTGAATAAGGCTAGTGGTCCGGATGGTATACCAGCGATTGTTCTTAAAGCTTGTGCGCCCGAGTTGTCTCCTGTACTGACGCGCTTGTATTGCCTCTCATTTGGGACTGGTATAGTGCCCAAGTCCTGGCGGCTTGCTAACGTGCAGCCCCTGCCCAAGAAGGGTAGTCGTGCCGATCCTACCAACTATCGGCCGATTTCGATCACCTCCATACTTTGCAAAATTATGGAGCGCGTATTGAACTCGCGCCTCTTGGCATACCTGGAAGGTAACGATCTCCTCAGTGACCGACAGTACGGGTTTCACCGCAATCGGTCAACTAGGGACCTACTAGTGTATGCCACTCACTTGTGGGGCGAGGCCCTCGAGAAGAATGGGGAAGCGATTGCTGTCTCCCTTGATGTCTCGAAGGCCTTCGACCGGGTATGGCACGCTGGCCTTTTGAGTAAGCTTCCAGCGTACGGCATTTCCCCTAGCCTGACTGGCTGGGTAAAAGACTTCCTGACTGAACGGTCCCTCCGAGTTGTTGTCGATGGATGCTCTTCTGAGCCCATGTCAACTAATGCCGGTGTTCCTCAGGGGTCTGTTCTCTCTGCAACTCTGTTCCTGCTGCATATTAACGATCTGCTGATGCCCGGTATCTATGGGTATGCAGATGACAGCACAGTTGTAGAGAGATACCTGCCGGGTGCTCGGGCTAGTAGGGAATCAATCCGGTCCGAAAGAGAGGCCATGGTTGAGCGAACGAGTGTTGCACTGCAGGCAGTCTCCGAATGGGGCAATGCCAATCTTGTAGCATTCAATGCCGCCAAAACACAGGCGTGTCTTTTCACCGCCAAAAGGAGCCCGTTCACCTTGGCTCCTACTTTTCGGAATGTGTCCTTGGAGTGTTCCGACCGCCTTCAGCTTTTGGGGGTTGAGATTTCCTCGGACCTTAACTTTGGGCGGTTCATTGAGTCCAAGGCTAAGGTGGCTGCCAAGAAACTTGGCGTTATCGCAAAGGTCCGGCAGTACTTCACACCTGGGCAGCTTCTAATGTTATACAAAGCACAGGTCCGTTCGTGTGTGGAGTACTGCAGCCACATTTGGGCTGGTGCTGCCAAGTGTCACCTGGCCACTTTGGATTCAGTGGAGAGAAGTGCAAAGAGGCTGATTGGTGACCCTGATCTAACTCGAGTCGGTCTCCAAAGCCTAGAGCACAGGCGTAGAGTAGCCAGCCTTTCGGTGTTCTATAGGATGCATTTCGGGGAGTGTGCGATGGAATTGCATGATTTAATTCCCCATCTCCGTTCCACCAGCGGACGACCCGTCGTACGGCTGGTTTCCACCCTTACGTTGTTAACACCACTACGATCCGGACGAAGCGTTTCGCCTCCTCCTTTATACCGCGTACACCGAGGGACTGGAATAGTTTGCCAGCGGCGGTGTTTCCGTCGGACTACAATTTGAGTGTCTTCAAGGCTAGAGTGAATAGGCTCTTAATAAACTAGTGCGCTTTACCATCAACGACTGCGTCACTGCTTACCATCAGGCAGGATTGCGGTCAAGCGCTAGTTTATAATATAATAAAAAAAAAAGGTAAAACAGTGCTCCAAGCAAAGCTTGAGAATAATCTGAAATCCTTAATTAATTATAGTAAGTAATTAGATTAAATGTTATGAGGTACGTACTCCCTTACACTCAAACTTGTATGTGTTAATTGTATCGCAGGAACAACTTGGAGACAATTAACTCCATAAAACCGACGTTAACGATACAATGGGATCTGCAGGAATCTGTTAGCCGAAACACTCACTTCCAGACAGTCTGTAGTGACCGGGTAGGGGGAGGTATTATTGCCAAACTTTGGGTTCACATAGCCTTTCAACGTATTTGTCCAATAAACTGGTACGATTTCCTGTTAAAAGTTTTGTAAGCATTAATAGTTAGGACTGGATTAGTTTGGAAGAACATTTTAGATATTACTTTATTATTTTATAGACTTTTTATACAGTTTTACCTGGTTTACAGGTTGCGGTTTTGTTGTATGTGGCATCAAACAACGAATAATAATAATAGTTACCTCGTGTGCATAGCCTCTTATAGAATTTCTGGACGTGTAGAGTTGTTAGCTATTTTTATGTTCAACATCAGGATTTCCTCCAACTTGTAAGAATGACAAGCCACAAATTCACTCTAAAACTTTTTAGGAATTAGATCTAGAACACACAATGACCTAAACCAATTTTGCTGTCGAATAAACACCCGGTATCCGAAAACAAGCGAAAAGTAATGTTCCAATCCCGTATTTTATACGAGTTTCCTAAGAAAGTAGTTGGAAAGATTCAAAAAGTTGACCACCACGCAATCCCGGGGTTATTACGCGACAGAAATATAATACCTCCAGAGAACCACGATATCTGTATAACAATGGAGCCAGGATTGTGCTGCAATTCAGCTGGATCCCGTTTGATCATTTTATTTTACAATTTTTAGTTTGGCTTTTCGTTGCCTTCGGCAGTTTCAGCATTTGTAGAGAATTGACAATTCCATTGTGAACGATAAATATGAAAATAGGGATTTTTGTAGCGTCCTTTTAGGGTTCCGTACACAAAGGATAAAAACGAGACCCTATTACTACACTTGGCTGGTTTTTTATATTATAACATTGTTTTATACACTTTATGTATACATACGTATAGTGTGTGAATATGATTGATTGGTACAATACCCTGTTACGTACCTATCCCTTCCGCAACTTATTGACTTTCCCAATACTTGGTAACAATTCTCCTTCCTGTGAGACGGACTGGGCCCTAATCCACCACGCGGGCCCAGTGCGGACTGGAATACCTATGTCCCATCTCATATGGAATACATAAGTCCTACTGTATTACCTAATGTTTGCACAATAAGTCCTTATCTTAAAAATCGTCATATTATAAAGGTCAGTAAAAGTAGCCAGCCTGTCGGTTTTTTATAGAATGCATTTGGAGAATGTGCGAGGGAATTGCATGACTTAATCCCCCATCTCAGTTCCATCATCGGACTACCCGTCGTACGGCGAGTAACTATCCACCCTTACATTGTTGACACCACTACGATCCGGAAGAAGCGTTTCGCGTCTTTTATACCGCGTACATCGAGAGACTGGAACAATTTTCCAGCGGCGGTGTTTCCGTCGGACTCACTACTACAATTTAAGTATCTTCAAAGCTACGGCGGGATTACAGTAAGCACTAGTTTATATTGTGTACATAATAAAGACAAAAGTTTGTGAGTGAGTATGTGTGCTTGTTATTACAGTAAGCACTAGTTTATATTGTGTACATAATAAAGACAAAAGTTTGTGAGTGAGTATGTGTGCTTGTTATTACAGTAAGCACTAGTTTATATTGTGTACATAATAAAGACAAAAGTTTGTGAGTGAGTATGTGTGCTTGTTATTACAGTAAGCACTAGTTTATATTGTGTACATAATAAAGACAAAAGTTTGTGAGTGAGTATGTGTGCTTGTTATTACAGTAAGCACTAGTTTATATTGTGTACATAATAAAGACAAAAGTTTGTGAGTGAGTATGTGTGCTTGTTATTACAGTAAGCACTAGTTTATATTGTGTACATAATAAAGACAAAAGTTTGTGAGTGAGTATGTGTGCTTGTTATTACAGTAAGCACTAGTTTATAGAACAGCACCAGCGTTCTGTCGACGCAGATTATTTACTGAAGGTCTCCCTGTCTGACTAGACTTTTCCAATTCCCCAGTTTTATCCATAAAGAAAGTCGCAGCACTCCGCCACTTCTGTTGCGATTGTGGGGGACTTGGCTTTCGATTCCTAAACGATATATTTTGGTAACATCTAGCCAACATGCTATTATTAGATTTTTCAGTCGAGTTTAAAGTGTTGTTGTTCATTGAGTTTTCCGAAGCTGTGTTATCCCAGCTATTGTTGATGGTAATATTCAGGGACCTACGCGCAGGTATTCTACTAATAGGTTTTTCAGTGCTGTAGTCAGGTATTAGACTACTTCTTTTCCGTAAGCGATATTTCTGACTAGAATCCGACACATTGTTGAG
Organism: Sesamia nonagrioides; assembly: GCA_017933935.1. NCBI lineage: Eukaryota > Metazoa > Arthropoda > Insecta > Lepidoptera > Noctuidae > Sesamia > Sesamia nonagrioides. Next base: position 190,426 of record JADWQK010001095.1, on the reverse strand, counting down.
CGAGTGTTCTGATGTCGACGCATCCCATTCATTTGTTGATTTTTGCGTTGTTAAGTCAGGTTTGGCAGTGCTGGTTCGTTGTCTACGAGTAAGTCCTACGTATGGATAAAACCTATCCGTATTTTGACTAGATTGTGACTGAGATGACACATTCCAGGACTTGTGTCTTACGATTTTCGTGATGTTTTCTTTGGATCTTCGACGTATTGAGCCTATTTTCCGCGCACTTGGTGATCGTATTATTTTGGTTTCTTCGGTGGGTCGTATCTTCAGTTCTTTACTTAACCTTCGCGCCAAATGATCGGAGCTAGGGCAGTGCAACATAGCAACTTCCTCTAAAGTTTGTTCGTAAACATTTTGCACTTGTTGTAGAGGTTGTACTCTCGGTATGACATCGGTAAATTCTCTAGACAGCCTGTTTTCGATAGCTGATACTCTACTTTTGATCTCTTCGTATTCCTGTTTGGAGATCCTAACGTAATCTTTGTCCGATTGTTTCATATCGGGAGACAAATCTATGGTGTCATGTGCGCTGAACAAATGTTCAGAGGAAGTTAATAAATCTTCACTACTGAGGCTTGTTTCGGAGTTCTTATGAGAACTGAAGTCCCTATTGATGATCGGAGTACTTCTTGCATCCATGAGACTCAGCCGTAATCGTTTTCGTTCAATACCTCTGAAATATAAAAGGCTACTATTAATATTTAGTTTAGCAGAGAGCTGCAGTTTCTCACTAATTTTATGACGACGAAGAAAAGGCGTAAAAAAATCGGACTTACATTTTCATTGGCGTGAAAGATAATTCTTTTTGCGGAAGTCCTTTCGTTATTTCTTTTCTGTAAAACAAATTAAGGGTTAAAACTGGGGCTTTTGGGTCTTTATGTATTTAGTATCTTGTTATGGCCTTCTGAGTGACCAATTATATTTTATTTTCAATTATTAAACTTACTTAGTTTTTGCAGAAAGTCCCTCATGTGTGTCGAACTTCCGTTTTGCTGCAGATTTGCTCAGAATTGGAGTTTTGCCATTCTCATTGACTGTGGCAGGAGTGTTTACATTACCCGACACCATCTTGCGGAGGCCGTTTAATACTCCTAAAACATCACAGGAATATGATTACCATTACGCATTTTTCATAGTTTTATCTACACATGTCTGGTATCAAATTTTCATATGTCCTGTCCGATGAAGGCCAGCCCGCGCCGCAACTGAGCCAATAATATCATAATGTCCCATCAATGACCTCTGAGTTTGTTTCGGCGTTTCTTCTCAGAGCTAGTACTAGGAAACGTCATGGTCATCAAACCATTAGAACACATTCGATCCAGCCGTCCTCTCTAGCGACGCCCTAAGCCGAAGTTCGTACCCCACAGAGTGCCCTTAGTGCGTAGTCGCCTAACTTTAATTTAGTTTTAAGTGCCCCTGGCTGAAGGCTTTAATTTTAATTAAGGCATCCACAGGAAGAATCCGGTAGTTACGGTCTCCCTAGTAGCCACCTACGAGATGCCATATCAAAAAAAAAAAAAAAAACTTTACGTAGCCACTTTTCGTAATTTCGTATAACTCTTCTTCCAGTTATGCTTTATGCTTATTTTATTGTATAGTTGCTTGCTTTTTCTGCTTTGGCAGATTCTTAGCATCAGTTCAACTTATTGAGTGAATTATGTTTTTTTTTATTAGAAGCGTTTTACCTACCAATAAAACGCATATTAATTTACTTACCTTATTCGAAGCTTTTTATTCATAACGATTTTCAGTAACACCGGACATAAGCGAGATGGCATCGTAATCCATATTGGTACTCACGTGTTCACTGGTGCTCTTGCAAATCATTTGTTGTTGAAGACTACTTACCCGTTTAGCCAATTTCCGTACCTGTAACTGGAACAGCTTGAACTCGGGCTACTAGAACTGCTCGACCAAGCCCGCCGCTTCTGTGGCGAAGAAGGGCCCGGAAGAACATCACTACCAACCCTAACGGCATTATCACAAGAATTTTCTATACTGGATATCGAAAGATTAAACTTTATTCACTTATTTAAAATTGATTCGTAATAAAAATCGTTAGGATATTTAAAATTTGAAAATAAGAAAAAATATAAAATCACTTTGAAGGTAGTGTCGCAGCGACACGACCGTTGACGGCGGGAAAGAAGACGCCAATGAAATCAAGATGGCAAGTCTCGCTTAGCGAGCCTTCTAGCCTCCTACCACTGCCACGCGGAAGTGACGTACTAGAAAGAGACAGATATATATAGAAACGTTGAAGGTGGGAAACGTAGGGCCTATCTCAATTAAATAAGCTTCGAATAACGGTCAAGTCAAATTAATTGGATGCTTAATGGTGTTACGCGTTTGGTTTATCATATTAAACTAAAGATGAATTATGTCACTAGCGCACTAAAAATGAAGCGTACAAAAGGAAGTAAGTCCTGTATCTCGCTTTAGTCACTCTCGATACACTCGTAAAACAAACAAACACTAACGGCGCAAACTGACAAACACTAGCCATCTTTTTTCTTCTCTATGCTGCTTTAGATTGCGCCCCATCTCACTCACACTGTACCAATGTATGCAGAATAAAAATATGCATGTGTGCTGCTGCTGTGTTCGGCACATTTTTTTTGGTCAGTTTGTTAGAATATATCGTATCTGTTTAAAATTTTATCAATGGTGAAAGACTATAGGTATTAATTGAGTAGAGTTAAATTTAAAATTTTCGTGCATTTTTAGGAACATTTGGAACTTTTTTGAAAGAAGTTCACTTTCTGACAAAGTCGCGGAATGTATTTTTGTAAGAAATCTTTTTCGTATAAATCGTCGGTTACCAACCTGAAACAACATTTAAGAACTTTTAAGTACGCCTGAAAGATAGTTTTTTTTTATTAAAAATTGATTTATTGAATTAACTTATATAAAGTTATTTAGACAGTCCTAAGCCTGTGAAGTACGAAGGAAAATTCATTGATTAACTAACAGGCAAAATTCTGTCAAAAATCATTTGTGTCTCAAAGCATTAAAAAGCAGTTATGCATTTCACTCGAAAAAACACTCGTGTTTAATAATAAAAGCATATAGCAATCATTAACATATACTTTTTGCACTAGAAATTGCTTTCAAAGTTTATAAGCTTATTAACGAAAGCTGCTTTTTGAAATAAGCAAAAAGCATAACTGCTTTTTTATTTTTAAGCACTTAGTCCCAAGTCTACCCACCAGTGTAATCAAAAACACGCTTCAAGTTAACTAGACGCACGCGTATAGGTAAAAAATTGTGACCTATCGCCAATTCAAAAAGAACATCTTTTTAAAATTACAAAATTATGGCATTGTATTACTTTAAATAAAAACTATGGCGTAGGTATGTTACGTTAACCAACCGAGGTCGCTTAAAGGTTAGAATTTAAAAAAATATGAACTAACCGGAATAAATATTATTTAAGAAACAGTCGCTTAACACATGTGGAGTTAGTTAGCTGCGAGCCTGTACTTGCTAATAAAATATTGAATGATATCCAACTTATTACAATATTTTCTAATAAAATATTGAATGATATCCAACTTATTACAATATATGGAGCTGTCGCCATCGCCATTTTTAGAACTGAACTATTATATACTTACTATACTCTTTGAACTGAACGGGCCATTCAAATATGACGTAAGCAGATTAATTACAATTATTTACCCCCTCACCCTATGCTTACGTAAACATTTTTCAATTACAAATGTATAGTTTTTATTTATAATTATAATGTTGCATTTATAATTTTAAAAATAAGAAAATAGATTAGATTTTAATGAAACAGTATTCAACATAAAGTAAGGGACAAAAATGTTCATAGGAACATAACATTTACAAACATAGATAATGTGAGGGTTGCCATTCGTGTAAAAAAGTAATGACGTAATCATCATCTAGACTTCGGGGTCTAGATGATGATTACGTCATTACTTTTTCAGGCCCCCCCATGTCATCCAAAATAAGCAAAACAGGACCCCCCCCCCTCTCCCTAATAATTCTTACGTAATACTTATCGAACCCCAGGGGGAAAAGTGAAATAAAAATTCCAATTATAATATTATATGATGTATATCACGGATTTTACAGTGGTATTTTCGTGTATAAACAAAATATCCAGATTTCAATTTAATAAATTAAAAACTTACTGACAATTCAATAAATAACAATTTTCACATCCAATTTTCAATATATATAGCATCGGCGCCACAATAAATTTCTCGTTATATTTGACATAAAAAAAATTGAATAAACGATTTTGAATTTGTTTGTTATAATAACACAAGTCATATTCATACAGTATGTAGGGTTTCAACTAAAATATTTTCACTTATACATTTAGCGATGATCACAGATTTGAGGATTATAAAAAAGCAGATTCAGAACATACCGTGCTATGGAGAGACGATTTAACAATTCAAAACTTGCAATAGTGATTACTGAGTAATTTAGGTTTCATTATAGCTTATGGGCTAACTTATCACTATCAGCTTTCTGGCCGTTCACTCACGGCGCTTTCCAGTTCCTAACATTGCTTTTCGATCGATATCAATACCAAATTTAAATTAACAATATAATAAAATATCAATTGTACCTAAGATCTTTCAATACGCACATTCGTTCTTAATTTGCATCTTAATATACAGTAACGGGCCGCGTAGGCGGCTAATGATATCTCCGGACTATCTACTGGCTCACAGGCAAAGTGCTCTAAACATGAAGCGAGGCCGGTAGCATGTGCGCGACCTCAGCCTTCCGTCTGAGCATAACGTACGTAATTCCATAATTAAACATACACGTTGTGATCAATAATAAAAATATAATGATACAAATACATTAATTACTACATTTTTCGATTATTGTGTGACATAAATATTTACAAAGCGCATTAGGAGCGCCAAATTAATTAGGCGAGGCAGACTCCTAAACGAGAGATTAATAAATGCGCCGCGCCATGCGTCCAGGAACTCCGGCGACGGCGGCCTCCCACGCCACTACACCAACTAAACTCAAGTATCTTTATTAACTAAAACATCTGACCAATTAACGTTATTGTCAGGAGAGCTAAGGAATAAATGCCCCAAAAATAAAAATGAAATTGTATAGTCAAAAAGTTAAAATTATATGGATTCATTATATTACAAAGTTATCCTGACTGTCACAGTCGCTGGATCGACAATTATTACATAACTAAATATAATAGATTTTTTTTTTGAGAAACAAAAATTAATTTACTTCCCCTTTGATTATGAAACTAGTAGATACTATAATATATAAGCTACTACCAGTACATCTTATAAAACAAATAACATTATTCTAAATATCAATGTGATCTCTCGTTATTATGGTTTACGATTACAATTTGGGAATGCATGATACTACTCGACAAAATACAATAATTATTAAGTACCGATGATTAAAAAAACTTCCTACATATACAGATAGCGTAACAATGTCCGAAATATGATTAGTTTCGTCAACTATGAAGTACAAAGATGAAAATACATTATATCAGCCGGATACACGTGTGCGAGCGGGAGCACACTGGCAGCGACTCCCTAACGAGAATATACAATACCAAGTTTTAGATAATAAAAATAATTGAACTAGAAGAGGGCGAGTCGTGACTCGCGGAGACAAATAACTACATTAAAATTGGCGGCGAATAACGCCTAAAAATAAATAAAAAGAAATATAGTTTTCCGACGAATACTGATATCCGACGCGTAGGTGTGCGCGGTGGGCGGTATGGCGGGGGGGCGGGCCGACACGCTCAGTTCACCATGAGCGTGTGCGACTCCATGGGTGCGGCCGAGTCGTACAGCGTGTCCGTATCCTGCGTGGGCTCGCCCTGCAGCTGGCACTGGTTCGACAGCGTGCCCGCGCCGCAGTCGCAGAAGAATCTGAATAGACCAAACGTCAATTAGTCACAAATTCAAGGAAAAAAGTTCTAAAACGATTTATGGAAGTAGCATCCTGCGACTGATCAAATGGGTTTAAATGATTGAATAACCATTTGTTGCAAGCAATATGCAAAAAACTGTGTTATTACCTGTCATGGCGGATAAATTCTACGTCGTGTCCAGAATGGCACGTTTTGATGCAATTGACGCAAATTGCGTTACGGTCTGTCGTGTTGCAGGTCTGGCACCTGAAATTGAAAAAAATTATTTAGTTATAAGTAAGAAAATTTACTTGTTTGCAAATGACTGCTGTGGTATACAAACCCCCTTATTCATAAACGTTGCTCAAAGTTGACGTTTGCAAGTCGCTTAATATTATCGTTTATGAATAAACACCATAATGTTTAAGGGGTTTATTTATAAACGATGATTAAAGTGTTAAGTGACGTTAAGACTTCAAAAATGTATGCTTTAAACAGTCACTAATCACTAGTTAACTTTAAGCAACTTTTATGAATTTGGGGGAAAGTTTATAAATAATGGCAATTAACCATATTAATGCAAACACTTTTCTCTTTGTTACTAATACAGGGAGGTTAGACAGAGCTATAGGGGACACATTTTCTCAATTGCGTTTAAGCGAGTATCAAATAACATACCTATAGAAATCGTGCATGGGGAAGGAAGTGTAAGATGAGATTTTATACAGGCACTGTCCACCTCCCACTGCCTTCTCCACTGCATCCTGGTTGCTGAAGATTTTGTTGCCCCTGACTAAGGGTGAGACACCCGACGCTAGACAAAGACCTGCATGAACAAATACAATCAATTATAGTTTCTAATAATAATGAATTCATTTTGTTAATATATCAAATGTCAACCCTTTACGACCAGTGATTCAGGTTACTCAACTCACATTGCTTCTCAATTATAATTTTTTTATGGCTTTGTGCCTGCACTATGTTTCCCGATTTTTGCCAGAGCACGCCATGTTGTATTCATAAAAATTACAATATAAATTAAAAACCGGCGAGGTGTAAGAAAAAAAGTGTGAGTCGGACTCGCGCACGAAGGGTTTCGTACCATTATCTTTAAAAACGGCAAAAATCACGTTTGCTGTATGGGTAAAATATTTAAGGGGGGCTCCCTTAAATATTTAATTTTTAGTATTTGTTGTTAAAGCGGTAACAGAAATACATAATCTCTGGAAATTATAACTGTCTAGCTATTACGGTTCATGAGACACAGCCTGGTGACAGACGGACAGCAAAGTCTCATAGACAGTCCCGTTTTACCTTTTAGGTACGGAACCCTAAGAAAGTTATGCAAATATTGGGATCAATAGTAAATGGGTCCACCATTAACCTAAAGCAGTTTCTTACCTCCGAATCTGTTATTAAATATCTGGTTATGTTCCAGTGTAGCAGTAGCATTGTTAGTAATTTCAACGCCAGCCGCGAGTCCGTCGAAGATACGGTTGCGCCGCAGCACTGGGTGACTTTGTGTCGAGATCAGCACGCCCGCCTGCGCGTTGCGAAATATATCGTTCTCTTCGAGAACACCCTGCAACATGAATAAATATATTTTATACCGTGACAGTAGCTTATAAACACAAAACTCTAAAGGTAGACAGATAAACTAGGACATGTGTTTATAGACACCACCATAAGACTAAAAATACTTGAGGGCAGTTAGCGTTTCCACATCCAATGTCTTTGACGACACCTTGGGAAAAGGAACACCCTGCAAGATGAATAAAGATGTTTTATATTGTGACAGTAGCTTATAAACACAAACTTACTGGTAAAGTAGGATAAGTGTTTACAGAAAAATGTCTTTGACACACAAGTTTGGAAAAAGATTGTTTTATTGAAACTTTATACTGATACCTTTAAGTTTTTCGTGTCTATATACAGAAACTTAGATAAACAAATGGCTGAAGGAACAAACAATTAATAACACAACACTCACCTTCCCTCCATTAAAAATACAAATACCCCCATCACGCCCATCGAATATCTTATTCCTCTTGAGCGTTGGGTTGGAGTCAGTCTTAATCCACACTCCGGCCATAGCATTGTCGAAGATCTCGTTTTGCTCCAGTAGCCCTAGGCCTCCGTTATACACGAGAACTCCTCCATTCTGGCCGCCCCATATCTTATTGCCCCGGATGACCGGGTTGCTGCCCGTCCGTATTTGTACGCCCGAGTACAGGTGGTTGAAAATGTCGTTGTCTTCTAGTTTTCCATGACCATTGTCATAGAAGTATACTCCGACCTGTAGGAAAAGTTGTTTGTTATTTACAAAAGAAAATTGAGATGGAATATACTACTTTTGTTTGTTGTAATACTTATAATTACAAACGCTTGTTACTCAAAAATATCTCCTTGTTGTGATTTCAGTCAATTTTCATCACATCTTACTTAAATTCAAATCGTTAGAACATACCTGCTTCCCTGAATGTATACGGTTGCGCCGCAGCACGGGCGTCGAGCCCGTCGTGATCCACACACCAGCGAGCGTGTTTGCGTACACCTCATTCTCTTCTATGAGCCCCTGACCCTTCTCGTGCACATAGATACCGCCGTGTTGTCCGTGGTGGATCTTGTTGTGCCTGACTATTGGATCACTGTTTGTACGAATCTGTAATTGAAATATAAATTTAAAATACATTTATTTTTATTTTATGATATTATTATTTTTACATTTCTATTTTACTTCTCCTTTCGCAGGTCTGCTGGAAGAAATGTCTTAAGAAATACAACACCTTTGTACTCAGTTTTTAATATTGTCTTATCCCAATGGCTTTTATTGTGGAGATAAATAATAAATAAATAACACTTATTGATGTGCTACACTGTTCTGGAGTGGCGGCCACGTACTGGAAGACGCAGCGTAGGGAGGCCTCCCTTAAGGAGGCCCCCAACAAGGTGGACTGATGACCTGGTGAAGCCGATGGATGAGGGCAGCACAAGACCGGCCGGCGTGGAAAGCCTTGGGGGAGGCCTTTGTCCAGCAGTGGACATCTATAGGCTGCAGAAGATGTGCTACATCCTTGGCCGTCTGGTGTGTTGGCTGTATGGCAGTATATTGGCGGCGCAAGGCCTCGCTTCAATGTACTTCTACTGATTTGCAATTTATTGATCAATTTATATGAAAAGTGGTGTGAGGAAAACCGAATGGAGAATTTAGGTTACTACAAACGCAAAAAAAAAAACCTGTTACATTGCTGACTGCACTCCTCGCTTAGCATGAATTCGACTTTGGTTGTCCCAAGAAATAGGTATCATACTCTTGGATTACGAACATACGAAATCAAACAATCCAGATGCATAGACAAAACTTATATCGAGTTAGATCAGAGTTTCCCAATTAGTGGTACGCGAGATTGCATCAAGGGGCACATGCAGAATCAGAATACAACCAGATTTTTTAGGATTGTGCAAAGATATATGTGCACATAATTATGTCACATTAATGAATGTGAGAATCTTTTATTTAGACTTGAATTATATAGAAAATCCATCTGATTTAATTTTTTTTTAACATTCTTACAATAAGAGGTTGGATGAAACAGTTGGAAATAATAAATATGAAGATCAAATCCAACTGATGTCATTTCATTTTTTTTTAAATAATTATAAACTAGTGCTTGACTGCAATCCCGCCTGATGGTAAGCAGTGATGCAATCGTTGATGGTAAAGCGCACTAGTTTATTAAGCCTATTCACTTAAAAAACTTAGGAACAGGAAGGATGACGGCAGTTGAGCGAGGTGATGCTATGTTAAACCCAAGACCAACACAACCAAACGATGCTGCGCTAGAGGGAGATTGATCTGGAGACTCCACGACAAACTCCCGACACAACAACATTTGGCGCATCGTACCCGCCACACATCGCAACACAACTGCTCAGACCCGTCCTCCGTACGGCTTCACCAGACATCATGCCGGAACACGACGAATCACTTGGCGGCAAGACTGTCTGGTGGGTGGTAACTTCTGCCGGCAGCCAATGTTATGGCCTATCACCGAGAAATTCAGCATTGTTAAACTTGACATCACAAGATGTAGTAACTAAGCCAAAACTTTCAGGATATTTAGACTAGGATATGTCTGTGCAGGCATATATTTTATACTTAATATTATACTATGGTATAAATGTAACAATAACTAAAAAAAAATGAAAAGATTCCAATGAATTGAGAATCTCCTTCTATTTTGAAGTTGGTTAAAAACAAGACACATTATTATTGTCTGTAAGGATAAAATATATGTGTCATGGCAACCAAATGAAAATTTAAAATCTTTGTTCCGGCTGATCTCTGAAATGGCTGGACCTAATTTAATTAAATTCGGTATAGGGATTCTTGGATATTACAATACTTTTATCGAATAATCACGCGGGGGAAGCCGCGGGCGGAAGTCAGTGTGAAATAACAGCAGTATTACAAGAAAAATGTTTACTACTATGATCTCGTAATTGTAGCATCTTTACTAACCCGTAGGTACCTTTTCTTTTGGTCAATAATTGAGTGTCTATTACTAGTCTTGTCGAGCTACACAGCTCTATCTGATGCTGGACTTAATTTCCATCAAGACAATACAAACTGACATCTTACCTGTATACCAGCTAGAGCATTTCCATAAATATTATTGTGCTCGATCAACCCACGACCTTCGCCGAAGATGTAGACGCCGCCTTGGTGTCCGTTGTATATTTCATTGCGTCTTATCGTAGGGTTACTATTTGAGGTGATCCAGACCCCAGCAAAGTTGTTGGAGTGTATCTTATTGTCTATGAATTGGCCAAGCCCTGATTCGTGTACGTATATTCCGCCTGTTTGTCCGTGATGAATCTCACAATGAACTACGGTGGGGTTAGCGCCAGCTTTTACTTCAAAACCAGCAATTCTATTGTTGTGAATGTCATTTGCTTCGAAATAGCCCTGTAAAATTCAAATTGGTTAACACTTGATTTGAATGTTGGCAATAACTCTAGAATAGAATATTCTTTATTATCATTATCTCAGTGTTAATCCCAGTCGCATCCGAAGCTTTTTCAGCTTTGGAGTCTGAGGTTCGCTTTACCAGTCTAACTGCTGATTTTGGCTAAACTCCGATTTTTTCCGTGAAGCGACTGCCGTCTGACCTCCACAACCCGAAGGCAATATCGAAGCATTGCAGTTAGACAAATTGTTGGACTTTTGAGGGCTCCAAAAAATCGTAACGACTGCCATTAGATCTTCGTATGGCAACCGGGACTAACGGCTTAACGTGCTTTCCGAGCACGTTAAGTTGTTGCACGACGCCCAGGGATCGAAACCGCGCCTCCTTGCGCGGTGGCCGCTTGCTACCGGTACGCCACGGAGGCTGTCAAGTCTTTATTACATACACCATTTTGTATTACAGACAGATATCTAGAACTGAAGACAACCTTTGGATGACTCAAATAAATGATCACTGTTCCTTACCAAGCCGTTTTCAAAGGTGAATATTCCGACATCCCTGCCATGGTGTATATGATTGCGGCGCATGATAGGGTTGGCGAAATTCTTCACCCATATTCCGGCGAGCGCATTCCTTGAGATCTCGTTGTCTTGGTAAGCACCCTGCGCGTAGTCCGTAACGTATAGCCCTACGTTCTCGCAGTCGCTGATGTCACAGTGCTTGATGACAGGGTTCGCGCCCGCGCCGCTCACACATACAGCAGCGCCGACTGTACAATGAAGTTAATTGCAAATTAACAAAAGCTAGTGATTATAGCCAAATTTGGAAAGCAGGGGTAGGCTTTTGTCCAGCAGTGGACCTCTATAGACTGAAGAAGAAGTGTGAAATGGGAAAGATGTTTTTTGTTTGTTTAGCTTCGAAACAACTTAACCGATTTGGAAAATTCTTTCACCATTAGAAACTTGCATTATAATTTATAATGTAAGTATTACAGATACAGATAAACAGTATTTTCACAAAAAATTGTAGTCTGTATGTAAACGATATCGAATCGATAATATAACTCAACTTATAAAAAAATACTATAAAAGTCCTTATAAGGCGTACACGCTACGAGTTATTCAAAATATGTAGAAAGTGATATATCATCATCAAGACATCAATATCTATAAAAAAAAGTCCGCGCTGTGTAACTATTATAGTTATGTCACTACCAGATTATGTAAAGTAAAAAAGCAGTAAATTTTTAAAATTAAATAATAATCTTAATCGCAAGGTTTACAGTTCACAGGGTGACTTATATCTAGATACAGGTAAATGTAATGGGCTATAGGTACTGTTGCTGCCACCCAAACTAAGCGAAAGCTTGTATTTTGGGTGTCAGTGTTCAGTCATTTAATGTGGCTCTGAATTAAGTTGATAGAAATGCCGAACAAAATCAGACAAGGGCGCTGATTTCTCTTGTTGACAAACTAAACTAATTTTAAGTTAAGTACGTCTTTTTAATTCAATTTCATTAGGAAAAGGATAGAAGATAACATTTTAATTCAATTCTGTTAAATTAAGATATTTTATAGACAGTTTAGACGCGATTATAAACATGACGACCAAAAATGCATCAATTTAAGTCGGGTGCGGACTAATTTGACAGGTCTAAAGTGACATTTTATCTTCTGCCCTCTTCTTAAAGAAATAAAAATAAAAGGACGCACTGAACTTAAATTTAATTTAGATAGAACAAGGAAATCAGGGCCAATGTTATCCTTACGTTTGTATTAATTCTTATCCAAAAAACTAATTAGAATCAAGTCTCTTTCATTACTGTCAGTACAGAAAGTGATCTGTTGATTACTTTCTGAATTATTGAAATCGGACATTCCATTTATAAGATACTAGCTTTCCGCCCGCGGCTTCGCCCGCGTGGAGTTCGGTTATATCGCGCTTTTTAGATTTCCCTCGGGAACATCAAATTTTTCCGGGTAAAAGGTAGCCTATGTTCTTTCTCAGGGTCTAAAGAATGTCTGTGCCAAATTTCATCAAAATCGGTTGAGAGGTTTAAGCGGGAAAGCGTAACAGACAGACAGACAGGGTTACTTTCGCATTTATAATATTAGTATGGATTACGAAATTAAAAATCTCATTATAAGCAATAAACACGAGTTCACGCCACCGCGATGATGTATTCCAAGCATTACATCTAACAAAGTTAAATCTTAATTTATTCTTATTTTCTATTCATGAAAAAATAAATGGTTTCAAACAATATGCCTACAAAAAGGTCGTAGCTATATAAAGATAGACCACTAAGTGAGATAAGCAAGACTGCGTCGTATTGGAGGATCTTTTTCTGAAAATGCAGATCATCTCGCAAGTATGAGAGAACGCGTCGCAATCGCTGGCTGGAGAATCTAGCGCCGGACGTTCATTTTGCCTTGCAGAACAAAATGAGAGGTCGTCGCAGCTATACGAACGAATGTCGAGCGCCGAGTCTTGCTGAAAATAGCGCTAGAAACACGCAAACACGGGCTAGGAAATGTAAGAGCAAAACGTTCACTTCGTCTTGCAGAACAAAATGCAAGATCGTCGCAGCCACACGAACGACATTGACAGTAGAGTGCCGAGGGCTCGCAGGATCTTGCTGAGGGGCACAGAGAGATAGACAACGGCCGGTAACAACTAGGACGCGTAATAGAATTTTAGGTCATCGTAACATAGGAATTTGAGTTACGATTCTCAAATTGAATATGCAGTTTAAATAAGCACCTGAATCGGAGCAATGAATAAAATATGTCCAATGGGAAATATGAAAAATGTTTTTCCAAAAAATGGACTGGTGATGCAAACTACGCGAAGCAGCGCGCCTGGAAAAGTTATTCTTACTAACTCTGAGGAACAACCAGAACCAATAATCTTATGAGTATATTAAATTTCTCCGTAAAGTTCTTTTGGGACGAAAGCAACTAGAGAGTTTCCCCCCATTAGCCTTCTATCGCCATTAGGACAAATCCCTCAATTTTTGCAGATATATTTATATCATCAGATGCTGACCAGTTATAATTGCGATCAAAAAGAAAAAAAAAACGAGTAACAACAAAAAAAAATTGTTGTCAAAAGTCTTGGTTTATAATTTTTAACAATTGGACAAAATGAGTCATGCATGATGCAAGTTTTAATTAGCATACTTATAAATTCAATTATCTTTATTCTAGTGTTAAATTTCACCTGTGCGAAGCAGGATCCTGTCGCCAAATACATGTTTTTTTTATAATTATAGACTAGTACTTGACCGCAATCCCGCCCGATGAAGAGCCTATTTATTACCTCTAGCCTTGAAGACAAATTGTAGGTAGTCGTGACGGAAACACCGCCACTGGCAAACTGGCAAATTGTTCCAGTCCTTCGATGTACGCGGTATAAAAAACGAGGAGGAACGGAAAAGAATGTTGAAAATTGTGGGGAAATGAAAAACCACGTGTTGGACTTAATAATGCACGTCAGGTTGTAATAGGGCATTTATGTAAGGAAATTCAAATTTAATACACTAGCTATAATTATAACTATAAAACAGCTTAGTTTATATTCATTACTGACTCACCAACACTAGCGCTCCGTATGATACAGTGATCGACCGTAGGCGAGCAGTTGTCAGAGACTTCGAGACAATAATGCTTGTGGTGCTGCATTGTACTGGTGGCATCAGGAGAGAATTTTAGCGTCATGTGACCGGCGTACGCGCGGTTGGCACCTTCGGCAAACGTCAGTGTGGACTCAGCTTCGCGCTCCAGAATCACCGATTCGGCTACATTGCCTGGGGCACAACCTGCAGAAAATATGGGTTTAGTGTGAGAAGGTTAGGAGTACATTAAGTGCACTTACTTGCATGATCTTATGACTGTGTTACAGTGAGCAGAGTTCGCCCAGCTGTATTTTGGGAAAAATAAATATTACTACTTTTTGGCATAGATAAGAAGAAAAAGGAGTATTGCGCGGTACTGTAAGTTTCCTGAAAAAGTTTACGTTTGAAAATAATTAATTATTTATATAATTAATTATACAACGTTTTTACAACAATTTATTTTTTAAATTGTAAGTTATCGTCGTCGGTAAGTAGTGATGCAACTGTTGATGGTAAAACGCGCTAGTTTAAGAGCCTATTCACTAAAAAAACTAAGTGAATAGGAAGGAAGAAAAAGCATTTGAGTGAGGTGATGCAATGTTAAACCCAACAACACGACCAACGATGCTGCGCCAGAGGGAGAGGGAATTGGAGACTCTCCACAACCAAACTCCAGACACAACAACATTTGCCGTATCGTACCCGATACACATTGCAACACAAATGCTCAGACCCGTCCTCCTTACGGCTTGACCAGACATCATGAACACGATGAATCGCTTGGCAGCAAGACTCTGTCTGGTGGGTGGTACCTTTCTTCTCTAGCCTTAGAATTAATTTTTCACCAACTTCAATTGGTTGCTCACCAATAAGCTGCACATCGGAGTCGATGGCTAGGCACTCCTCTTGGTAGAGGCCGGCGTGCACGAACAGCAGCGCGGGGGCGTGCGGAGCGTGCGGCGCGGCGGGCCGACGGCACGCACACACGGGCGCGCCGCACGCGCACGCACCGCTCGCCGACCCGCACGCACTGGCCGCACTACTACCGCCCGCGTGCGACGCACTGGAGCTGCTCGCCGACCCACCGGACCGCTCCTCCAGATACTCGAGACTCGCCTAGCCACATTTGTTCTTTGTTAAATTGTTGCTGACGATTTAGTGAGTACGAATGTTGTGTTGTGAAATCTTGAGCCAAAAAGATAATGACGGCACATGAAAATAAGTAAGTCAGAGCTGATTGTCAAAAATTCTCAAAGCAACTGACAACCACATTATTTAGTCTCTGTGAGAAATTTACCTTCAACCAATACACATTTTCGATGGTTATGAGTGAAAAGACAATTTCAGGCAGAAAGAAGTCTACGAGTTGCAAGTAAAAGAAGATAGTACAGATTTTGTTGTCTAAAACTCACCCGAATTGTGTTAAAATGTTTAATACGCGAGTCCTTTTTCGGACGATAGTTGGGCCGCACGTGAATGCCGTAGTAGAGCTGCCTGAAGCTTTCCTTCCAAGGATTGTCGGCGTCGCACTCGTCGGGCGCTACAAACTCGAACTGGCACGGTGCAGGGTGCATCAATGGCATGTCGTACTCAAACACCGATTGATATAAGCTTTTCCTGCAGGAAGAGTTAGAACATAAGTTCTTTCATATTTCAATTCAGTATTATAAGAGTTCAAAAGCAAATTGTTAGTTAAGTTAGTTGAATGTTTTCAACAAGCAAAGAACAACCCTGATTTTTTGTAATATATTGCTTCACTAGAAACTTGCTAGGAATCCATAGATCAAAAATAATTATTGCAGTTAAAAGTTACCCTGGATTGCAAGAACATAATTACATGTTACTGTACTTACCTTCTTAACAAGGTATGTACATAATGTATATCCATTCATAATATTCATGAATATTGCAAAACCTAAGTAATGTTTCCAAACATTCGCAACATCACTTTCTAGTATGACTTTCATGTTATATGCTTACTTTTGCATGAATGTAATGTTAAGAAAAAGAAGATGTATAAATGTTACCATAGTTCAGTGTCGTTAGCGATTGTGTTAAATCGCTTGCAGACTTGCGCGACGCGACAAAGGTCCCGCTCCGTGAGGTGTGATAAAATGCATAGGAGAACTTCATCAGGCAACTCATACTGCAAGTACTGTGATACATTGCACACATCCACTCCTTGAGATAAAGATCTGTGTGGGAAATGTACATTGTATTTTATTAATTGTCTTATTCATTAACAGCACATTATTAGACAGTCATAGCTGTTTATAGAAGCAGCTTTATATGCACAAGTTTTAAGGATACAAAATGCCATCTTTTGTGTTTTTGTGATGTTTAGTTTTAAGTCCAACCGTTATATTTTTGCCAATTATTAAGCACACATTTTTATATTCTTTTGGTTGAATGGCTTCCCATACAAAATTACAATTTTACGACAGTAAATAAGGGACATTATGTAAAGAAACCTGCCTCTGTGCATGTCATGTGTGCAAAAGAATAAATAAATAAATAAGTATAATGAACTTTTACTGACGTTCTAGGCCTCTTTCTTGCAGGTAGAGAGCAAGTGCCCGAGGGTCCGGGCTCGTGGTAAGCGGGCGGCGACTTGCGGCGCAGGTCGTACGGGCTGTGGTGGCCGGGCGTGCTGGCTGGCGCAGCCGCGGGCACGGGTGGCGCCCCGCCGCCTCCGCTACCGCTCGCGCCCGCACACGCCGCCGTCGCCGCCATCGCGCTGCCCGTCACGTTGTTGGGGCAGGGGACTGACTCACATGGCTCGCCTGGAATCAAATTATAAGTCAGTTTTAATTATGTGAGCAGAAGATCGAAAAGTAAGTTCAGCTGGGAGCTTACCAAAGTCCATGGATAAATTGAAAACAGTGTTCAATCACAACATTCATAATCATGCAGATTCTTTAGCAGAAACAGAACTATGGACAGTATGATTATGGTAACAACAGCAATTGCTTGCATTTCAGTGATATGATTGCTGTAGTAAAATTACCTATTGAAGATTTAATTTTCCAAGTGAAAATACACACTACTTAGTGTATTTTTATTAAACAACTAGGGAAGAGTTTGCAGTTAAAGTATTGTATTGAAGTTAACATTACTTTATTCTTGTAAAACAGATAGACATATTTAGCTTGAAACTGGGTAGTTTTCTTTAACATTAGTAGCATCATATACAATATGTAAAGAAAACCCTGTCCGACCCATAAGGATAATAAAGGTTAGGTAATCACTTGACCAAATATGACATAAAATTTTACGTAATCATCATAGTAACAATACTAATGAATTTTGAAATAATCCATTTTTCCCAGGAATTAATTCCAATTTCTCCGAAATTTAGTAATTTTTAAAAAAGTGACAACACCGGTATTATTATAAGTGAATAGCGACGCGGCCACATCACAGGTGCCGCGTGCCCTGCCCCTCGCCGCCCGCGGAAGGGGTTGCTTAGCGCACATGTATTAAGTTACCTCTTTTTGCGAAATAATATTTATTTTTTTAGGGGGATTTTTTTTTTAAGTTTAGCCTGTCTTTGTGGGCGCATTAGTAGAATCAGTTATCAATACCTAACAATACCTTCACGGATCGGACAGGGTTTTCTTTACATATTGTATAATATATAGGAGAATATAAACCAAATTGAACTTAACATTGTATAAATAATGTTGCTGTGTATTGATTCCATAAAGAACGCTCCTTCAAATTATTGTTTTAGATTGCAGACTACTCATTTTATTGAAGTAGAACATGTGTTTACAAATCAGTCACTTATCAGTTATTATGGGACTGATAAGTCATTTGAAAATGCCAATAATAACCGCTTTTATTGATAAACATTGGCAAGGCATTCACCTAATTACAGATAACTAAGCCTAAAATTAGTTAATCAAATTTTTATTTGCATGTAATCAATGTTGTTTTGCTGTATAAACACAACACTACAATCATACTCATGAATTCTCACATTCTTATAGTCAGTATAAGAAATTCAATTACTCTGTTTATTTAAAAAAAAAATCTAAATCAAGCATCAGTACCATTTTCTAAGAGCTATGTGTTAAAAATTAGTTTGATGCAATGCCAAAACTTTTGACCCATTTAAGATTAGGATTTTAAGAAGTGTGGAAAATTACCTTTTTAATTGTGAACAGATATTATATATATAACAGTTAATTTTAGTGTGTAGTCAGAATTGGCAAATGTGTGATGATGAGTCATTACCATGAATGAATGCTTATATGCAATATACCTAGTTAGATTGAAATAAACAAGCCTTTACCTTGAATTTCAGGTGTTGTGAGTAATATTTTGATTATTTCACTTGTAAATGACTTTTATTGTGAATTGAATGAATTTAAAGTTATTGTTTTCCCTTTTTTTGCGTTTTACATATGGTAAGTCAATCTGTTAAGCGTAGTCGTTTCACTGTTTTACATGTTGATGAAAACTTATATTTATCCATTCCAAGTGCATCTTATTTTTACAAATATCCAATGTTGTAGAACAATAGTCCAATAAATATGGTAACACATGCCATTATCATACAAAATCATTTTAAACATGTTATCATATGTATTCATAAAGTCATGACAACATTTAAAGTTTGTTGATTCAAAACTGGTATTCATTAACAAAGCCTAGAGGTTATTATGTAAAAATATAAGCACTAAATTGGAATTCCTTATATGTTTGTCCTTCACAATTAGCCAGATAATAACTATTTATAGTTCAAAGTAATGTCATTCACAAAGATTTCACTTATTAATTGTATCACATGTTTGATTGTACAAAGATACTAGAAATGTTTATGAATGTTTAGATTGAATTTACAAAATAATCCTTAACATGTTGTATTACCTACCTAGTTAGTATGTTTCACTTTAATGAAAAAAAAAAAAAAATCTAACTGGTTTTAGAATGAAAAACCTCAACATTATACTATAGATAGTATAGGAGTAATGTCATATAAGATTATAATAATTTTGATGATACAAAATGTTAATCTAGTCCCAAAATCACATAACCTTTGCCTATATACTTTTTAATCTAGTATATTAGTGTCCATTTTAAAGTGATATTTCGAGATTTTGACAGCATCCAATGTCATACAGATACACTTTTTTTTGGTTGAGCAGCTTAAAAATTTATAAGAGGCATAAAAAATAAACAAGTACTCCACAATGTAGTCATGTGTGAGAACTGAAATGAAAAAAGTTTCGTAACTGCACATAAATACACATCGGCTCTTCGACTATCAGAACAGCTGTTTCGTCATTCAGTGTAAAATAAGTTTTCATCTAGCAAATCAATACCCATATTGCGCAAAATGTCACTGAAATGCGCTATCTGATATCACCGTGAAACTTTGGATGTATGGAAATAAGAATTTACATGTCAATCAACGTTCAGGGAATAATGATCGACCAATTCAAAATTCAACACAAAGCTCCATCATTTTCGTATAAAATGTGATTGTCAAATCCATAATACAGTTGATTATAGTAGCCATTACTACAGCATTCAACAACTTCCAAATGTGTTAACATGTAACTCAAAGTTACATGATCAAGGAAATATGAATAACGAAGCATTTCTAAAGATCGGGGCGACTTTGGTCGACCCGGATTACTTACTCGATTGTGTCCTAGAAGGTAGTGGTATTCGATGTCCGCCTTTTCTCCGCGATCTACGAACGTAAGAACGCGAAGAGGAAAACGAGGCACTAGGCATTATTTCTTTTAACACTTATTTTCACTAGAATTCAGCCCTAAACAAAGGAGACACCCGCACCAACACCGTCGGCCATTTTCTGTTTAGATTAGATTGGGCAGGCAAACGGGAAACAGAGATTATACCACATTCATTACTGCTAGACGAGAGTTCTATTGTAATATAAATATCACACTAATCACTGACACTAAAATTATGATATTAAACTGATAATAATCATTATCTGAATAAATTATGATGAAAATTCACACTACCCTCAAGCGATGGGCGACTCTCAGCAAAAATATGGCGGATTTCGGATTAACATGGCGAACGATTACAACGCCATCTAGGAAGTAACAAGAGAAGTGTTTTATTTTGAACGCATGAATAGTGCGTTCAAAATAGGATTTTTCTAATAATATTCGGTATTGCCACAAAATCGTTTTCCTATACAAACTTCTTTTGGTATTGTACGATACGTGGGGTACATACAACAATCATGGTTCAAGTGTAAGATGGAGCTATATCTACATTATGAATATCGCTATTCCTTCTTCATAACGATTTAAAGATGGTTTTAACCGCAGGTGCGGCCGCTTGCATTAGTCTTCTAAGGGCACAAATTCACGCGATTAAAACCGCCACGGTTTAACCGTAGTGCGGCCTCAGCCTTAGGTGGTCATTTCAAAAGTCACGAAACTTTTCACGGCAAATCCTTTATAGACTACAGATAATGAAAAGCCATTTTTGGCAGCCCTATGTGGCCAGGGAAACTACCCAAAATTTTCAAGGAGGGCCGAGGGTCAGAAATAAGACTTACTTTTATTAAAATCATCATCATCATCTCAGCGTTAATCCCAGTCGCAACCGAAGCTTTTTCTGCTTTGGAGTCTTGGGTCCAGCCTTACCAATCTAACTGCTGATTTTGGCTAAACTTCGATATTTTCCGTAAAGCGACTGCCGTCTGACCTCCACAACCTGAAGGCGATATCGAAACATTGTACTTAGACCAATTGTTGGACTTTTGAGGGCTCCAACAACCCGTAACGACTGCCATTAGATGATCGTATGGCAACCGGGACCAAAGGCTTAACGTGCTTTCCGAGGCACGACCAGACCAGAACAAATATTACTATTCATGCATACAAATATTTGCACAGCGTGGGAATCGAACCCGCGCCACCTTGCGCAGCGGCCGCGGTCGCTACTACGCCAGGGTGGCTGTCTAGTCTTATTTCTGACCCTCCTTAAAAATTTAGTGTAGTTCACCCCGGCCACATAGAGATGACAGAAGTGGCTTTTCAGCATCAGGTATTAAGGTTTTTGCTGTGAAAAGTTTCGTGTCTTTTTTGAAATGACCACCTAAGGCTGAGGCCGCACTACGATTAAACAGCGGCGGTTTTAATCGCGTGAATTTGTGCCCCTAGAAGACTAATGCAAGCGGCCGCACCTGCGGTTTTTTCCCCGCAAGCATTTTGTAGCGAAAAAATCAGTCGCGGGAAAAAACCGCCGCGGTTTAACCACAGTGCAGCCTCAGCCTAAAATTATTTTTCACTGACTTTCCCCTATTAAAAAATCGCCTTAGCGATCTCTGTGGGACTATAGCTCAATGGGGACTATCAGCAGTCTTGCCAAAAGGTTACTTTTGTAACCTTTTAGGTGATTTTTGAACTACATTGGTTACTTTTAGGTTACACTAATGAAAAGGTTACTTTTAGGTGATTTTTCGAAATTTGTAGAATTGACTCTTAATTTTTAACATAAAGGCAACGGTCGAGTCGCTGTCGCGTAGCCGTAACTGACGGTTGGTGTAATAACCCGCTACTGTGCATAAAAGTTTCGCGATTAGTGTCACTACATAAACAATTATTTAGTAAACAATGCAGAGTGGAGAAGATGAAAGTGGAAGTGATATGGATAGTTCGCCGAATTGCGAAAAAGATTGTGTTGTTTCGTTGGAACCTAACATTGTGCGAGCCGTAATACATAAGGAAAGTGAGAAGAAAACAGCGGAGAAGAGGAAGGAGAGAGAACGTGAAAGTAGTGATGTTGATAATGATAATGTAGTTTAATTATTAACTTTCTTTATTACTAGTCTGGAACTAATGTAACTTATTGTTTAGCTAGGCGTCGATAGCTGCGCCACAGTTTTAACCTTTGTAGCTATCCTCGTTTCTCTTTGTAAACTTATGTCCTAAAACTTGATCCAAATAAACGATTATTATTATTATTATTCCTTTATTCTTCTATATGTACATATTGTTCTACATTTTTAAATATTTATATAAATGCATAAAAAAACATTAAAAATATAAAAAATAGTAGCCCACCCGTATCGGGAACAGGGTCCAAGCTACGGGCGGTCAGGGCTCCAGAGAGAGGAACTTCCTGACGATGTGAGCCGTGTTCAGCAGTACCGCTTTCTGAATCAAGCCCTTGATCCAGCTGCCTAACGAGAGCCTCCTGAGGTGTTGGTCGAGGCTCTTGGCTATTAAGCCATTGGCTGTCACGACTATCGGTACAATGATTGCTGAATCCACCTCCCACATGTCGACAACCTCGTGAGCCAAATCAAGATACTTGATTTGTTTATCTTTCTCAGCTTTCACGAGGTTCTCATCATGTGGGATGGTTATGTCAACAATCATTGCACGCCGCTCTGATCCATCTACCAGCACTATATCAGGCTTATTGGCAACAATAGTCCTGTCAGTGATGATGGATCGATCCCAGTACAATGTGATATGGCCATGTTGAGAACTGGGTCGGGCATATACCTGTAGTACGGCACCTCCGATTCCACAAGTTTGTATTTAAAAGCAAGTTGCTGGTGAATTATTATTATTATCAACTTATAACAGGTACCTTTCAG
The DNA here is from genome assembly GCA_017933935.1 of Sesamia nonagrioides. NCBI lineage: Eukaryota > Metazoa > Arthropoda > Insecta > Lepidoptera > Noctuidae > Sesamia > Sesamia nonagrioides. The sequence continues at coordinate 167,333 of JADWQK010001095.1, read as the reverse complement.
TAAAAAAATATAAAAGGTTATTTTTTATACAAAAAGGTTAATTTTTTATATTTTAGGTAATTTCTGACATGACCCTACTGGCAACACTGACTATCAGTCATTGACAGTCATGTCATTGAAACATTGTCAAACGTCACATTGTCACAATGTCACAGAGTACAATCTAGAGGCACAATGTCATGTATACTGTATAAAGAGCTGTTTTGAAATCATAATTTTCAACATTTTATGTAATTCGAGCTTTTATCGTGTTTGTACATAGTAATTAAACATGTCTTTTATAGATTGGTTTGGTCTAAGTCAGTGCAGTTTGTCTGTTTTTTGCTGTATCTTTTTAACAGTTTCATATGTCGCGAGCTTGTATGTATGGAGGTCTAACTGGAGCAGGTAAATGAAATGATATAATTTATTACCTATCTTTGTGACATGTCATAACTATATTCAAGCCTCTAATAATACAATTTTCCCAGGGACCATCCATCAACAATTAAAAGAAGATTTTTCAGTGTGTCTGTTATGATGTTACTGGCTCCATTTCTTGTTCAGTATTTTATCACTGAAGAAACTTTAAGTAAAGGCGATTTATATGAACACTTAGGACTGCGATGGTCTGGTATTATACCAGCAATTTTTTCGCCATTATTTTTGACTGCTTCTCTGTTTTTGGGACCATTAACTATGCAGATTTTATCTGGAATATGGAAACTGTATGCAGGTAATTACTGCTTTTATTTGATATAGTTACAATATAGTAATCAGGATTTCTTATCTTCTATTGAAGAATCTACTATGTTTTATTTTTTTTTCAATTATACATTAGGTAAAGAAAACCCTGTCCGATCCGTGAAGGTATTGTTAGGTATCGATAACTGATTCTACTAATGCCCACAAAGACAAGCTAAACTTAAAAAAATAAATATTATTTCGCAAAAAGAGGTAACTTAATACATGTGCGGTAAGCAACCCCTTCCGCGGGCGGCGGGGGGCAGGGCACGCGGCACCTGTGACGTGGTCGCGTCGCTATTCGCTTATAATAATATCGGCGTTGTCACATTTTTAAAAATTACCAAATTTCGGGGAAATTGGAATTAATTCCCGGGAAAATAGGATTATTTCAAAATTCATTAGTATTGTTACTATGATGATTATGTAAAATTTTATTTTATATTTGGTCAAGTGTTTACCTAACCTTTATTATCCTTATGGGTTGGACAGGGTTTTCTTTACATATTGTATGCATCTGTAAAGATTTTACATCTATAGGGTTTCCCGAAACTCAATGTCAAGCGGGCATGGGGCGATAGGCTAGGTTATACTAGTTCTGGTAAAAATAAAAAATATAATCTATGTAACTTGGTTAAGTGGTAAAAGGAATACTTTGATAATGTTTGAAAATCCACACCTTTGATCACATATTTAATATTTATTATTTTTATTATTCTTTGTCACATCAATAATTAATGACCGATGCTATGTACGAACCTATTCTCCACGACACAGGGAATCCTACTGTGGAGGCTAGTGCTATTTAAATATTGTAACATTTATCTGAACAATAAAGTTCCGTGTCTACATATTGCTTTACATTTTTAAATATTTATATAAAAAACATACAAAAACATAACAATATAAAAAAATAGTGTTCCACCGATGGCGGGAGCGGGGTCCAAGCTACCGGTGGTTAGGGCTCCAGAGACAGGAACCTCCTCACGATGCGGGCCGTATCGAGGAGTACTGCCTTTTGAATCAGGCCTTTGATCCAACTGCCTAACGCGAGCCTCAATAGATGTTGTTCGAGGCTCTTGGCTATCAAACCATTGGCCGATACGACAATCGGTACAATGACAGCCGAGTTCACATTCCACATGTCAACAACCTCGTGCGCCAAGTCGAGATATTTCATTTGTTTCTCTTTCTCAGCTTTCACGAGATTCCCGTCATGTGGAATGGTAACATCGACAATCATTGCAAGGCGCGCTAATCGATCTATCACTACTATATCAGGCTTATTTGCAACAATAGTCCTGTCAGTAATGATAGACCGATCCCGATTATTATTATTATTATATTTAGGTCCTGTGATCATAAATTTCTTAATTTCGCAGTGTTTTTTTTTAACGTAATCCCTAATAACTATGCCATTGATTGCAGTCACAAATGCAATAGTAATTATTGTCAGTTTAGTAAAAAAAAATAAGTTTTATTGAGTCTTGCTTCAAAAACATTTTATCAGATAACTATGTTCTATGTTCTATGTTATTCGTTTGGTTTCCGCACTCAGTCCCTCCAGCGGACCATTGTGCGTGGACCATGGCGGCCTTTGGCGGTTATTCCAACCAGCCCACCTCCCTCCAGAAGCCCATCAGGTCTCCCAGCCTGTTGAGAACATCCGTGTAAGATCTTGGTGCTCCTATGGTTTCGTTTCTAATTTGCGTGACGCCTGTACACTCGAAGAGTACATGCGCAACTGTCTCGTCAGCCTCTATGCAGGCTCTGCACAGAGGGCTGTCTGTTATGCCTATTGTGTGGAGATGCTTATTCAGCGAGCAGTGGCCCGTGATGATCCCCGTCATCAATCGTAGGTTCCTCCTATCCAGGCGCAGCAACCTTTTGGTTAGCCTGTCATCCAGAGATGGCATGGCCTCCCTGGACTGCCTGCAGCCCGGTGACGAGGACCACCAAATCTCCGCTTGTTCGTAGGTATGCTTTTGTAGCCATCTGCGTATTTGAATAAAGGGAATAGGCACAATGGGCTCCGGTCCGCTGACCAACGCGCTGGATGCCCTTCTAGCCAGCTCGTCAGCTGCGTCATTGCCCAGTGAACCGCTGTGACCCTTTATCCACTGTAGTGTCACAGTGTTGCGGTTTGGTACGGTTATCCGTTCCAATGCATCGTGGCACTCAAGTATTAGACTTGATGTGATGCATCCCTGCTTTAGGGATTGGAGGACGGAAGCACTGTCGGTGAGTATGCGGACACGCGTGTCCGCAACTCCTCTGGCTTTTATGGCTAGGGCCGCCAGAGTTATGCCCACACACTCTGCTTGATAGACTGTGTTGAGCATCCCTAGCGGTCTGGATATATTTATGTTGAGGTCTTGTGAGAACACTCCAACGCCCGTTCCTTGATCGGATTTCGATCCGTCGGTGTATACTCTCAACTCCTCCGGTCCTGAGTGGTCGCACTGCTCTTCTTCAAGTACTATCTGATAGTGCTTTTGAAAGCAGTACTGTTTTTGTATCCTGTCATTGGGTGCTTGTAGCATTGGCCGCCTCTCGATTGCATCCAGCATCAGGCGTGTATGTTTGACCCTGGAGTCTTTGCTCAGGGTTCCCGATAGGTGGAGTCTGAAGGCAGCCAATGTCGCTTCCTCCCTCACAACGAGGTGAAGGGGGGGGCAGTCCCAACATCGCCTGCAGGGCGGCAGTAGGCGTGGTTCTCATGCAACTGGTGATTGCCACACACGCCAACCTTTGAAGTTTCTCGAGGTCTTTTTGGGCTGTGCTCAGACTAGTTCTTGGCCACCAGACTAGTGAGCCATATGTTATAATTGGCCGGATGACAGTGGTATAAAGCCAGTGAGTGACCTTGGGGCTAATTCCCCAGTTTTTCCCAAGCATACGCTTACATTGCCACATTGATATACTGGCTTTAGTTGTGATGTAGTTGGTGTGTTTCGCTCAATTCAGCTGTTTGTCCAGGTATATACCCAGATATTTCGTTTCAGCGGATAGACTTAGGGTGGTGCCAAAGAATCTTGGTAGATTTAGCGGTGTGAGCTTCCTCTTTTTTGTGAAGAGAATCAGCTCGGTTTTATCTGGGTTCACAGAAAGTTGGTGTGTATTACGCCAATTTTCTACGATTTTCAGGGCCTGGTGCATTAAATTGCACAGGGTGTTTTCATGCATTCCGCTTATTATTATTGTTATGTCGTCGGCATAACCCACGGTATAGTAGCCTTTGTTATTTAATGTATTTATTAGGCTGTCAACAACCAGGTTCCATAGTAGCGGCGAAAGAACGCCCCCTTGCGGACATCCCTTCGCCACGATGGCCCTTGTGGTGTCGTTCACGGTAACTTGTACAGCTCTTTGGCCGAGCATGTTAGCGATCCAGCCTCTTAGTGACGGGTCTATGTTGTGCCTGTTCAAGGCCGTGCTGATACTTGTGAAGGTGGTCTTGTCAAAGGCGCCTTCAATGTCGATGAAGACGGCTAGTGCTGAGCATTTGTGGTCCACGGCGCATTCAATCTTGGATACCACGCTGTGCAGCGCGGATTCTGTTGATTTGCCCGTGGAGTACGCATGCTGTTGTTTGTGGAGTGGATTTGCCCGGAGAGGTCCGTCGCGAATATACCGGTCGCAGATCCTCTCCAGGGTTTTTAGTAGAAAGGATGTGAGGCTTATGGGTCGGTATGATTTGGGTTGCGTGTAGTCTGATTTGCCAGGCTTGGGTATGAAGATAACCTTCACTTCCCGCCAGGCATGGGGTATGTGTCTATACGCTATGCATGCTCGAAAGATATTTACGAGGCATGGAGCGATGTGCACCAACCCCTATTGTAGTAGGGCTGGGAAGATACCATCCAACCCCGCGGACTTGTATGGTTTGAAGGTGTTGATAGCCCACTTTAGCCGGTCTGCTGTTATTAGTTTGTGGGCGTTGGACCAGTCCTGCTCTGTTGGAGTCCATTCTGGTACAGCCTCCCAGGTCCTGTCTTCCAGGAGTTTACAGTCCGGGAAGTGTGTTTCCAGGAGGACTCTGCTGGTTTCCTGATCCGTTTGTGTGTAAGTGCCGTCGGGTTTTTTCAGCGCTCCAAGGGTTCGGTCCTGATCAGTTGATAGTATTTTCCTTACCCTTGCAGCTTCATTGTTGTTTTCTATAGACTCGCAAAATCTCCGCCAAGCAGTCCTTCTGGCGGTTCTGATTTGCTTTTTGTAGGTGTATTGGGTTTCTTTGTATGTGTCCCAGTCTTCTGTGAGCCTACTGTTTTTGGCTCTGTTGAAGTGCTTACGTAGTGTTTGACGTAGCTTACCGAGCTCGGGATTCCACCACGGACTTCGCCTACTGTTAGCCCGCGGTGTCCTTAATTTACAGCAAGCGTGGTAAGCTTCTATTAGGTATTCTGAGAGCTTTGTTACAGTGTATTCCAGTTGTGCAATTTCTTTTATATTTGTTTGTGACAAGTGCCTAGCTAGTAGGGCAGCTAGAAGGCGCCTGTACCCGGGCACATCAGTTCGCCTCGGGTTACGTTTTGGTACGGGCCCTCTCACGCTAGTGGTCAGTGTAAAGCGTATCCTTCTATGGTCTGAGCAAGAAGGTTCGCCCGACACATGCCAGTTCGTGATAAGGCCCGTAGCGTTTTCTGAAGCTAGTGTTACGTCTATGATTGTTTGTCCTCGGACTGTAACCCAAGTGGGTTCAGAGCCTCGGTTAATAATATTAAGGTTAGTTGAAAATAAATAAGTGGATAATACCTCTCCTCTGGGGTTTGTTGTCTCGCTGCCCCAAAGTGGGTGGTGGGTATTCGAGTCGGCGCAGATGATCAGGCCCATCCCAGCATCCTCGCAGTGTCGCACTAGGTCGACCATCTCCTTCGGCGGGCAGTTTGTGTCCTCACCTGGCATGTACACCGAGGCTAAAATGACGTCTGCGGCGTCGCCTTCGGTCCCGAGCTTGACAGCCGTCAGGTCTCTGGAACAGAATTGGGTGAGGGGTGTGGTGGGGATGTCTTTGGGTGCGTAGACGCAGGTTCTAGGTTTATCCGTGTTATGTGTGTTAAGTATTAACTTACCTCCGATGTTGCTGAGGCCACATACTCTGTTATTCCTGATCCACGGCTCTTGGATCAGTGCGATGGTGTTAGGCTTAACCTCCAGCGCTCTGCGTAAGCTAGCCGTAGCAGTCTGGCTGTGTTGGAGGTTAGCATTTTTTTTTTAAATATGATTTGTCAAAGTTATCTGATAAAATTTTTTTGAAGCATGACTCAATAAAACTTATTTTTTTTTTACTAAACTGACAATAATTACTATTGCATTTGTGACTGCTATCAATGGCATAGTTATTAGAGATTACGTAAAACAAAAAAACACTGCGAAGTTAAGAAATTTGTGATCACAGCACCTAAATATGTGATCAAAGGTGTGGATTTTCAAACATTATCAAAGTATTCCTTTTACCACTTAACCAAGTAACATGGATTATATTTTTTATTTTTACCAGAACTAGTATAACCTAGCCTATCGCCCCGTGCCCGCTTGACGTTGAGTTTCGGGACACCCTGTATATCAAATTCTAAGAACCTTGAATAAATCACAGACAAGTTCTTTTATAAATAAATTTTATTTTCCTTCCAGAGCCCATGTATTGGCTGTCCAGCTGGCAAGATCTAGTGTGGGTGAGGAATCATGTCATGGCCCCATTGAGTGAGGAGTGGGTGTTTAGAGCCTGCATGATCCCAATGTTGATACAATGTCTGGAGCCCATGAACGCTGTGTTTGCTGGACCTCTACTTTTTGGAATAGGTGAATCATTAATCTGAATTCGCATGTCCCTTGGATTTTTGAATTCAGCACAAGCTCAATGCAAAGAGGAGTGGGATTAAGAGAGAGGTCATTACCATGCAGTGGTGTCCTACACAGTTTAAAAAGAAATAATATGATGTAATGACTCCTTTCCTTACAGCATAATGGTCGAGACAAAATGTGCTGTGGTTTTAAATTATTATAATCCTCTTTAAAGCATGTTTACAGCTTAAAACTCGTTTAATATCCATTTATCTAATTCAAAAGAACATATCGATCTGAATGTCTTTATGCATTTGTGTTATAAGCTACTAAAATGGAAATAATAAGTTTCCTGTATTATCTGAATTACTGGCCTCCTTGGTTTTGTGCCATGCTTTTCTGCAAGTTGTGTGCGACAATGCAACATAGGCAATGTGCAACACACTATCAGTAGCAATGGGTTTTTCTTTTACAGTTCAATAACATTCATTGTGTTTTGTATGTTGTAGAGAAGATATTTTACGAACATATGAATTAAAGGGTCAGTAATATCCATCAAAATGTTCAGAGTGAGATTGTATGTTACACAGTCAGGGTGCTGGTCAGAGGGGCAACTGTCGTAATTTTAACTTCAATCTCAGTTTCAACATGTTAAAAATACCTTTAATTTCCCAATATTTAACTAGATATTGAATGTTTTAAATTACGATAATTGCCCCTCTGATAATACTTGAATAAGCATTAACTTCAAAAAGATTACATTGACACTATCAGTAATCTACACACGCAAACTGCTAGTTTTCGAACAATCAGTGTATAAAAGATTAAAAGAAAACCTGTGCCAACTCTGATAAAAAAGAGTTTTTTTTTGGCTGTCTTGGAAAAAATATCCAATTTTTTCTAAGACAGCCAAAAAATGTCTATATAATTTTATAAGTGAAATACTGCATAAAACATGACTCATTAATTGAGACTGGCACATGATGAGGATAATATAAATAAGTTTATTTCTATTCCAGCTCATTTTCATCATATGTTAGACCAGATGAATTCTGGGTTTGATTTCAAGACAGCTCTCATGATCTCAAGTAAGTATAATAGCTATTGAATGTATACTGAACTGTATCTCTACTAATAATAAAGCTGAGTAGAGACGCAGAGTTTGTAGGCTTTTTAATATCACGCCAAAACCCTTCGGGACCAAATAAAAAGATGCTAAATTAAACGAAATTTATGAAATGCAAAACAAAGCAGACAAGTTGTAGGTAGAAACTAGAGTTAGATAATATCGTGATTGTAAAACAATTTTGGCAAGTATTCAGTATGTGTCGCCAATTGTTACAACGTAATTTCAATTGTCATTCTTTAGAAGGGTTTCTTCATTTCACTATTATTGTGCTAGCAAAACAATTTATCATAATATCTAACCCAATAATGTTTATCAGATAGCCATCTGTTTTTAAGCCTATAGGTACCTACCTAAAGTCAGATTACCGTGCCAGACAAGCAGCATGTGGGTTGATACATGACATTACGTAATTATGGCCTTGAAACCCTATTCAATCTATTTCAAATGGTCTGATTTCGATCGGCATTTTTATCAACTCTAATATGTAAAAAAGTTATAGTAGTAGTAGTAGTAGTTAGTTATAGTGACATAACTATAATAGTTGGAAATGTAATCTCAGTAAAAGTTTATTTATTGATAATGATATCTTTTATAATATTGTAGGTACCTAGGACATTTTTTTATTCTATCATCAATACTTTCTGCCGTGCATACAAAGAAAGACGTTTTATAGTAATAAAATATTGCAAGGTTTTATTAAGGATTTCTAAGGATCTCTATTTTTTAAACTGAAATCTTCTTTAGCGGCATTGTGCACTGTTTCTTTTTTTTTGGGATGGATAAAAAATGGTAAACTCGCGTCGTAACGTAACCCTCGAAATTTCGTAAGCCGGAGGGAAAGTAGACCGCCGCCGCGGCGTAAGACAGGAAGTAATATCCTCCTCTCTTTCAGCCAAAACGTATGCCTGACTCGCTTGCGCGTCAGTGTGTGTGACTGATTGTACTGTTGTGTACTGATTGTACAGACGACAGTCGACAGCACATCAAGCTACTACAACCTGTCTTTCTTTATTATATTTTCGTCTTTATTTATTATTATGGCTCAAGGTTGATTGGGAATATTTGACAGCTTCACGTAGCTTGACCTCCTGTCGTCCGTACCTACTACACCCTGATACGCGCATCCACGGATGGTGACTGCTGATGGCTCGACCGTCTTATAGTCATGTGAAATTATTCCCTAACCATTCCAAAATATTAAAAAATGGGCAACGTTAATGTTTAAGTTTTCACTTTTGCCGGTACTCCTGGAGTGCAATCTCTTTTCTAGTAATAAATATCACATATGATACTCAGTGATAATGTAGCTTTCTAATGGAAAAATAATGGTTGAAATTGTACTTTTTGAGTTTATCCATTAGATACCTACAAAACTTTCGTCTTTATTATATTACTGTAGATAACACTAATTATGGTAAATAAATCATAATCATGTGCTGTGGTGGGCCCTGAAAGAGAAAGTTTTGCCTGGGAAGTATGTAGAGTTAATTCGTGCTATGTACAGTCAATCTCGTACCTACGTCCGGTCGGCTGCTGGCCATACCGACGAGTTCAGTATGGCGGTAGGCTTGCACCAGAGATCGGCTTTAAGTCCGTACCTCTTCCTGTTGATTATGGACGCTCTTACGTCGGACATCCAGGAGGAGGCACCCTGGTGCATGCTGTTCGCCGATGACATTGTTCTCGTCGGTGAAGATGGACCTGAGATCCAGAGCAGATTGGAGAAATGGCAACAGAAGCTGGAGAATGTTGGCTTGAAAATCAGCAGAACCAAAACTGAATATATGTTCTGCGATTTCGGCGGTCTCTCCACTTGTGGAGCCATAGCGCTTGATGGCGCACTTCTACCAATCTGCTCCGACTTTCGGTATCTCGGTTCACTCGTGCAAAGCGATGGCGAAATAGATCGGACGGTTAAGCACAGAATGAACACTGGGTGGATGAAATGGCGGCAGGTCACGGGAACAATCTGCGACTCCCGCATTCCCCTTAAACTTAAGGGGAAAATATATAAAACCATGATCCGACCTGCTGTCTTGTATGGATCAGAATGTTGGGCTACGAAAGGGATGAATGAAAGGCAATTGCATGCAGCCGAGATGAGAATGCTAAGAGGGATCTGTGGTGTTACACGAATGGATAGAATAAGAAATGAGTACATAAGAGGAAGTCTGAAAGTGGCACCGGTAGCTGAAAAGTTGTGTGGAAAGCGGTTGTCATGGTACGGGCATGTGTTACGGAGAAATGAGGAGAATGTCGTGAGGAGAGTTTTAATTATGAATGTTGATGGCTATAAGAGTAGGGGAAGACCAAAGAAACGATGGATGGAATGTGTGAAGGATGATATGGCTAAGAAGGGGGTGACTGCCGAGTGGCTTCTGATAGGGATGTATGGAAGAAAAAGACATGTTGCGCCGACCCCAAATAAATTGGGATAAGGGCAGGAGAATGATGAAATGATGGTAAATAAATCAGCATAGTATGTTACGGTTTGATTCAGTAGTTTGAAATAACACCAAGAGGAAAAATAATTAACTTACTATGTAGAACTGTATCTATCAATTTATTTATATATTATTTTTGCTTATTTTCAGCATTCCAGTTTATATACACCAGTTTGTTTGGTGCTTATTCGGCGTATTTGTTTATAAGAACAGGTGGGTTGTCAAATTATGGATATTTTTAACAGTGTTTGCACAGTTATTTATACTGTTTATAAATACATATTGTCAGGAAACAGGCATGTTCTAGAACCTGCAGCGGTATTTAGAAACTGAAGCGGTATTTACAAAGCTTCATATCACCACATGCGAACACTGCGTCATAGTGACGTCACGCATATCCTGCATCTCGCAAGCAGATTTTCTGTGCATCTAGCTTAGAACTTCCCGGTATCAACCGTTGTTGAACTAATGTCCGCCAGACAACTGCCTCCTATGGAGGATGAGTGAACTTTACACCTTGTTGCTCATACCTCTAAAAACTGAAATTCCAAGACATGGTGACATCTACCAGGCCCCCTTTTTTTTTGTTTGGGATGGGAAATCATCAATAACTTCTCCCGCTCTGGGCGGAGCGCAAGAGCGTGTCAGACTTTTACTGACTTAACCCCATCCGTGTTTCTTCACTTTTTTTTTATTAATTGACGGGACTACACCGTCAGCGCGGTTTTTTTTCTCCCATATTGAGGTGGGAGAATCTTTCTTGCTTTTCGTTTTTACTGAAGGTGTGTATCTTCACTTGCCTGTGCGACGGCCAGGGTCACAGTTTCTTTTTTAACCAACCCGCAACCCTGACCCAGAAGGATTCGGTCTTCGTGGACCCCGTCACGATGTTCTGGCATCTCTTGTGAGGCGTGCGTGAAACACAACACGCCGTCGACTCGGGCCTGGTCCTAACCGGGCGGTGAGCAGTGGGCGCTCGCAAGCCCGTGCCTACGGTGGCCGGGAGGTCGATGTTGTCTCCCGACCAGGGCGTCTCTTGCGGCAGGTAGAGGCGAATACCGCTCCTTCACCTCACGCATTCCGCCGTTTCCTTTGCTAGCATCACTGGTTCGCAGGAGGTGACGGCTTGCCATGCACTTTCGCTCTGGGTACTATGGCCTGGACCAGGGTCGGATGTGAGAGATCGCCGTCGATCGCCGCCACGAATCTACCAGGCCGCCTTGAGTCTGCTTGGTTGATTACAGTCTACCCTTTCCACGAGAGGCCTGTGTTCCAGCAATGGGAATTACGTTAGGCCGATTTTGTATACTTACACTGTACATTCTTGTTGTTACGGGCTAGGGGTACTAAAACGCTGGTTAAGGGTTACGAAGTTTATTGAGAACGAAGGTACAGTCGATTGTAATCAATGACAAGTAGAATGTCGCGGACGTTGCACCGAAGTCTTCCCTTAAGTCCACGAAGTCCGTGTCGTAAAGACCCAATAACACTACAGATGTTACTTCACGTAGTACTCAAAGTCCTCGTTACAGTTATCGCAGTAGGTATTCTCAAAGATCGCTTCTTATCTGTCGCTTGTGTTCGTATCGCTAGTCGAATGTAGACTGACTCTGCGCCGGCGTCACGGCGCTATACAATATGTTAAGAAAACCCTGTCCGACCCGTAAGGATAATAAAGGTTAGGTAAACACATGACCAAATAAAATATGAAATTTTACATAATCATCACAGTAACAATACTAGTGAATTTTGAAATAACCTCTTTCTCGCGAATTAATTCCAACTTCCCCAAAATTTGGTAATTTTTAAAAAGTGACAACATTATTTTTGACGGTATAATTCTCAGCGAATAGCGATGCGGCCGCGTGCCGCGTGCCCTGCCCCCGTTCGCCCGCGCCTGTATGGCATACTGCACATGTTTTAAGTTACCTCTTTTTGCGAAATAATATTAATTTTTTTAGGGAGATTTTTTCTTTCTTTTAAGTTTAGCGCGGCTTTGTAGGCATTAGTAGAATCAGTTATCGCTACCTAACAATACCTTCACGGATCGGACAGGGTTTTCTTTACATATTGTATATAGGTCAGCTTATTCCATTTTCCAGATTCGTCTAGACGTAATAATAATACCGCATAACTTCGAGGTCATTTAGTAAGTACTTACGGTAATTCCCGAAAACGGGTTTCTGGAAATTTCGATGTCGACACTTTGTTGTCAAAATTGTTGAGACCTGTACCATTCGATAGGCCATCCTAAGTCTAGCAATGCGTTTTTATATTGCACTTTTAAAATGTCTAGATCTGGAAATATAGGGCTTAAAAGTGACGCACTGCATGTCACGCGGTATTGAACCTTATGCCATCGACATAAGGTCCATTCGTAACACTTACACTGTACATTCTTGTAATATACGCAACAAAAATAGTAGATTGTGTCTCTCGTTATTCTACTTTATTATTATTCTATCCTCATTGAGATGGGAAATATGGTCACAATATACAGCATGTTAACCTTTTGAACGCCAATCACTTCTATACAAGTTCGAGATTTTCGTGCCCTCAGCGCCACTACTTGATTAGAAGTAATCACAGTATAAAATAAATTTACGACTTTTACCAGACCTTTTATTTTGTTTTTATGGAAATTTGCCCTGTTATCAACCATATTTTTAACTTTTTCACGCATAATAAGTTCTTATTTGTTTAATTTTCAATAGAAACAAAAACGCCAGAAAATATTTTAATGCCCCCAGCGCCAATTACTTGATATCAAGTAAGCCAGTGATGGGACACGACGAAGACCTCGCTATATTTCATCTCGTCGAAATGATCATAAATACTATTATTGCAAGAAAATGACGTAAATATAGAATATTTTATAAATATTGTACACTTTAAACTAGGTTTTATTTACCTTAATCAAGAATTAATAGGTTTTCTAATCATTGTCGATAGTGAAACCCCGTTTGAAAAACCCATCCCTACAAAGTTAGTTAGTTGTCGGTCCGCACGCGCCACCGACTTGTATAGAAGGAAATCTGTGACGTCATAAGCGGATGGGTTTCAAGGTCATAGTGACTTTGTGCATTTTAGTGTAGTGCAATGTTTACATCTTGAGTTGGCGCACGTGTCCTTATAAAAAAAAATTGTGACTGTGAATATGACGAATTATTGCGAGTTGTTCAAGTCTGAATCAGAATTTTGAAATAGTTCGTCGTCTTGACATTCCGTTAAGTCGTCAACTTCCGTTTCAGGAATTTTCTTCAGTTTTCTATTAGTTTCTACAAACCAGAAAAATAATTGCGAGTATTTAGCGACACCATTAAAAAAAGGTCTTGTGTAAAACAGACACTTACCCTCCATTTTATTTTATTTTTTTAAACGTAGAAAACCACGTATTTAGCTTCTATTAATTGTATTTGTTGTAAGTAAACGAAATAAATTATGCAGGAATCGGTTGAGTTTATGCACGTGTAACTCGACCACAGTGAATATAAAATGTATACCATAGAAATCTAGACATCCCTAGAACAGAAAGGATTTTGACGTGCCTCGAGCGCCAACTACTTGATATGAAGTAGAAGGATTACATTTGGAGACAAATAGGGATGTGCCTTGTAGAACACACGTCTAATAAATTTAAAATTCTTTTCTTTATTGTGGGGAATATATCCAGGTTTTCATATTATTTTTTTTATGAAATAAAATAAAATATGAAATTACGATTACAGTTTTTATTTAGCTACGTAAATTGGTGAATAAAAATTATTTTAAATGTATAATATTATTTGTCGATAGGACACTAATCCCATCCCTACGTTTTACTATAGATACGTTATACATTTGTAGTGTGGCGCAGGAGGACACATCGCGTATTATATAGATGGGCGTTCAAAAGGTTAAATAACAGATCCCTTAAACTCGTTAATATATATCATTAATAAATTAAAATAAAAATATCAGCATAGAAAAATAAGCATAAAAAATCCGAATAAAAAAAAATTCTAATTGGAAATAAATTTGAAACCTCCTGTTTTAAATTAAAATAGTAGTCGTCATGTATAAATAAATTGCGACGTTGCCGTCTTTCATGTTCGCGTGTACAGCGTGTTTCTTTTACATGTCAATTTAAAATTTTTATTGAATATTTTCTTATTGGAAAAAATTTTAAAACATTTTGTTTTCGAATGGAAATATTTTTTTTAGCATGTATGTATGCTATACTATTTCGGGTTAACGGGAACGCCCTCTGTTAGTTAACATACTGTATTTTAAATTCGAATAATTTCTACATAATCCATACAGAAAATAGTGCTTCGACTCGCACACCAACCCGATATGCAATAAAATACTTATAATATTTTTATTTTGTTTTCAGGACACTTCGTCGCTCCTCTAGTCGCACATATGTTCTGCAACCACATGGGATTTCCAAACTTTGCCGAAATATCAGACTTTCCACCTCTACAACGGATATTAATAGTGTGCAATTTCCTACTAGGATTCGGCGTATGGTGTTACCTGCTCAACCCTTTGACAAGTCCAGATATTTTCGACAACAGATTATACTGGGAAACTTGAATCTCATAATATTATTAAAAGTGATGATAGTATCTCATTAATAGTACCCGGCTGTAAACATGGCGCATCGAGTTTAAGAACAAGTTCGGCGCTGTAAAGCGTTGTCCCTGTCACTCATACCTTTTTGACAGTCTCTTTCTAAAATTCAATATGTTCAATTACGCCTGGGTAATGTACAAATCAACTTCAAACATATGATTTTTTATTCTACTGTCCGTTCAGTTTTACCTTTGATTTTGCATCACTGTTTAAATCACATTGATTTTTATTCTCATTCTAGTTAAGTTTCTATTGTGTTGCTGCTACTGACAAGTCCCTCAATATAATTGTGATCTTTATTTTCGATACAATAAGGTTTGCTTTTGTCAGAGGTGCCCCAGTGGATTGAGACTTTTTTTATACCAAATGGTATATGTACACCTACTTATGAAGTTGAATTGAAACGCATGAGACTTAACACCTGTAATTTAAGGCTAGCACTATCTTATTTATTAATTAGACTTTGGCAAATTGTGGTTCATTATAAGAAAATCTGCCATAATGGTGGTATATTTTGGTCTACAACTCGCTACATCCTATGCAATCCAATGTAATGTGGCATCGGAATAAGTTCCTCTGCGATATTGATTTATTAATCTAACGTTGCAACAAACATTAAACTGCCATTTGTCAATAACGTGAAGTCTTTAACACGTGTAAAATACATTAAATAAGAATCTGTTTTGTTTAAAATAGGTACTGTATTTTTATCTCATCAATTCTGGTAAATAGGTGTAGAAGTAGCGTCAAAACAAGTAAAGGACGCGTCGCTTCTGAGATAATAAATACTACAACAGTTGGAAGGAATTTCGCATACTTAAAATTAGCTTGATTAGTTTGTAGAAAACGCTGTCAGTAGATCTTCACTATAAGTAGGTAATCATTTCAGTGTAAACAGCTCGTACGAAACATAATTAAGGATGTACTTAATATTTTTATGGCTATACTTAGCCTAAAGATTTATAATCCATTTTTATTCACTAAAAATAACAATTCAAAGTATGATGGCAAAATATGTCATCTGTGGCATGGGTGTTGCCATTATAAAATATGTGTATTGTAACATAGTATTCTTAATCATTGAATACCTAAATAACAATTTACCTCTGAAACCTATTCACAGTATATTATTAATTATTATAACTCGGTCACTACTAAGATATTATGATAAACAAGAGTTTAATCTTGATTTATAATTAGGATAGAATGTGTGTGTGTTTGTTTACACTTGTTTTCAACAGATCAGTCAACACACTGCTTTTTGCACGATTGCCCGAAAAGGGAGTGGCGTTTCGTTGCTGAGTTATTAAAAGTGTGTTAAAATAAGTGTCTAAACCTAATTATTTATAACCTAACGCTTGATTCGGCATAACGTTATGTAAAACCTTGTTCAGTTTTTTTTTTATAATAATCTGGCTTGCATGGTACTGACGATAAAAAGCCTTGTCTGCCTGACCTACAATTTCTAAAAATAAAGAACATGTTCATTCAAATAGTATAATCACAGTATTAATCTGTAAATCAAATATAGACATGTTGGACTACCCTTTAAAGTTTTAAAAGTATTTAAGTAATAATATATAGGTAGCATAGATACACCCTCATGGATGCCATGTGTTTTTGTAATGCATCAGACCGTGTGCGTTCGCGCAGCGGAATGTTGTTGAATTTAAAGATTTTAAATATGCAGATATTTAGTGTATGACGTCGTGTAATTGTGTATGGTAAAAAAAAATTGTGCATGCAGCCATTGTGGACAAATTCACCAAAAACTGATTCCGCTGGGCGAACGTTGTCCTGGCGGAACTTTTTTTAATCCATTGACTTTAGAAAAAAGAGATGTCCAAAAATTAGTGTGTATTTGTGTGTAATGGTGTATGTATGAATAAAATTTGTGCATGCATAGATTTCGGAGAAATTCAAGTTTCCGCTGCGCGAACGTTTGGCCATTAGCTAGTTTTCATATAAAGCGCTTACATAGAGAGCTGTAGATTTTTACATACGTTGTTTTGAATTTGTGCATATTTGTGTACAAAACAGATTTAGAAAAATCGTAGGGCTAAAAAGATAAAAATATAAACGTAAAACACGCTTTTTAGGTCATAGTTCTTAAAGTATGCACTTTGGGGTCTAGATTTTCACGTTTATACAAACCTTGTAAGTGTCTGCAACATATTGCCAAATATCAATGATGTTCCTTTAGTAATTAAAGAGATATAGGACAATTTATTTACCATGACAAAATCACTGTTTACAAAGCAGTCAAATATCACGACATTCTAAAGGAATTGCATGGTAAAATGTATGCCAATAATTAGTGTATTCATTCAACTATTCACATGCAAAATTTCATGTCATTAAATTCAGTAATTAAAGAAAAACAATTAAAATACTGACGAAGCATCGAAAACCTACATAACCCGACCAAATTCGGATAGCTATAAAAAAGCGGCCGTGCAATATATTTAGGTAACATCCCAAAATTTACAGTATAATACCGGTATTGAATTGGTATAGGTGATAGCACAATTGTTTCGATATAATATAAAGGTCATTTATTTTTGTACATCTACTTTTTTAAATGTATTTGACTATGACAAAGTAGGTACTATTTACGTAGTTACTTCATATAAGTATGCGCTTGAGACTTGAGATATAATCTAAATATATTAATTTAGGCAAATAAAATTCATACAGCTAATTTCTATTGAATATTTCACGGATCCGGATTCTTAGTATAGACCCCTCAGGGAAATTAAATAAGTACCACAAGTAAGAACTACTGTTTGTTTGTAAATGTTGATTTATTTTTATATTAGGCAGACTCTGAATAGAACTGAATAGTCTACTTTATTGATCTGTGATTGTTAATCTGTAATTTTATTTTCTAATAGGAACTAGAAAATATTAGGTATACTTAGGAATGTTGAGGTTATTTACTGTATTTGCTAATCATTTAAAAATATTTCTTGAAAATACCTTTTTTATACAAATGTTTTAGTTTAAAAGCACTTTTTTAATTTTGATCAAATATAAACAACTGAATAGTCCAGTTATGTGATGTGATTTTAATTTTTATTGAAGCCCGAAATATTATACTTACCTACCCTTATATTCATAATAGTTTATTAAACCTATTTTAGTTAAAACACATTTAAGTCTATTGCTGCCGTTGCAAGCGTTTGTTAACGTTATTATAATAATATAATTAAGCATTAGTAATTAAAAATATTTTTGTACACGGATATTTAAATAGAGAAGTACCTACTTGTTAATTGAAGATTTATTTTTGTCGTAGATAGTGGTGTTATTATAAAAAAACATTTTTCATTCAAGAAATGCAATTGTTTTATCTTTTCCTAACGCTTGTGTACGCAACTGTGCCATATTAATAAATACTATACTGGAAGGTTAAGAACGTTCTTAAGATATATGGCACGGCCGCTTTTTTATAGCTATCCGAACTTGGTCGGGTTATGTAGGTTTTCGATGCTTCGTCAGTATTTTAATTGTTTTTCTTTAATTACTGAATTTAATGACATGAAATTTTGCATGTGAATAGTTGAATGAATACACTAATTATTGGCATACATTTTACCATGCAATTCCTTTAGAATGTCGTGATATTTGACTGCTTTGTAAACAGTGATTTTGTCATGGTAAATTGTCCCTATATCTCTTTAATTACTAAAGGAACATCATTGATATTTGGCAATATGTTGCAGACACTTACAAGGTTTGTATAAACGTGAAAATCTAGACCCCAAAGTGCATACTTTAAGAACTATGACCTAAAAAGCCTGTTTTACGTTTATATTTTTATCTCTTTAGCCCTACGATTTTTTCTAAATCTGTTTTGTACACAAATATGCACAAATTCAAAACAACGTATGTAAAAATCTACAGCTCTCTATGTAAGCGCTTTATATGAAAACTAGCTAATGGCCAACCGTTCGCGCAGCGGAAACTTGAATTTCTCCGAAGTCTATGCATGCACAAATTTTATTCATACATACACAATTACACACAAATACACACTAATTTTTGGACACATCTCTTTTTTCTAAAGTCAATGGATTAAAAAAAGTTCCGCCAGGACAACGTTCGCCCAGCGGAATCAGTTTTGGTGAATTTCTCCACAATGGCTGCATGCACAAATTTTTTTTTACCATACACAATTACACGACGTCATACACTAAATATCTGCATATTTAAAATCTTTAAATTCAACAACATTCCGCTGCGCGAACGCACACCATCAGACCGCATATGAACTCTCCTCGCCCCAGGAACTCGAGTGCCTAGAGGTTTCAGCTTAATTTCCGTAAATTCAAGTACAACACAACTCTGTACATTCCAAAAAATGCTCGACAATAGCCCGACCGCTTAACAGAGATTTGGCCTGAGGTAGCTTTATGGTGCTGTGATGAGAGATCTAAGCTATTCATCAACTATCACCCCACCCACACTGCGTAACTACTTCAGACAACGTCTCCAGTAAGTGGTCGGGCTATAGTAGTGTTGTGATAGGTACAAAATACCGACTATAGTCGATAAATCTTTCAGACGTGTTGTCAAGTCAGTGCTAATATGCACAATTTGTGCGTTAATTACCTCTAATGTGAAATTTATAAAGGTTATTTGCAATCTGTACTCATGACTGATTTGGAATGTCTCAGATTTGTAGCAGGAGGGGTATCGATATTTGAAGTGTGTTATACATTTTGCAATCTATAATAATAGTTTAAGAGAGATTTTAACGTGATAAAAAAACTCATTTGATATCTTCCATTATTAATGAGCTTTTTTATAAAGTTATCTATTCTCTATAGAATTGTTATTTTCACCACCTCTGAAAATTTAATTGAAAATATTTTGCAAAATAACAAAGATCATATTAGGACATCCATACATTTTAAACATTGATTTGTCGCTGGGATGAGATTGTGACTTATTAACGTTTAAAACTATGGGATTTGTACTCCAGATGTGGTGAAACAACTTATCGTATATGTGTTGTGTGTGCCATACTTTTTCATCATAACTGTAAATACGTAAAAATAATAATTTAGACAGGGTTTGCACGCATGGGCACATTGCAACATATTGCCTCACTAGTCAATTGTTTTTAATATTTAAAACTAATTATAATTAATCTGTGACGTTTGTGAAACAACGATACTACTTCTCATAAAATAAACATACATGATGATTAATTATTTTGTTTTACTTACCTTCTCATCATCATCTCAGCGTTTATCCGGGTTGCATCCGCGGTTTTCGCGTTGGAGCCCGTTTTACTTACCTTCTATTGAGTCGTAAATACACGATCGGCATATCAATTTAAATCATATTGCTAATGCTTTTCTCCATATGTTCGAAGAATGTGTCTTCTTAGCAACGTAACGCCATGAATGTTGTTGAACTGTCAAAATGAAATCCATTGCTATAACCCGCGCAGATAAAGAAAAGATCTGAAAATGGCGGCGGATACTTATGGTAAGGTTGACAAAACATGCCATTGTTCAATCACAAATCAAAAGCTAAGATAGTAAAATGTCAAATTTAAATATGACATTTTACTTGTTTGATGTTGTGCTTGTTTGTATTGTTGTTTTTGTTGATTTTAATTGTTCAAACTCAATAAAAACAAAAATATCATCAAAAACAACAAAATAACAGAAAATTTAGCGGAACGAAATTAACGATAACTCGGAGTGCGTCAAAGTAGCTTCAGTAGTTTGGAAAGCGAATCCTGAATTCCTGATCGATGTTTTTTTTTTGCAGCGCTTACTTCACTGTGTTCGTATAGACAGCGATAGAAAGTGAGTGAGAACGCATGCGAGCGGACGCCATTTACAGATCTTTTCTTTATCTGCGCGGGTTATACTGATAGTAATTTATTACCTAAGTCACACACAAAATACACTGTCCGATACTCGAGTAGGTCGCTTTTCATGTTGCGACGATCAAATGAGTTTGGGATGTATGTTATGAATATATACAACTGCCAACCAATAGGAAATTAGAAAGCGTATGTATGTGTAAATAATATTTTATTTACTCCGTATATACATAATTTTGTATTATCTAGGAACAATCTAAATTCATTCTAATTTACATTATAAATAGCATACACACAAATACTTATAAAATTGTGATACGAGACAAAAATCTACTTCACTTCTAACCAAGTAGGTATGACGTGTTAAGAAAATATAATTTTACTTACAATATTAGTTAGGCTCATTTAGCTTGGTGAACACACACGGTCAGTGCGGTTGTTAATGCCGAACAAATATTACCATTACGCATATTGGAATAAAGGCGATAATTAAAAAAATATACACGTACCTACCGCTGTCCTCTGTAGTAATATTGATATGAGTGTGGCAGTGAAAACTGTGTGGCACTGCTCTTTACCCGAACTGCGTCGGCCCATAGAGCCTTTTCAGAGGTAAGCGCAAAATTTAGTACAGGATAACCGTTCTTAACCTGGACTTCATCAAGTCTGAAATCGCCAACCCGCATTAAGCAAGCGTGGTGATTACGCTCAATCCTTCTCTGTATAAGAGGAGATCACACCCAGCAGTGGGACGATAAAAGGTTGATGATGAACCGTTCCTATAATAACAAACATTGATATAATATTAAACTAAGGTAGATACGTCACTAGCGCACTGAAAATGAAGCGTACAAAAGGAGTTAAGTCCTGCAAGTCGCTTTAGTTTTCGTCCATTCTATTTAAGCGCAAACGACAAAGACTAGCCATCTTTTTCTTCTCTATGCTTTAGATTGCGCCCCACCTCACTCACACTGTGCCAACGTGTGAAATGTACGCAGAATAAAAATAATTGCATGTGTGTGCTGATGCTCCGATCGGCACATTTATTTTGGTTAATTTGTTAGAGCATATCATATCTGTTTAATATTATATCAATGATAACAAACAATTAGAGTGAAGATTCAACCCTCCGTAACCTAATCTGCGATTGCGATTTGCTCACAAATATGTAAACAAACATGAGTTTATTGAAAAATAACGAACTCCTACACAATAAAGTTCATTTTACAGTTTATACAAACTCCACACACAAACATTCTGAAATCAAATTAATTTCAATTGAAAATAAAGTTGATTTTTGTTTAACTTAAAATAAAGTAAATTGGAAATATACATTTGTATAGACCTTAGTGAGGTTACGCAGGGTTGTATGTTAATTATACAGAGCGCTAATTACCACGATAAAATATTGTATATCCTATGAAAGTGCCTATATCACTCCTGTATTATTTTATTATTAATATTCTTCATAATTCCCAATAAATAAATTAATTAAATAACAAAACACTTCGAGCACATTTACTCTAACACATGGTCTTCAACGAGATTCCAAAACAAAGTACTTATTGTAATTAAGCAGACGTTTTTCTGAATAGACACCAACGTTTAATATATTAGATAGTCAACCTACACAATGAAAGCATTATTGTTTTTCTTTTTTTTTTCTAAACATTGATATGCATTTCCGGTCTATTCAAAAGATTATTTCAAAAATTACACTGATTTATAGTATGAAAGATTAGTTTAATGAATATATTCTGTAATAAAACAAACTATAAATAAATATTTTCTAATAAAATATTTAAAAATGAATCTTCCGCAGTTGAAGTAGAATAGAGATTTGTCTGTTACACAGTTAACACTCCTTTATTAAATGCATTTAATATATATTTATATTTATACGCAGTGCTAAATTAACAAGAATCATTTAGGTACATAAAAAAATCACAACTATATAATTTACTTTCTTTTTAGTAACATACACATTCGTTTCAACATTAAATTATAAAATTTACTTCATTATACAAAACATTGATATTCAAAACTAAACAATTCAAGACAGTGATAGTGAATTTTTCATTATTGAGCTTGTGAATCAAATCAGTCTTACACGCGATTAAACTTTGCACTCGATAAATATACAAGTTTAGTAAAATCGATCACTCGCATAAATCGAGACTTGTCAAACCCTGGCTGGCATTTTATGGCAGATACTGCACTAGGCCAAATAGAACAGTCGCAATTAGGCTGCATAAGGAAGCTGACTAACACTTCGCTTGTTATTCCGCGCACGGACAATTTTAACGCGATGATTATTATTGCGCATTCGATTTTCAACCCTCCGTACTGACAAGAACATTGAGAATTCAATGTGTCGAAAATTGGGACTGATAAATTTTTAACTTGGCTTTACTAAATGCACGGGTGTACCTATGGGCCTAGGGGGTCTCTCAAATCTCACAGAAAATGTATGAAATCCTGTAATTACTAATCAAAGTACAAATGGGGACTTATCTCTAACTTTTAAATAAAACACGCAGTAGACACTGGCAAAATGTAATTGCCAAAAAAACCGTATCATCACCGAATCTAGCCGAGGGTTTTAACGCGGTTGCGCTCCGCTGTAATCTATAATCTTCGGTAATCTTCGGTAGGGACTTGCGAGCTGAGGCTGCGAGCGATTAGCATATTTTCTTTATTTGATGATTCGACCCTAAAAATCTGACCAAGGCTAGAAGCTGGGTACGCCCATGACGAGGCCGATAAAAAAGTCGTAATCACAACAGTACGTTCTCATTTCTTTTGGCATGTATGCAACATCCGTAGTAGATTATCTAGCCTAGTGCAGTTCCAGCTTATCATTTCATTTATGATATTTCAACAGAACCCTGTACTCTACGAGCTTAATAAAGTCATATTGAACACAATACTAAGTCATCTTAAAAGAGAAGACTTGAGAATGAAGGAAGCAAGTTGAATTATGAAAAAGTCAAATGTCAAATCGCCGACAATAGGGATGTCTCCAAGGTATGACAATAAAAAAAAAAAATTAGCCCGTCTTATAGATAATAAAAAAAAAAAAACTAAGACCCGTATTTTTTATTTTATCGAAATTATCAAAAACTACTGAGATATAGCGTATTAAAGTGACGGAGTGGGGGTTAATTGGTATATTTTGTACCACGGCATGACGTCATGCGACATTTAAAATCAATATATCCTAAGTATTTCCCTATCCCTAAGTATTATATATTAAGTATAGTATATCTTATCCCTAAGTATTTGAATGAAAGAAAAAAAATACGTCTTCAATATTTTGTATAAATCTATCTGAAGGACATTAAATTATTTTTTAGGATACAACCCAATTCGTTTGAACTGCCTTCTGTAATATCGTGACATCTTGATATAATTAAGCAATGTTGTTTAACTTTGTGGGCGGGTTGTTTCACGAGGCTTTGTTTCAAATTACATAATCAGCCTATGATGTTGCCACTCTTGGGACACAGGCCTCCTCTTAGTAAGGGAGTGGGTCGTGATCTAGGTAGTAGGGGTTGGTAAATGTCACATGTCTTCAAAGTTTTGGCTCTAGAGTCTAGGACATGCTGGTTTACCTTCACCGTTTTGAGAGCAGTGGTGATGAAATAATTTAGACAAAGTAAAGCGCCTGACGGGGTTCGAATGCCTATACGACCTACAACTTGTTTCTCGTGGCCGATATCACCAGCTGCTGCTGTCCTGTTTCAAATTCCAATTATAAAGGCTTTGAATTAATTGGGTTGTATTCTAGAAAATAATTTAATGTCCATCAGATAGATTTTTAAAAAATATTGAACACGTATTTTTTATTTTTTTTTCCATTCATATACTTAGGAAGATATATTGATTTGAAATATCGCATGACGTCACGCCATGGTACAAAATATACCACGGCGTGACGTAATTAGCCCCCACTCCGTAATTTTAATACGCTATATCTCAATAGTTTTTGGTAATTTCGACAAAATAAAAAATACCAGTCCTAATTTTTTTTATTATCTACTAGCTTTCCGCCCGCGGCTTCGCCCGCGTGGAGTTCGGTTATATCGCGCTTTTTAGATTTCCCTCGGGAACATCAAATTTTTCCGGGATAAAAGGTAGCCTATGTTCTTTCTCAGGATCTAAAGATTGTCTGTGCCAAATTTCATCATAATCGGTTGAGAGGTTTAAGCGGGAAAGCGTAACAGACAGACAGACAGACAGAGTTGCTTTCGCATTTATAATATTAGTATGGATAAGACGGACTAATTATTTTTTTGATTTTCGTATCTTGGATACATTCATAATGAAATAATTACGATTACGTAGGTACTCGTTGTTATTTGACGTTCGTATGTTACGTTAACCAACCGTTTGAAGTACCGGCCCATATACTCTGAGAAATTACTTACATAATGGCGCCGATTCCGTTTTTCACCAACTAATTTTAAGTTATGTGCATCTTTTTCTTTCCATTTCGTTAAGAATAGGATAGAAGATAACTTTTAAGTTTAACCCTGTCAAATTAAGATAATCCATAGACAGTTTAGACGCGATTATAAACATGGCGACTAAAAATACGCTCGTTTACGTCAGGAGCGCACTAATTTGACAGGTCTAAACTGACATTTTATCTTCTGTCCTTTTCTTAATGAAATGGAAACAAAAGGATTACTGAACTTAAATTCAATTAAGTTTGTGAACAACAGAATCGGGGCCAATATTTGTTTCTTTATCCGTATTGAAACATTCTAGTTACTAGTTAGAAAGAGCACTCCTTTTTTTTCTCGACTTGTCTTTTTGTCATCATCATCCCAGTCGCACCCGAAGCCTTTTCAGCTTTGGAGTCTGGGGTCCGCTTTTACCAGTCCAACTGCTGATATGGCTAAACTTCGACATTTTGCGTGAAGCGACTGCCGTCTGACCTCCACAACCCGAAGGCGACATCGAAGCATTGCAGTTAGACCAATTGTTGGACTTGGTTCCAACAACCCCCGTCGAGGCGATCCGGCCAGTACTCGACGACTGGCTCGGGAGAAGGCACGGCTCCCTGTCGTTCAGGGTGACGCAGGTGCTGTCGGGGCACGGCTGCTTCGGCAAGTACCTGTGTCGCCTAGGCAGGGAGCCGGACGCTCGGTGCCACCACTGCGTCCAATGCGGGGAGGACACGGCGCAGCACACGCTCTCCGAGTGTTTACCTTGGGAGGAGCAGCGCCGTGTCCTCACAAATGAAGTAGGAAGCGACCTGACGCTGCCGACAGTAGTGCGGAGGATGGCCGGCAGCGCAGAGTCGTGGGGCGCGGTGGTGTCCTTCTGCGAGGACGTGATGTCGCAGAAGGAAGCTGCGGAACGGGAGAGGGAGATCTCAACTCCCTTCCCGGGCCGCAGAAGACGCACCGGGCGCCGAAGAAGGGCGGATAACGCCCTCTTCCGCCCCCCATGAATGGGTCCAGGGGCGAGGGACATGGGGAAGTCCCCGCCCCCTATTCGATGGACCCCGAGGCGGAGGCGCGCACGAGTGTCAGCGCGCGCCTCTGAGGCGATGCACGGGGTAGCTTAACACCCCACTACCCCGTGCCGGAGACGAGGCCCGGACAGACCGGGCCAGCACGAGAGTGTGGAGCTGCGGAAGAATTTAGACTCCCGCGGCCCCACGCGCGCTCGTGACAGAAGAGACACCGGGGTGGTTTTAGTCAGTAAAAGTCTGACAGACCCCGTCGCTCACCCTAGGGCGGCGGACATCCTATGAGGATTACCACCCCGAAAAAAAAAAAAAATGGTTCCAACAACCCGTAACGACTGCCACTAGATGCTCGTATGGCAACCGGGACCAACGGCTTAACGTGCTTTCCGAGGCACGACCAGACCAGTGCAAATATTCATATTCATGCACACAAATACTTGCACTGTGCGGGGATCGAACCCGGAGGCTGTTTTTCAGTCGTTAGTACTGGTAGAAAATTGTGTATTTTTCTAGGCCTCTTTGTTAGTAGTTACTCTGAGTTTAAATCTAAATAAAATTGCAAAACCCACATAGTTACCGTGCGATGAAAAGTGAATTAATAGGCGGACACTTGAACAATGAAAAATTGCAATTTATTTACAATCTAGTGAGAAAACACACACGAACAATATTGATTGTTTAAAAAAGTTATCCACACATATAGTAGATAAGATATTCTGAGTGTATCATAAGGCAAAAATTGGCAATATTTATTCAAGTTAGTCGAATTTACGTTTCAAAAGTTACGAAAATTTTTGATATCAATTTTATATTTACAAACATGAATTTTCTATCAATGCCTACCTATCTATTGTATCGCATACGATACATAACATTAAAAGCTTATTCGAAAAAATACTTATGGTCAGTTATCTATCGTGTCAATTAGAAGAATGTGTCGAAAGGTATGTGTGATATGTTTATCGATCTGTAGGTAGTTGATTTAATTCCAGCTTTTATTTGATCATCTTTAGTACTGACGACAGCACACCAAGCTACTACAATCTGCCAAATTTCTTAATTAGATTTTCAACTTTATCTATAAAGCATTAAGGCTCAAGGTTGATTGGGAATTTATGGCAGTTTCGGGTAGCTTGACCTGCTGTTTGTACATGGGCTGAACAACCAGTTCCACTTTCTGTTAATTAGTGCGTATGAATGTAATCCTTCTTGCAAACTCTGGATCTTTCTAAAATATTTCCGTTGCTAGATATCGTTCTCTAAAAAACTATAGCATTAGTAAACCTATCGACATATTTTCAAGACACCAAATCCTCTCCCAAAGAAAAACAGTCAGATCATGTCAAGCGTTGACGACTAAAGAGTAAAACCTGAGTAGGGCTCCGCACACGGTTGAGGCCGAGTTTCATGGCGCTTGTATCGGCCGGTTTGGAGACTGCGGCACCACTGGCGCGGGCGTCGCATCCAAGTCACACGCCGAAAGTAATCGGACGAGTTCGTCAGGAGTCGGGCCCCCGTCGGGGGTTGGAGATTCATCACCCTCCGCTGCTGAAACCATATTATGAAAAAAATTATTTGCAATGTTTTTTATTATGATCACCTCAGTCGGCTATAAAAGACACAAAATGGCATGTTGCAATTGCAATGGCACAAAATGGCGCTATCGGCTTCGATAAATCCGATATTAGTGCCCACTCGTTACTCGTAGTGTTGATTTATTTTTCTTTCAATCCTTGTTTAGACAACACAAACGCTATTCCAAATGAATGTTCATTTGCCATTATAATTACAGTTTGGGATAATTCGACAACAGAGTGAAATAAATATATGAAGTTTCTAAGACACCTTACTGTATAAGCCAAATTTTAAAAACGGAAAACGCAAATCGTTGGGTCGGTTCACTAATGAATAAGTATCTAAATTTAAGTTAAAAATAAGTTGTTGTCAATAAGTACCAGGTATTTATTATCAAGTATACGGTATTTCTTGACAAGCCTATATTGTCCTCTCATATCCATTGTAACTTGAAAGCGTTGTAAAAGCCTATTATTTTTAAAAGAAAAAATATGGAGTTTCTTGCCGGCTGATCGGAACCGTGCACCTAGCTTCTGATGTTTCATAAGTGCCCATTTTGGATTATATAAATTAAAACATTTTGATTGTAAATTTATCATTTTGTGTTCAGATAACGCAAAAAAAAATGTAGAAAAAGTACAAACATAACATAAAAAGAAATGTGAACGTGCGCATTGCTTAGCTATAGCTATAACATGGCTACAAATTAACATAAAAATAAAAATCACATACAATTTAAACACTGTTGCTTCTATTGTAGTCTCCAATGAATACTAGCATGTAGGTACGCAATCCATCCTATCAATAATAAAGAATTAATAGAGCATTACTATATCGCAAACCTAGTACTTAATATATTGGCACATCTGCTTGAGTGCGACTGAGTTTATTACATGTCATTAACATTTATTAGCGTCTATACTAGTATAAGCTCCGCACGTAGATAGGATGGAACCTTGTCACAATAACTTACAGCTGCTTGACGTCATCCGTCGCACAAAAGGACAGCTAGCAAAAAAGTTTTCGATACAAAGTGAATAAGCTATGGTTATGGGTTTAATTTTATTTTATAATTTTACTAGCTTTCCGCCCGCGGCTTCGCCCGCGTGGAATTCGGTTATATCGCGCTTTTTAGATTTCCCTCGGGAATATCAAATTTTTCAATAAAAGGTAGTCTATGTTCTTTCGCAGGGTCTAAAGATTGTCTATGCCAAATTTCATCAAAATCGGTTGTAAGGTTTAAGCGGGAAAGCGTAACAGACATACAGACAGAGTAACTTTCGCATTTATAGGTAATATTAAGTATGGATTATGCATACACTTTTTGTACCTACTCATTCATATTTTGACAAATAAACTTGCATTCATTATAACGAATTTCAAGAGAACGAGTAAGTATTTTTTTATTACTACCTATAATTTTTTTTTCTAACCATATTTATATTCTGTTTGCTATGTTTAAATTTCAACAAATAATTAATTTAGATAACAAAACTCAAGAACAACAATAAAACAGGATAACAAAAACAAAAAGCTATAACAAGTATTCGATGCGCGTAAGCGTGGGATGATCTTGCGAACGGTACTGACGCGCGACTCCAACAACAAATCGCAATATCAACTTGCGGGGCTTTTATCTCGAACCCGTTGAATATTGCGTTTGATTACTAGTATACAACATGTAAATTAATTAACGCACTTCCTGAATATAGTTTGTTCAGAATCGTTTACTGAATCGGTTTATAAAATTTTTAATACAGGTAATTTTTTATCCCAATAATAATTAAAACTACGGAAATTATTGTCATATTTACCCTGCTGTTTGTACAGACTTTTAAAATCGCAGTTTTACTTGTATTCATACAAATTTAATAATTCAATGCAAAATAAAGAAAATAAACCTTATTCCAAGATCTTTAAGGTCTTCGTTCTCCAAAAATTGGTACCTATAACTAATTTAATAAATAACAATGAATATATGTACATGTTAAATTAAAAGTTCAGCGTATGTATTATGATTATAATATAATATTATAATTGGGGTGTTTGAAGGTGTGCGTTGCATTAATTACGTTACATGTTGTAGATATCCATCACTTACACTCACACACCGCACATACTCACCCTCCCACACAACTACATATCCACACACTCCCCACAAAACTCCTTCCTATAAGTAAATTTTAAATCACTGTTTAATTCTAGTATACGGGAAGCTATAATAAAAATGTATATCTGGGGTAGAGACCTGGTGGCCTGAAATACAGGCTTCGGCTTAGTTAAGGGCACCAGTTTCCCACAATATTTTTGTATAAGCCCATAACTGGACAACATTATTTTTATTTTGTTATTATTTTATATTGTGGTGAGAAAATAAATAAATGTTATTATATCAATATGTAAAAAAAAAATATTTCATAAACTAATTTTAAACATTTATAAGATCTTTGTTTGAGTAAAATATTAAAAACGTAGATGTGCCGATATATTACTAGCTGAGCGATATTCTATGCTCATTATTACGAGACAACTGCGAATAAAAATACGTGATGAAAAGGAACTGGTGTCTGGTGAAGCCATATGGAGGACGAATCTGAGCAGTTGTGTTGCGATGTGTAACGGGTACAATGCCAAATATTGTTGTGTAGGGAGTTTGGTCGTGGAGGGTCTCCAGATCAATCTCCCTCTTGCGCAGCATCGTTGGTCGTGTTGTTGGGTTTAAAATTGCAGCACCTGCCACCACTGCCGCAACTTCCTTCCTATTCAGTCAGTTTTTTTAGTGAATAGGCTCTTAATAAACTAGCGTATTTTACCATGAACGATTGCACCACTGCTTACCAACAGTTAATACATTTTATAAAAAAAAATATTCAAAAACGGTAGGCACCCAGGCGCGTGCGCTCCATAGAGGCAGATAAGCACTGCATACCCTAATAATTTACAAAAAAAAAAAGTATAATAATTTATAATATAGTACATTACAATAATTTATATACTACAAACTTAAAGACTTCTTTAATCAGTTAGTGATAACACTGCCATCTATTGGGGCTAGTGCAAACTACTAACACGACGCGACGACCGCGCCACATTCGCGTAGCGGCGTAAGCAGTCATGAAATATGCCTCCTAAATTCGCATGTGTGAATAAAATTATTTGATTGGGTGTGTAAACTTTTCGTGTGTTGTCTTGCAAATTTCATTCAGTTTATATGCCCAGATAAGCAGTGCCTACATTTTACGCTGCCGAATCAAGAAGTTGACAAAACTAGCACAATTGTTGTTTGTGAAAATACCTTTTTATTTTATCAGCTTATGTTGTTTGGTTATTGGTGTATTTGGTAACATAAATATATTGATTGTTTTAAGAAAGATCTGTACTGTTGATGTATGTTTAGATAAATTTAAAACGGTGAATGTTTCAACGTTAACGTTATTATTTTGTTTCCTACCTATAAGTATTACCTATTTTAAAACGCGGTGTTGACATTGTTCAAGAATATTACAGGCGAATTTCTTGAAGTTTACAAATTAGCAAACTTAATAGTTACGATTCCAATGAGTACGAGTGAATCAGTGATAGTAATCATTTTCTAAAACAGATTCACAGATTTGTTTATGATTTTCATTGAAATAGTACTTTTAGTGATTTTGAAACGATCTTCCAATTTTAACGACAAAACGTCGTCGTTAAAATTGGTAGATCGTAAAAAAATATAGTAAGTATAAAAAACTAAAAAAACATGCTTTTAAAGAATATAAAAAAAAAAGTTAAAAATAACTTTTAAAAAAGCGTGAGGCGCTTGGTGCCATAATTTTTGTATATTAAGCGCCTCACGCTTTTTTAAAAATTATTTTTACCTTTTTAGTTTGATATTCTTTAAAAGCATGTTTTTTAGGTTTTTAAACAATATTTATTTTCAACTTTTGAGTTCGTAGTGTATGTATGCATACCCCAACCAAAATGTCTGTGCACGCCCCTGTAGGCACCTGCCAAACTATTCTGCAAAAAACTTTGCTGAAGTGAGCTGGCAATACTGTCAATCCCCAGAATCAGGTGAAAGATTCACATTCGTTCTTATGTTAAGGTTATTACAAATTACCTTCTACTCTACTCGACTCTAAAACTCCGCCCCATGAATGTGGCATGACCAATCACGTGCGAGAATGACTGATTCTTTGGAGTTTTGCATTGGTGTAAATGGTACTTAATTGTAAATGGGTTCAAAATCGAAATAGTAACTGTATAAGACAAATAAGTATTTCCATACCTCCATTCCCAGGTACAGGCTGGAGTTTAACTGCCTTATCAATGGGTGCTGTGAGATCCCACATTTGCGTCGCGCCAGACCGATGCCCACACAACAGTAGCCGGCGAGGTCGCAACGCTCCTTCGCACTCCGCTACAACGAAGCATGACACCGCTGATCCGTCTACTGAACGGATTGTGCATACCCTGAAGAATTAAGATGATGTTAGTCGCCGATCAGGTGACTGAATATAAGCCTTAATTCCATTACAAAAAGTTCAATTTCCATTGTAAACAAAATGTACCAGAATTGCATACATAATCGCAAACACCTTTAATATAAAATGTGAACATATCATGCTACTACAATCTGTCAAGTTTCTTTAATAGATTTTCAACTATATTTCTGAAGCTGCCAAGCATGTTGTACGTTCCGGAATTGCATCGCTGACAGGGGTGTTCGGCACTGGTACGGCTACACAGGAGCTAACTTAGTATTCGGGAACACTGTTGGAGCTGCTGAACCTTGGACAAAACTATCTTAGCATTGTGTAGATTCAATTTCTTAGTATTGTATAATTGCATGGCACACGTGTGAGCACAATGTACTTGCTGTAAAACATCTATTTGTTGGGTTAGTCTTTTTTATTGACTTCTGTATTGTTTTTTTTTGTGTGTGATTTCCATAATGGACGCTCTTAGGGTACAATATATTTCTGCATCGTTCTCACACGGTTGATTTCAACATGAATGATGTAATCAAATATTTGTATCAATAGCTTAAAAATTTAAAAGAGTGTCCATGGAGTTTCTTGCCCGTTCTTCTCCATAGGTACCAACTCTTATGAATGGGCGACCAGCTTCACCTTAGTGACTGACCGGCCTTCTGACAATTCAAAAGTGCCTGTAACTGGTGTATTTGAAATAAATGCTTTGATTTTGAAGAATTAAGGTTCAAGATTGATTGGGATAATTTGTCAGTTTCGCGTAGCTTTGTTACCTTTTGCCGTTTGAGGCCAGCCGGACGTATAACGTATCTGTGTCAGGAACAACTTTCTGTATAAATATTTGTTCCTCATCCTGTTCACCATATGGACCTGCAACAACAACAGAATCGTTGTTTCAAAATATTTGAAAGCAGGTTATTTTTATCATTGAGTGAAGATTAATCCTTTGTCCTGGTAATTGTAAAATTATTAGAAATATTCAAGTAATTTTACCATTCTCGATTTCGATTCTCTTGTTGACAATCTAAAGTATGTTTATTTTTCCTATCTTATTAAGAAAAGGATAGAAGATAACATATTAGATTAGATTAGCTTGGTCAAATTAAGACACTCTATCAAGCACTCTATAGACAGATTAGACGTGAATAGAGTTTTGACGGGAAAGCTAAGATGACTGTCACGCGCATTTTTCATTGGACTTTTAAAATTATTTATAGTGGCGTTTACTAAATAAAAGCGCGTGATTCATGTAGTAAAAAGTGCATTCAGTAAATAATTCACAAAGAACATTGAAATATCGCAGCATAGTGGCCACATCATGACTGCCTCAAACCTCCCTCGTAGACGTTCACGCGGCCGCCTTTTTCGACTGTCATTGGCGATATCCGTCATTATTGTGAAATAAAATTTTCAAAGAATTTCTATAATTTGTTACACGTGTTATTGGCAAAATTGTGGTATCTATTCCACAGGGCCATTGATCAGGAGTTGAAATTAGTTGTCAAAAGAGATTTACAGCGCACTTCACCGCAGCAGACACTGTGCTAACTCATCGTTTCTACAAAACATCACGAAAGATACCATCGACGACATTGAAAGTGTATAGACATTATGAAGGTACCTACCCTTGGGACGGGTTCCCGGCTGAACACTGTTCATTCGATTACCTAATATTACATATAGCAATAATATCAACATAAACTCACCGCAGTCATTATGAGGTTGTGCAGTCGGA
The DNA here is from genome assembly GCA_017933935.1 of Sesamia nonagrioides. NCBI lineage: Eukaryota > Metazoa > Arthropoda > Insecta > Lepidoptera > Noctuidae > Sesamia > Sesamia nonagrioides. Next base: position 133,524 of record JADWQK010001095.1, on the reverse strand, counting down.
GCTTCCAACGCTAACACTTTGAAGGCCGCCTTGGGAGTGGTCCCCGGCTGAGTGGAGATCATACCTCTGAACCGCGTGACGCGCCATGTTCTCACGTGGTTGTACTCGCTACATACTGATACTAGGTAGTTCTCTGATAGAGATACCTGGAGAAAAACAATTTTCACTTCAACTATTTGGTATTTTAAGGGGGCTTTGTTGTTGCACGATAAAATGCCGATATAAACCGTACAAAAATAAATAAAAATACTAAACTCAGCGGTTCATGGAGATTTTAGATTGAGGCCGTGTGGAGCTTAGTTATTTGTGTTAATATTTGGAACACAGCCTTTTAGCCATGACATGACACTTACCTGATCCAACTCATCCATACTAATATTATAAATGCGAAAGTAACTCTGTCTGTCTGTTACGCTTTCCCGCTTAAACCTCTCAACCGATTTTGATGAAATTAGGTACAGACAATCTTTAGACCCTGAGAAAGAACATAGACTACCAAAAGGTAGTCTATGTTGTTCGGGCACATCAAATTTTTCCGGGATAAACATCCCGGAAAAATTTGATGTGCCCGAGAGAAATCTAAAAAGCGCGATATAACCGAACTCCACGCGGGCGAAGCCGCGGGCGGAAAACTAGTAATATTATAAATGCGAAAGTTTGTGAGTATGGATGGATGGATGTGTGTTACTTTCTACGTTCTTCACGCAAAAAATACAGCACGGATTTAGAGACAATTTGGCAAGATTTAGAGGAAAGTTTATAACCAGGAATAATATATAGGATACTTTTTATCCCGACATTTTTCTGCGGGATCCAAACTTATGCGGGTGAACATAAATAAATATATACGGACAAATTACACAGATTGAGCTAGCCCCAAAGTAAGTTCGAGATATATTTATAACATATACATTTATAGATAAACATCGAAGATCCAGGTCAATCAGGAAAAGATCGTTTTCCATCATGACCTGGCCGGGGATCGAACCCGGGACCTCCACGTCGCAGGCAGGTGTGTTGACCGCTGCGCCACGGAGGACGACCGAAAACAATAAGTTTTTAATATTTTTTAAAAATCGTTGCCCCACACTAGTAATTGTGGGTTCGTTTACAAACATATAAAACTCACATACATAAACAGCCACCCCCGGAAAAACTATTTGCAGGTCGTACAAATATTTGTTTCGTGCGGGAATTGAACTCGCGACGCGCAGTGCAGCAATAGCTTAACCACTGCGCCAATTGTGCCAGAACCGATGTTCAGAATATTTAATCCATACTAATATTATAAATCCGAAAGTAACTCTGTCTGTCTGTTACGCTTTTCCGCTTAAACCTCTCAACCGATTTTGATGAAATTTGGCACAGTCAATCTTTAGACCCTGAGAAAGAACTAGGGTACCTTTTAGCCCGGAAAAAATTGATGTTCCCGAGGGAAATCTAAAAAGCGCGATATAAACGAACTACTAACTAGTTTACTATAATTTGAGTAAAAAAGTCTGACTTTATTTGGTTTTGATATGATTTGAAATCATTTTCCTACCTGAAGGAATATTTACCTTAGTGATAGGACTCTGGTGCACAGTAAAAGTCTGGAACAGCTGCGGGCCGTGGCCAACTGTCTCTGGATGCTGCACGATGACGCGCACTGACCCGCAACGAGTGCCGTACGCTATTTCTATCCAGTTACCGCATAGATCTGTGTGCGCGAGATTAAGTTATGGAACTGTAGAAGTATTGATCCAAAGGGAATAAATATGGTTTAAGAGCTTGAACAATGCATTAGAAACAGCTCAAACATCGTAAAACCAACATTTTTTAATGAGTAGAATAAGTACTCATCATCTCAGCGTTAATCTCAGTCGCATCCGAAGCTTTTTCAGCTTTGTTTCTGAGGTCCGCTTTACCAGTCTAACTGCTGATTTTGGCTAAACTTACATATTTTTCGTGAAGCGACTGCCGTCTGACCTCCACAACCCGAAGGCAATATCGAAACATTGCAGTTAGACCAATTGTTGGACTTTTGAGGGCTCCAACAGCCCGTAATGACTGCCGCTAGATGTTCGTATGGCAACCGGGACCAACGACTTAACGTGCTTTCCGAGGCACGACCAGAAAAGTGCAAATATTCATATTCATGCATACAAATATTTGTACTGATGGGGGGATCGAAACCGCGCCTCCATGCGCAGCGGCCGCGTTCGCTACCTCTATGCTACGGAGGCTGTAGTGAGTAGAATAAGTACTATCGATGACAAAATGAAGACATTTGATTTTCGCCATTTTGGCGCTGATAACAACGTGAGAGCCCGCGGAACTAATATTTTTGATAGAGTTTTACAAAATGAGCATATTATGTTAATAAAAATTCTAAATATCATGTAGTAAACACAAAATATTAGAGGTCAGTGGTAACCATGGATTTTTTTTCTAGCTGTTCTTGATATGAAACGACCAACTGGGACTGTGTACAGACGACAGTACATCAAGCTACTACAATCTGTCAGATTTCCTTTTTTTTTTTTTTTTTTTTTTTTTTTTTTTTTTTTTTTTTTTTTTTTTTTTTTTATATATGTATATTATAAACTAGCGCTTGACCGCAATCCTGCCTGATGGTAAGCAGTGACGCAATCGTTGATGGTAAAGCGCACTAGTTTATTAAGAGCCTATATATTCACTCTAGTCTTGAAGACACTCAAATTGTAGTCCGACGGAAACACCGTTGCTGTCAAATTGTTCCAGTCCCTCGATGTACGCGGTATAAAGGAGGAGGCGAAACGCTTCGTCCGGATCGTAGTGGTGTTAACAACGTAAGGGTGGAAACCAGCCGTACGACGGGTCGTCCGCTGGTGGAACGGAGATGGGGGAATTAAATCATGCAATTCCCTCGCACACTCCCCGAAATGCATCCTATAGAACACCGAAAGGCTGGCTACTCTACGCCTGTGCTCTAGGCATTGGAGACCAACTCGAGTTAGATCAGGGTCACCAATCAGCCTCTCTGCACGTCTCTCTACTGAATCCAAAGTGGCCAGGTGACACTTGGCAGCACCAGCCCAAATGTGGCTGCAGTACTCCTTATTAGATTTTCAATTTTATCTCTAAAGCATTAAGGCTCAAGGTTGATTGGGAATATCTGACAGTTTGCAATAGCTTGATCTGCTGTCGTTCGTACCTTGGTCCTGACACTTCGTCAGTTTTAGGGTTCCGTAGCTAAAGAGTAAAAACGGGGCCCTATTACTAAGACTGCACTATCTGTTCACCTGTTCTGTTATTTAGTCACCAGGCTGTATCTGACCACCCATGACAACACCCACCTATGACAACCATGACAGCTGCCTCTATAACAACGAATACTAAAAACAGAACATTTTTTTTATTCCTTCGTCTTTATGTCACGGGATTGTCACTTGCCTTAATTCTACTCTATGGTATTTTATTTGGATAGCCTGTATCTTACTATATTAGATACTTACTCGTCTTAGGTGTAAGATATACAGATATAGCTGTGATTGGCTCTTGATTGGGGTCCTTGTACAGCTGCGTAACTAGTAGATCGTTGTCCTTCATACGTAGCGGGAACTTCTGCATATCTGGGAAGAAAAAGTTTATTACATTCAGGGTCAACAGTAATACATACAATTATCTTCTTCTTCTTCAGCCTATAGAGGTCCATTGCTGGAAAAAGCTGTCCCCTAAGGTATTGAGGGGGTTTGTCATAATCCCCACGTTTGGTAGGCGAGTTGGGGATAGCAGTAATTTGATTTTCTACAGAAGTGCTGCTGCAAGGAGAACGCTTTGCAGAGGCATGTTTTGAAGAAATCACACCTTATAGTGGGGGCTCTGTTATGTTTTGGGCACGAATAAATTCACTAGGATTCAATAGGATTAAATTCAATGAGTCGCAGAGTTAGTCTTCATTGAAAATGGCTCCCTGACTGGGCACACATACACAACGGAAGTTCAAATTCCTCATGCCCCCATTGGCCGCTCTAGGCGAAGACTCGATTTTTATGGACGACAATGCTCGCGCCCACCGATCTCGCGATTTTGAAGCGTATGTAGAAGAGGTCGGCATTCGTCGTTTGGATTGGCCAGTTCGAAGTCCCGACCTAAATCCCATTGAGCATGTCTGGGACGTTCTGAAACGGCGTGTGAGATCTGTACAACCGGCTCCGCAGACCATCAGAGAGCTGAACAATGTGATTACTGCGGAGTGGGAACGCATTCCGCAAGCAAGTATTCGGGATATACCCGCTAGCATGTACAGACAAATTCAAGCTGTGATTTTAGCTAAAGGGGGTCACACTCGATACTTACTAAAGAAAAACAAACCAAAAAACTTTTTTAATTTTAACTTCATGAACATATGCACTACAAGTGAACATACACTACTAGCGAGGTTTAGCATGATTTCCCATAAATTGTATCAAAATTTTATGAAACACTGATGAAAACGATTACTTTCTTATTAATTTACCAAATTGTGAGGATAAAAGTACCTATAATTATCAAACAAAGTAATATTAACATTGGAAATGGTTCATTCCTTAGGTGCACTTTTTTTTTTGCAAATGAGTATATTAACTCGTCACTACAGCTCAAATGTCGCCGAGCAACTGAGCGCTTGCGTACGCTAGGCGGCAACCCGCCGACGTGCCGGCGGGCAACACGCGCGCGCCAGTTGCCGACATGCTTCTTTTAACATAAGCCGTTGTGTCGGCGGGCTATGTTGGCGGGTCGGTGACTTTAGTGTATACTGCGCATACCTACCAGTAGTAAGGCACATAGCAGATTTTGGTTGAATAACGACCATGTCTTCTTACATCTTACTAATGATAAAAATATCTTACAACGTACCAATATAATTGATAGCTCCAGCCGTAAGGCTCACAGCAGATTTTGGTTTGATAACGACCATAAGTCTTCTGACATCTTACTAATGATAAAAATATCTTATAACTTACCAATATAATTGATAGCTCCAGTCGCAGTGCCCAGCAGAAGGAACGACCCGGCGGTGTCATACGTGGTCAAATGAGCCACGTCTTGCGTCTGCCAGTGTTGTGTGCTGGTGTGCCACACTCCTGCTTTGCTACGGCTGCCGGCGCCACTTAAAGCTACCAGTTGAGGCCCCACGAAAAGTAGGTGTTCTACTCTTACGCCTAGGTTGAAAGTACCTGAGAAGGAGTTCCATATTTGTAAGACAATGGCCCAGATTCCATTCAAAATACACTGTTAGTTTAGACCTGTCAAATTAGTCCACGATTTTTTTATTTTTTTTTTAATACTTATAAACTAGTGCTTGACTGCAATCCCGCCTGATGGTAAGCAGTTATGCAATCGTTGATGGTAAAGCGCACTAGTTTATTAAGCCTATTCACTTAAAAAACGAAGGAATAGGAAGGATGACGACAGTTGAGCGAGGTGATGCAATGTTAAACCCAAGACCAACACGACCAAACGATGCTGCGCTAGAGGGAGATTGTTCTGGAGACTCCACGACCAAACTCCCGACACAACAACATTTGGCGCATCGTACCCGCCACACATCGCAACACAACTGCTCAGACCCGTCTTCTGTACGGCTTCACCAGACATCATGCCGGAACACGACGAATCGCTTGACGGCAAGACTTTGTCTGGTGGGTGGTAACTTCTGCCGTATTTTTGGCCGCCATGTTTATAATCGCGTCTACACTGTCTATGAAATATCTTAATTTGACAGGATTAAACTAATATGTCATCTTCTATCCTTTTCTTAATAAAATAGAAAGAAGAAGATGCACATAACTCAAAATTAGTTTAGTTTGTGAACAAAAGAATCGGCGCACGTGTCAAAGGCGTTGATTTTGTTTACGCTGAGAACACCCGGGGAGGGTATAGCTTCCCTTAGGCATTTAACACAATGCTAGGCACAACGCTGCGTATGTTTTCAATGCGTATTTTTTAAAAAGCACTTCCTCTCTCTTTAAACATATTATTATATTTTATATGCTCTTGTATAATATTTATTAATTAGATGTATAAAATTATTTAAACTAGTATACACTTAACGTATATATTTATTGTATAATCTATGTAAATAGTACACTGTAGACTACCTACATTACTTCTTTATCCTTCCCCTTAGAATTCCATCCAAAGGTTGTCTGTAAAAGATCGCTCTTAGCGATAAGACCGCCCATTGTGTCACCCTTTGTAAAATGTTTTTATTTATGTTCTGTAATCTATATGGTGTACATAATAAAGAGTATTCTATTCTATTCTTTAACATTGCTTGTAAGTATCTCAGTTTAAGGTTCTCAGGTTACAAGTTACATCCGGAGTTGTTTATTATACGGACCTTGTAGAAACTAGAACTAATTTCCGTGCGTTCAGGCGCTTTTGCCATACGGCATACCTATTATTGGAATCAATTGTAACAGCAAGTAACTACTTAGGACCCATTAACTTAATTAAATGTTATTCCGTGGTGCTTGGCAATCTGAGCTTCTCCCAGTTGCAATAATGTCCCTTTGTGCCGATTGGCCTAGTTTTGTTCTGTCTCCTGCTTATTATGGAGGGAAGTGGAAAAAATATCTTTTTTCTTACTCCTCCGCTATTCTTTTCTGATTAATTTCGTTGCGGGACCCAAGACAGTTGAATCCTTTCTCCGGGACTCGTCGAGCTTCATTGCTCGGCGTTTTTCTGGCGGTCTCCACTGTTGATTCTGGCTTTCAGAAGTTGCAGTGGGTTGAGAACAGTGTGGCGGGTTTAGAAAAAAAAAAAAAACACTCAGTTTGTACAGAAAGCTCATACAGTCCACACAGAAAATGTGGATGCATTTTCTGTGTGGACTGTATGAGCTTTCTGTTTCCGTTGTCTGTGAGCGCAGCGTTCATTTCGTTCAACAGACACGCAACATGCGGCACGATGCGTGGCAGAGTGATAAGCGTCTTAAGATCAATTTTTATAATGATATAGCATTATCGATTCACATCATGATGCCGGTTGGCGACACGGTTGGCCAGTGGCTGAGCGATCTACTGCTGTGTTGCATGTCACTTCACGCACAGAACAAATATTTGTATGGCCTAAAGGCTGATTTACACAGTGTAATTGCCTATGGTATACAGTAAAATTTATGCAACAAATGAGTTGCATGGTCTAAATGGTGTTTAGACAATGCAACTTTTATAGTTGCTTCAACTTAATTGACAACTGTTTATGGATAAGTACTCCATTGAGTCTGAAAAAAGTTACACAGGCCTAAAACAATACTATACTGAAAAAAACCAAATCATAAGAAGAAATCAAATTAGCTTTTAGGGTCTCACTTACCAACCAAAGTACGTCTAACAGGCTCGCTGTGGGTCGAGAACGCCCACAGTCGGACATGCGCACCACTAGCTATGCCCAACATAACATCAGTTCCCGTAGAGTTTGTACCGCTAGAGGTGCCCCCGCCGCCACCAGTCTTCGCATTCAACGCTATTCGTTCAATCACCGAGTCTTGCACTGGAGATTGGAATACTACATACCAACCACACGAATCTGTTAATCTGTAAAGAAATGTATTATAATTAAAATAGATGATAAAGTTATATTAATAAATCATATTAGGTCACTACGCGCAGAGCAACGTTTTTCATTATATATCTCAATTTTTAATACTAAAGCTAGGGATTCCTAAGTCTACGGTAACCTCTAGGTACACAGCGTCCGCAATTTACCGCTGAATGACGTCACTGACGCGTTATATGATAAAAAAGTTGGTGTTTCCCTAGTGACCGTTTTTTGACAACGTAGATTCAAACCGCTGTCATATTTCTCGAAGTTCTATGCATACCTAATGCGTTTGGTATGCATTTCGAGTTTTTTTTTAATGAATTATGCTACACTTATTGGTGGAGATTGCTGCCTCAAAGAGATTTCAACCCATAGTGACGAGTGTCTTACTGTGCTAGCACTATGCTAGTACTATGGTCTACCGCAAGCTTGTCGTGCGCTCGGTAACCACACTGCAACAATTTCTAAATGTGTTTGGGAAAAAATATAACATGGTGTAAAAATGATTGGAATCGATTCAGTTGCTTAATCTAAACAAACTATATTCAGGTCTCGTATGAAGTAAAAATAACGTTGTATAAGTGACTATTATATCTCTAACTAGCGGCCGCCAGCGACTTCGTTCGCGTGGAATTAGTTATGCTCAGCGTGGTGTTATGTAGCCTAAAGCCTTCCTGGATTAATGGGCTATCCAACGCAAAAAGAATTTTTCAAATCGGACCAGTAGTTCCTGAGATTAGCGCGAACAAACAAACATACAAACAAACTCTTCAGCTTTATATATTAGTATAGATATATAAAATTCTCGTGTCGCGGTGTTTGTGGTTAAACTCCTCCGAAACGGCTTTCCCGATTCTCATGTGTGTGCATATTAGGTAGGTCTTAGAATCGGACAACATCTATTTTTTATCCCCCTAAATGTTAAGGGTAATCCCCCCTAATTTTTTTAAAATATGGATCTATACCGCCCTTTACAGCACATGATTTAAATAAATATTTTCGAAGATATTACAAATTTAAAAATTGTGGGGCGTCGCATTTGCGGCGGTACCAGCCGGTTGGGCGGCGGGCCGCTATGTTTTTTATACAACGTTAACAGTTTTTTTTTTGTAATGTATTTAGCATCAGCATTGCACCCGTGCGAAGCCGGGCGGGTCGCTAGTTATATTATAAAAATACGAAAAGATAATATGTTCGTATACATACCTATAACCAGTAACAAAGTGTGTATACGCAACAGCTACCCAGTTGTGATGCGCTTTTATAATTTGAACTTTCATACTATCATTCCACGTGCTCACTGCAAATAAAGAATATTAAGTCAAATAATATATTTAATTAATCGTATCAAAGAAGCCATTCAAAACACGACTAGAGGATTATGTCAAGGGAATGGAGCGGAGTTGTACTGCAACTAGTCCGTTGTAATAACAGACCAATTGTTAACTTGAAAGTTAATCCATTATTTTGTTAATTAATAACGGTCTTGGTGCCCATCTCTGCCTAGGCCTTTACAATTATCTTAGAGAGCAATAAATCGTTGATTGTTGCGGCCATCAGCGTTCATTAGGTTGAAGATTGTTAAATTATACCTATCGAAAGATGTATAAAGGCACATTGAATGAATCATGAGTAGAATTGCTTTGAATGCACTGATATACCTACATTATGACATCAACATTGATACATACTGTCTGGCGGGCGATGTCCTTTGTGGCAGTCTGCATTACCTAACGACGCTGCTCTAGAATGACCTCTGCCGCAACGACTGTAAATTGTATGGAGTTATTAGGTTTACATTCTTTAAAGAATGGTAAAAGAGTACCGGTTGGATTATTTTTATACTTTGAGGGACACTAAACTCGATAACAATAAAACTACTATTGTCTAAGTGAAAGGAAAATAAACAAAAAAAAAAAAAAAACTAGCACAATTGAATGTGCTACTTTTTTTTGTTTATTTTCTTTAATACAGGAATTTCGAATATCCATTTAGCTAACAGCCATTAACAATGATTGCAATCAATCCATTGTAAGCATTACCATTGTCATCCATTAAAGTTTTGTTGTTTGAGTTTGTCTGTAAATTATTTACTTCCAAAACAAAGATGTGGAAATGGAAGGTAGGTATAGAAAACAAGATAGATTCATACCAGGGAAGTCACAGCTAGTCAAATATTATACTTATTATATTTAGTTTTGCGTCTTACAATAATAAGAGGATTTATTAATCTTCATGGTCTAACTCTATACTTAAAATTAACTAGCGGCCGCCAGCGACTTCGTTCGCTTGGAGTTGGTTATGCTCCGGTCCTATTGCCTAAAGCCTTCCTGGATTAATGGGCTATCCAACGCTAAAATAATTTTTCAAATCGCACCAGTAGTTCCTGAGATTAGCGCGTTCAAACAAACCAACTCTTCAGCTTTATATATTAGTATAGAGTATAGATTAATCATCTTCTTCGTCTTCTATTGAAGACAAATGATGAGAGATTACTTAATTTTAAGCCAATACCTTAATAGCGAATAATTTTGAAGCATATTCCATTGATCCATATTTGAAAAATATGTCTGCTCAATAACGTAAATAACGCAATAAATGTTGTTGAACTGTCATAATGAAGGCCATTGCTACTGATGGTGTTAGCAACACCCTGTAGGTCTAACCACATGCATTAAATAAAATTATTACTGCGTTTTGAAAGTATTTACGAGACTACACCACTGCCTAAGTGCAAGTGTAAAAAAATTAGGAAAGAGTTTCAAACACTAAGTAGGTACAAACCTTAACTGGTCCTGTGAAGGTATCCTGCCGACAGTGCGGAGATCAAGCGAGGAGTTCCGTGAATGTGTTCTGTTAACCGCCACCTCTGTGCTAGAGGCTGTCGAGTTCTTTCGCGAACAACTGTTACCGCTACGTGTGCTGTTGCCGTTTGGCAGGGCAGTGTTTACTGAAAAATATGGGTGATCAGAAAAAAAATCATAATAAATTGAAAGCAAATGATGGAAGGAATGGAGTTTCCTCCATTCCTTCCATCTTTTGCTTCCAATTTATTATGAATTTTTTCTCGAGAGAGATATTTGGACATGACAATTAAATAAAGATAATTATCTAATTATTAATGTTATCATTTGTCATACAGAACCTCAGCTATTGAGCTTAATAGATTTTATCTTTGGTATTAAGTACAGATATATTTGTTTATAATTTCGTTATTTCTACCTTACTTCATTAATCTGATCATAAATAGTATATTTTGTGTATATTCTCTCCATATTTTTTTCTAATGCTTTAACTTATTATATATAAGGTATTATTTTCCAATTTATTTATATAAAGAGTAAAGAAATTATAAATGCTCAATGCTCAGCTTTACTTACTGCAGTTTTCTACTTAGCCTTTTGTTCGACAAAAACAAAACTACATCTTATTTTTACCCGCTTTTATACAGGGACAAATAAATCAACTGCTTTTGCCATTTTATTTGACTTTTTGAGGGGCAAATGACTACTCAATTGACTGATTTATTTGAAGAGAAGTTTCTTCTCATTACCCTAGGCCACATGGCACAATTACTCCTACATCTTTTCCATACATTTTTAGTCTATAATGACCATAGGTCAGAATAGGTAGAGTAGAGTGAATTGGGGTCATTGAAAGGATTAATATGGACATTCCTCCGGATTTACGGAGTTTGATTGTTTTTATTTTTCAACAAATAATAATAATATGTACCGACAAATCACACAGATTGAGCTAGCCCCAAAGTAAGTTCGAGACTTGTGTTATGGGATACTAACTCAACGATACTATATTTATAATAAATATATATAAATATATAGATATAGATAAACATCCAAGACCCAGGTCAATCAGGAAAAGATCGTTTTCCATCAGGACCTGGCCGGGGATCGAACCCGGGGCCTCCGCGTCGCAGGCAGGCGTGTTGACCGCTGCGCCACGGAGGTCGACAAATAAGTAAATTAGATTAGTTTTGTTACCTTCCTTTAAATGAATTGAGTAGTAATAATGTCCAGAATTACATTCCGGGATAATGGCTTATCCGCATTCTTCTTTCAGTGAACATTTATGATACAAGTACCAAAAATCACTCTACCTATTCCGACCTATGATAATGACTGACAGAATATATTTATCAAAGCATGGCAGATTAATTGGTCTTGTGAAGTCTGGTTGATGCATCACCTATCAACTTGATAACCTTAGGGGGTATATGACTCATATTTCCAACATTGTTAACATGATTTCAGCATTAATTTTGTTTATGTTCATCATCATCATCTCAGCGTTTATCCCGGTTGCATCCGCGGCTTTCGCGTTGGAGCCCGGGGTCCGCTTTCTTACTTAATTTCCTCCATTTCGCACGATCTTTAGCATCCTGTGGTGTGAGATTGTTAGCACGCATGTCATCTCTTACAACGTCAAGCGAACACTTCTTTGATCTACCCCGCTTGCTCCGGCCCGGCGGAGGCGCCATGGCAAGACATTTGTGACCCACATAACATACCGGTTTTCGTAAGACGTGACCGTACCAACGTAGGCGACCCTCCTGCAGTTTGCCCGCTATGTCACGGACATGAAGACTGCCACGGATGCGGGAGTTCCTGGTGCGGTCCTTCCGCGTAACTCCACACAACCACCGCAGCATATTAATCTCCGTGACACGCAGCTCCTGCTTGTGTCGCTCAAGCACAGGCCACGCCTCACTGCCATAGAGGAGAACAGGTCTAATGATGGTCTTATAGACCTGCCCCTTAAGCTCACAAATGACACCCGTCACCTCACGCCATTTTGCCCAAGCTGCGGAAATACGTGCCCTGACGTCGCAATCAATGTCGCCGGACGCGTGAAGTACAGACCCCAAGTATTTAAACTGGTCTGTGCACTCGACCTTGTCACCGCCTATGCGCACAGACATGGGGTCTGTCGTGTTGCTAGCCATATACACGGTCTTCGCCACATTGAGTTTCAGACCTCCGTTCTCGAGCGAGTCCTTCCACATATTCACACGCCGCACCAGCCGATTCCTGTCCGCGTCCGCCAGCGCGATATCGTCAGCATACATAAGCAACCAAGGAGGTTGCTCATGTGAATCCCTGATGCTATCCGACAAAACGTCTAATATCACGCTGAACAGAAACGGACTAAGGACGGAACCTTGGTGGACTCCGACTGTGACGGGGAAGGGTTTAGTGTCACCAACAGCGGTCCTAACAACGGAATCGGAATTGAGGTACATATCTCGAATTATGTCAACATTGGCTTCTGGTACCCCTTTGGACCTCAGTGCCCACCAGATCACCTCTCGAGGGACACAGTCGAAGGCCTTCTGCATATCAAGAAACAGCATATGCAGAGGCGTGTTCTTCGATCTGTATCTCTCCATGGCGATCCTTAGTGATAGGGGTTCCGTTGGACGAAACCCATATTGACACTCCGAGACAGCACACTCCTGTCGGATCCGGGAGTCTATAATCCTCTCAAAGATCTTCATGGTGTGGGACATGACCTTTATACCGCGATAGTTGCCACACTCCTGAACCGAGCCCTTGCCTTTGAAGACTGGAGTAATAATACTCAGCCTCCATTGGCTCGGGATTTTGTCGGTCAGGAGCACGCGGTTCAGAAAGCTAGTTAGCATGCCCACACCGCGAGGACCCATCGCCTTCCAGGCCTCAATGGGGACTCCATCAGCTCCGACAGCTTTCCGATTTGCCATGCGACGAAGAGCCGTATGGACTTCCTCAGGCGTTATCGGGGGCACTAATCCAAGATTTGGAGGGAGTTCCGGTGTCTGTACCTCTTGGTGCTGCTTATTCAGCAGCTCGTGGAAGCTCGTTAATATGGACATTCCTCCGGATTTACGGAATTTGATTGTTTTTATTTTTCAACAAATATATAATAAATTAGTTTAGTTTTGTTACCTTCCTTTAAATGAATTGAGTAGTAATAATGTCCAGAATTACATTCCGGGATAATGGCTTATCCGCATTCTTCTTTCAGTGAACATTTATGATACAAGTACCAAAAATCACTCTACCTATTCCGACCTATGATAATGACTGACAGAATATATTTATCAAAGCATGGCAGATTAATTGGTCTTGTGAAGTCTGGTTGATGCATCACCTATCAACTTCATAACCTTAGGGGGTATATGACTCATATTTCCAACATTGTTAACATGATTTCAGCATTAATTTTGTTTATGTTGTGATAATTAAATAGCAACATTGTAGTACTTACATGGAGGTGGTAAATATCCATAAAATAGGACATCCCCACAGGTTGAATGGTTCATCTCATCACACAAAGCCAGTCTTCTGCTCAGAGGGGTGATGCCAAAGTAATCACACTCATGTCTTAATGCTCTAATATTAACATTATTAAGATCTATATCACGAGTACGAAGGAAATTCAAAATGAGACCAAAGAGGTTTGGGTCCCTGTCTATAAATATAGCTCCAGTCTCATCCCGCACCGTGGGAATCCTTCCACTGAGAAGAGCAGTGAAGAAAGTTTCTGGGACCCATGTTAATGTGTGCCATGATGTTGAGAATCTAAAAAAGGTGGTTTTGTTTAGAAAAGCTTTACAACATTTTTTAACACATGTAGTGCAAAATAATATCTAAGTCTTTTTACTAGAAATAATAACCAATTACTTAGTACCTAATCAAACAAAATTATGTCTTTAATAACATCAAGTAAAGACCGACTGTAACTACGTTCCCAAAATTTGTGATATAAATTAAGATAAGATTACAATTAGGAATCGATTCGGCGGCATAGGTATAATCATTAAACAGTGTTTACGATGTGTAAGAAGAATCTTCAACTGAATATTCAAATGCGGTTTGCAATAATAATCAGTAAATATATAACAATAAATTTGTATGAAACATCTTAAATACGTAATTAATCATAATTTATACGTTGGCAAGGCACAGAATACAGAGATACGACAAATAAAATAAAAATTAATTCGTAAACTTTCTATATAATTGAACACTTACCTCGTACCGCCTACGTTTAAATTCACGATTTCTTGATAATTGGACATTTGTTTTATTTCTGTTGTTACAATTTCATTCGGATAGCAATTAATTGTTACAATAAGCATGTAATCATTGGAATTTATTTACGTCCGACGAGATGGATGGCAAAGTGTCAACGTCAACAAACAGCTGTAAAAAATAACACTCACTCACACAATGGAACCATGCGAAAAATAGTTGCCATATTAAAACTATTTGGTAAAACTCCTTCACAAACAATCGTTAAAAACCGGTTTTTATTAACTGTGGAAATTCAATTCGGTCTTGCTTCGCATAACTATTTAAGTACTTGGCAACTCTATTTTGAAGAGAGACGTGTCCGTACGTCAGTCATCTAAAAAGTCAATTTTCTTCTGAATCGAATTGTTGGGACTCATGTATGAGAATACAGTCGTTGTGAATTATTAGGATAGTTGATAGTATTATCAACCCCAAAGATGCCGCAGACTGCAGCTGCGAAGCCGGGAAATGGCCGTAATAAGGGGATATTCAATAATACGACCGGCTTCAGTACTCTGATCACTGTTACGGTATTGTCATTGGCTTGGTTGGCCGGTTTCGCATCCCGGCTATTCGCTGTGATACGATTTGAGAGTATTATCCATGAGTTTGACCCATGGTAAGTGTAGAGAATTTGCTCTCTATTGATAACTTGTTGAAGATAGGGTTCCCTCCATTTATTGCCTACGTGTTCTAGGTTCAACTACCGATCCACGGCCTACATGGTTCAACATGGGTTCTACAACTTCTTGAACTGGTTCGACGAGCGCGCTTGGTACCCTCTGGGTCGTATCGTGGGCGGGACCGTGTACCCTGGACTAATGATCACATCAGGCACAATTCACTGGATCCTTCACACTCTAAATATTCCAATACATATTAGGGATATTTGTGTGTTCCTCGCACCTGTGTTCAGGTAATAGGTTTGGAATGCATTTTTATCTGTTATCTAGGTTACCATGATAGTATTGATCATAAAATGAAAATAGGATCTATTTTAATCAATAAAGTACTGCAGCAGCTAATTAGACCTCCGATTCTCGAAATTTAAAATATTAAAAATCTGGTTGCAGCAAAAAATAGTTGCTCTGCTACAAACAACTGTCAAAAACTTGTCAAAATGTAGGGAAATTATAAGTATTTTTGGCAGATTATACAGAAATTGGTAGAATTATCCTTCAGAGCAAATGCTGACAAAACTAACAACACATAAAAAACATATAATGCCAGATTATTTATAAAACAATGCTTTCAGTGATGGCTTGTTATAATTTACCTTAATTAAATACACTTATTAAATACACTTTACTCTATATCAGTCTAAAAATTTTCAGAATGATATTGGCTGTACATATCAAAACATCAATATAGTATAAATTTTTAGAATAATGAATATGTAAATATAAATTATATTTTTCTTTTTAGTGGCTTAACAGCCATCGCAACATACTTGTTGACTTCAGAGCTGTGGTCTCGTGGAGCCGGTCTGTTTGCTGCTTGCTTCATAGCCATTGTACCAGGATACAGTAGTCGGTCTGTAGCAGGAAGTTATGATAACGAGGGTATTGCTATATTTGCTCTTCAGTTCACATACTACTTGTGGCTGAAGAGTTTGAAAAATGGATCAGTTTTCTGGTCCATTTGCACTGCACTCTCTTACTTCTATATGGTAAGTTGGTTTTAGTCATATTCTTTTGGTAATCAATACTAATAATAGTGAAAGAGTTATATATCTTACTTGCTCTCTTACTGCATTGCTATTTCTGTTATCAAAATAGTCTATAGGGTGAAAAGGCCTAGTAAAAAACCAAGGGTCCTCTATAATAATTGAAATGGGTACATATATATTTGTACAAATAAAACCAACAATGGTCTCAGGCCCTGTATAATATAATCAACAAGTAGTATAATTTTTGTATGTATAAAAATAATCTCCAATAAAACATTATTTGTGTTGTAGGTATCAGCTTGGGGCGGATATGTGTTCATCATCAACTTGATCCCACTGCATGTCTTCCTACTATTGATCATGGGAAGGTTCTCCCAGCGGCTGTTCGTCAGCTACAGTGTGTTCTATATTGTAGGCCTGTTGATGTCAATGCAGATACCTTTTGTTGGCTTCCAGCCCATCCGGACTAGTGAACACATGGCTGCTTCAGGTAAGCTACAACTTTTTTTAATAAAAAAAAAAAAACATTGCTTCACACTAGGAATATCTCTTGTATCGTGGATGTGTTTACAAACATATAAACTCACATACACAAACAGCCAGACCCGGAACAACAACTTGTAGGTCATACAAATATTTGTTCCGTGCAGGAATCGACCCCACGACACGCAGTGCAGCAGTCAATAGCTTAACACTGCGCTAACCATAATCCATACCACATGTCAATTCATGAATTCTTGTTCACTTTAACCTACCTAGCAACCAGGTGGATTATGGCCCAATTCCTAACAAAAAGAGCAAGGTTATATTACCTTACGGTAATAATAACAACATTGACTATGAATCTTACCAGTTTTTTAAATAGAAGATAAGGGCCATACTAACTACTGCATTTACAGCATATGAGACATTCAGTTTTCCAATTTATGTGCTGTGCTGCAAACTCATTATGGTTGATAAAAGTACTAATCAACATAATTTTGATTACAAAACACACTTTTATTGAAGAACTCTAAAGCAAGTAATGTAACCATCTACAATTAGATAGGTACTATTAAGACTCAATTTAAAAAAAAAACAATTACTGATTAGAATGTGCATTTTTTATCATGCAATGTAAGGGTGTCGTAGTTTGGGGCACGCTACAATAGCGGCGGTAAGTCCCCTCTTTGAGGAGTGGCTTGAGAGGCGCCACGACGCCCTCACATTCCGCCCGACGCAAGTCCTCACCGGGCACGGTTGTTTCGGGAGGTTCCTGTTCCGGATAAGGCGGGAGGATACGCCAGGGTGTCACCATTGTGTGGATCGCCCTGGGGACACCGTGGAGCATACGGCGGAGATCTGCCCGGCTTGGGTAGAGCACCGCCGTGTCCTCGTAGCGGCGATCGGCGGCGATCTCTCTAGTCCGACCCTGATCCAGTGCAGCAGTGGGCAGCTCGCCGCCCGGTAATGACCAGGCCCGAGTCGACGCCGCGTCGTGTTTCACGCGCGCCGCAGAGATGTCAGCACATCGTGATGGGGTCCACTAAGATCGATGCCTCCTGGGTCAGGGTTGCGGGTTGTTTAAAAAAGTGTTAAAACTGTGGCCCTGGCGCACAGGCAAGTGAAGAAACACGGGTGGGTTTTAGTCAGTAAAAGTCTGACACGCGGCACGCCCTTCCGCTTCGCCCAGAGCGGGAGAGGTCATTTGATAATTTCCCATCCAGAAAAAAAGGGTGCCATAGTTGGCATGATTATTTACGTATATACTACTTTTTTTTCTAACAATAAGCTGATCTCTAATAGTATTTCTGGGATGGACGAAATTGTAAGGGAACATTTTTGCCATTTTGCTACTACTGGATAGTTTTTACAAACAACTATGCGTGGTAATTCGTAGTTCAAGGTGGGAAGATGGTGTTAGGTCAATAAGTAAACATCTGTAGGTATAGTATATGAGAGTTATCATCACAATTTCAGCCCAAAGACTTCCACTGCTGGACATAGGTCTCCTCTTATGAAGCATAAGTATAGGTAATGTTAATTATTATATAAACATTCAGGCTATTATAAAGCAATTACATGGAGATGGTAGGTTTAAATGACGAGTGACATGATGAATTTTATTAGGGTAATGCTTTTACTCAATGAATGTTCAAAATGTGTTAACATAAATACCATGAATTGTATGCTTGATAAGATTTAACTATGTATAAACGGATTTAACGATTCCAATTTTCTGGGTAATTGATTTTCCAATGCTGTTAATTTTTACAATAACCATTCGCAGCTTTAAAAAATTCAGGAAAATGATTACAATGTTGTATAATTTTTTATCGTCCTATATTTTTATGAGGTCATCCAATACTACATCAGATATGGAAATCTGAACATTACTCTGCAGTAAAATAATAAAAAAAGAGAGAGAGAGAGAGAGAGATAATAAATACTAGATAAAGGATGATATTGTCATCATCAGTAATCTTCTTCTAGCGTGCTTTATTGCCCCGATATACTTATTTAGGAAGTAAATATACCAAAGAAGATAATTTTTCTATGGGTACCTATAACGGTAGGTGCATGACTTATTCAGGCCCAATTTTTCACCACGGAGTAAATATACCGAAATGTTGATTCTTGTTTATGTAAAATTTCAAAATCTAGACGGAATCTCGTCTTAGTAATAATAAACAAGAAAATATTTTGATTCATACTAAGTTTAGAATATTCTAATAGATATGGGAATAGCCCCTCAGGACACACCTAAGTGTCGTCATTTGTGGAGGCTTTTAAAAGAGAGTCATAGAAAAGAGAGGTCAAAATGATAATAACATCGAAATACCTATTCCAATTTAATTTGTAGCTTGTACTGTAGGGTTCGCTCATGTAAGCTTGGGAACGAAGAAGGGACGTTTAGTGTATTTCTATTTAAACTCTGAACGACCCAGAGAGCCACAAATGCTACAATACAGTACAATTTAGTAAAAGTGCCTTTATATTTTGGGTGTGCAGCATATCATCCTCAATCATGACTACGCTTTGTGCGCTACGATTGATATACAATGCAGAGATTATCCTCTATGGATCAAAGGTTAACTTTTACCTACTCCCGTATAAAATATTCCGTAAACGTACTATTCTGATACAATCTGCGAGCTATTGATACAATTCATAAACAACTGTGGAACGCGAGATTTAAACAGATAGATATTTTTCAAATGTTCACAATTTCCTGCGTTTTGTGTGTTAGTGCCGCTCAAGGTGAATTAGAAATTTATCATTGAAGTGTAGCTGTTTAAATGACCGATCTGTCCCGATAGCACTAGCATAAATTGTGATATTATGATTCGTATTGTACAAATATGTTTCAGCATATGATTGAACTACATTAAATTAATTTCACTTTTTTTTTCGAAACATATTCGTGCGCATCGCGTGTTTCATAGATTTACGATCTTATAATAAACTAGCTGTTGCCCGCGACTCCGTCTGCGTGGACTCCAGTTTACAGCGCGTGGAGCTCAGTTGATATCAAATAAACGCCTTATAAAATAACGGGAGCAACTTATACGTCCGCGTTCGCTCTCGTTTTCGCAACATTTTTTGTTACTGCTCTGCTCCTGTTGGTCATAGCGGGATTATTATATAGCCTATGTCCTTTCTCAGGCTCTAGACTATCTGTGTACCGAATTTCATTACAGTCGGTTCAGTAGTTTTGGCGTGAAAGCTGGACAGGCAGACAGACAGAGATACTTTCGCATTTTTATTATTAGTATGGATAGTATGGATATATGAAAAATACGTAAATGTGTATAGTCACGAGGTGGTTTAAAACCTGCTGTGTATTTGCTCAACAACGCAATGAATGATGTTCAACTTTCAAATTGAAACCGATTGCTACTGATAGTGTGTTAAGCAATTACCTTGCGGGTGACCGCATCGCGATGTGTAACCCTAGAGTCATTTCACCAAGCCCAATAAATTGTATTAGGTTTCTGTTATTTCTATATACGTTCAGTTGTAAACTTGTAACCCAACCAAAGGAAATTGAAAAGGAAACATCAACTAACTACACATTGCTCTCACCAAACAATTAAACAAACACAAGGTTATTTGCCCCATAAAGTTTAGTTTAATTCAGACATTTCTTTCAGTTTAGCATGAAATGGCTGAGGCAGCACAAGTCGTAGGTATTAAGGCCATTCCCGTGGCTTTGACCTTGCAAGCCGGTGCTTTTTCTGTACTTCGCTATTATTGAACCGATGAAATAAATTGAACACCTTTTGTTGGTAACAAAAGGTGTTAGGTACTATGCCGTTGTCGCAAATTTTTTTTTTATCTTATTTGTTCGAGTCGCTGTCCGAATGCATAAACGGGAGGTGTATGGTCTATGTATAAATTAGTTATTGATAAATACGTTAAATTAGTAATTCACATGCGGGTATTATTTAAGTACATTTGCACCCTCGGTGTAGGTGTGAGATGGAACACCGGGGTGCTTTTTAGTCAGAAAAAGTCTGACACGCTCTTCCGCTCCGCCCAGAGCGGGAGAAGTCATTTGATGATTTCCCGTCCAGAAAAAAAGGTTCACCTCATATAGAGATGATGTGAACTGGCCACCGAGATCGTGAGAATAAAACAGCTTGTTGAATGTTGATATTCCAAAAGGTTCCAACAGAGTCTAGAATGTTCTAGTAGGGTCCATCGGAGTCTAGAATGTTCTCGCAACATCCATTTTGTTTTTGCCAGTCAACGAAAACCTCTCAGAGGACCTCTCTCCCATATGTGTGCATTTTATCCTTTTTAAGACGTTTAATTTATGTTGATTTCCTAAAGTGCTTCACAATTTACCAACGTTTAGTAAAAGCTATTACTGAGTAAATTTACTTGGAAAGTAATTTAAGATATGGGAAATGCGAAAATTTTCTATGCTGGTTAACTGTGAATGTAAGAAATAATTAAGATGTAAGACGCAGCGTAGGGAGGTCCCCAACAAGGTGGACCGATGACCTAGTGAAGGTTGCGGGAAGCCGATGGATGCGGGCAGCACAAGACCGGTCAGCGTGGAAAGGCTTGGGGGAGGCCTTTGTCCAGCAGTGGACATCTATAGGCTGAACAAGAAGAAGAAATAATTAAAGATAATTCGCTGTAAAATGGCGGTAAAGAACATTATAATCCCTCACAGGCCTCCTGCCTAATTGAGGACAACGAACTATAATTATTATGTGTCTAGTTATCTCATTATCAAAGTAAACTGAGTATTTACTTTAGTAAACATTATTTATTGTAATAACCTCAGCTCTTATGCGATCGTTGTGAAGAACACTAAAAAATGTTACCACATAATTATCGTATGTCGTGGAAGATCGCTTTAATTCCGTATGCCCATCTCCGTTCCACCATCGGACGACCCGTCGTACGGCGAGTTTCCACCCTTACGTTGTTAACACTACTACGATCCGGACGAAGCGTTTCGCCTCCTCCTTTATACCGCGTATATCAAGGGACTGGAACAACTTGCCGGCGGCGGTGTTTCCGTCGGACTACAATTTGAGTGTCTTCAAGGCTAGAGTGAATAGGCTCTTAATAAACTAGCACGCTTTACCACCAACGATCGCATCGCTGCTTACCATCAGGCGGGATTGCGGTCAAGCGCTGGTTTATAATATAATAATAATAAAAAAAAAGATACATCGCATTTAGCAAGCTCTATTTATGTTTCTATATTTTCAAACATTCTGATTCCTTCTGTACTGTGGGTACATGTACAGACACAGCCCAAATCCGAAACAACTATCCCCAAAATATTTAATCTGAGAATGAATCAAATTTGCGACCTGCAGTGAAGAATCCACTGCAGCAATCATGGCGATCCTAGCCAATGCTTCCATTTTTCAGACTAAGGGTTTTAGATCGGAAAGTAAACATAGCGAAGCGCAGTTTCTAATAGTAATATAGGCTGCTGTCCGCTTTGATGTTCCCCGATGTAAACAAATAAATTTAATATGATGATTCATTGTCAACAGGTGTGTTTGCGTTAGTGATGGCAATAGGTGCCATGAAGTACCTGCACAGCCTGAACCCCAAGGGTCAGTGGAAGCAGTTGCTCATCCTTGGTGGTTTGGCGGCCGCTGGTGCCGTGTTCTTAGCAGTTGTGCTACTCACGTATGCGGGCGTCATCGCGCCTTGGAGTGGAAGGTTAGTATCAAACTAATAATATAGTTGGTTATGCTACGCTACTGATATCGATGGGTGTTTGCGTCTGTCGGTGGGCAGATGACGTCAAATCACACCTCAGGCAGCGGGTCAGTTAGCGGTAATCCTGTAATACAATATTGTTAGGCATTTGGAATAAGGCTGTATTGATTTGTCTTTTGACTATAACGATAATAGGATTGAATGATAAATCAGTGTACGAAAAAGTGTCAGATCAATTCCTCATTAGAAGTGGATCGTAAATCAGGATTTGCGGTACATGACAGATTTTTTTTTTATTTAACATTATCCTATGATATACTACCTACTGAATATAGCTTTAGGATAAATCTATTTATCTTTTTCTGTTTTTCACCGTTTTGAAAGCAGTCGTGGTGATGAAATGCCTCTCAGGGTTCGAACCCACGACTAAAAATTCGAAATCGAAGATAGATTATAGCCCACTGAGGCACGATTACTGAAAGACTTCCAGTCTTTGTTCAATTCCACGTCATTAGAAATACAACACACTATTTAACCGTTTATGAATGAGAGGTTCTGCCATTTAGTTCCACACATTTTACGTAATTAACTTACAGTAGTCGTACTGTGTTATATAAACATGAGTTCAAGCACATTACATGTGTTATTTACTTTCAAACATGTGTTCGAGTTATGTTGAACGTGTTACGGGTCATTTACAGTTGTTGAACGTAGAACGATAATAAATCCATGTTTTATGGCTTGATAGGAACGTTCGTGTTTAGTTAGTGTGGTGTTGACCTGAATCTTTACAACTTTTGTTTTTTTTAATAGTAGGTATATAGAACGTGATGTTTTCTCTCCCGCTTCCCCGCGTGGCGCCCCGCATTCGCCGCCGCCGTCGTAGCTTCGTAGCGATAGCATCTTTGTTACAATTGTCTAAATAAAATTTAAACCCCGTGTTGTTATTACTGTTTCTGTGGAGATTTTGCTTTGTTAAGCTTTTTTTTTATTAAATTTGTTTTAGTTTTTTTTACATCGACTCGTTAGTGAAGCCTGTTGGTTGCGCCAATATTATATTTTAGTCCATATGTATCAATTTAATAGCAAAACGTCATGAGTAAAATGGCCTAGTATTATGACGCTTTATCACCAAAACGACCTTTTACAAGCATAAAAAAAAAAAATTGTTGACATAATTCTCATTTTTTGCAAACGGTACCGTCCGAATGACGTCACAGAGCGCGACTTATATCTGTATCTCTATTTCAGATTCTACTCGCTATGGGATACGACATACGCGAAGATCCACATTCCTATCATAGCGTCGGTGTCGGAGCACCAGCCCACCACATGGTCGTCGTTCTTCTTCGACCTGCACGTTCTCGTGTGCACCTTCCCCGTAGGATTGTGGTACTGCATCAAGAATATCAACGATGAGAGAGTTTTTGGTGAGAAACATTTTAACATTTCAGCAATTTGCAGGTGAACAATTTGATTTGATAACAGAACAGTGTGGCTACCATGAGTTTTCATTACGAGACTCGATAGTCGATATCGATCTCGTTTGACTCATCGATTGGCCCGCTTCAAGGTTGAGAACGCCAAACGCGGTTGATATCGACGATCGCGTCTCGTAATTAAAACTCATGGTAGCCACACTGTACGATAAAAGAAAACTGTCGCTAACTTTGTAACACTTTGTATGATATATGTGCAGACGACAGCACATCAAGCTACTACAATCTCTCAGATTTCTTTATTAGATTTTCAACTTTATCTATAAAGCATTAAGGCTCAAGGTTTATTGGGAATTATTGATAGTTTCGGGTAGATTGACCTGCTGTCGTCCGTACTTGTATTTTGAAAGTTGACTGTTTAATCAGTTTACTTCTGGCTTCTAAAGAAGCTGGATCATACACCATCCGACGGCGGATCCAATATCCGATCGCTAAATTAGCGTAGGAACTTTCGTATTATGTAAAATACCTAATAGAACTGACGAAACCGTAAATTCGGAGTTGATCTAGTTAATGAGTAAATCTTAATACCATAATCATTATCAACCTTTTATTGTCCCACTGCTGGGCACAGGTCTCCTCTCATACAGAGAAGGATTGAGAGTAATCACCACGCTTGCTCAATGCGGGTTGGCGATTTCAGACTTTAAAGTCCAGGTTTCCTCAAGATGTTTTCCTTCACCTTCAGTCATTGGTGTCCAAGATATACATAGAAAGTACATATAACTTTAGAAAAGTTACATTGGTACTTGCCTGACCTGGAATCGAACCCGCGCACTCATACTTGAGAGGCTGGTGTTTTAACCACTAGGCCACCACGACTACTTAATATGTCCATGCCTAATTAACCGTTGTATTTCAGTTGCCCTATACGCGTTAAGTGCGGTGTACTTCGCCGGAGTGATGGTGCGTCTCATGTTGACCCTGACGCCCGTTGTCTGCGTACTGTCTGGTATAGCCTTCTCCATCTTGTTGGACCTGGTGTTGAGGGAAGATGACCTGCCTGTACCTCAGGTTGATACTGAGGAGTCTAAGAGCTTGTATGATAAGGTAAGATGCTTAGTTATGCATGATACTGTTTCGGTCACTCGAACTTATGTCACATACCTAATTTTATAAATTTTTATTATGATACTGTTCCATAACAAAAAATATAAATATGATATAATAAAGATAAATATGAAATACTCTCAAAGAGAAATTCAGCGATTCGGAAGACTGCCTCCGTGGCGTAGCGGTAGCAAACGCGGCCGTTGCGCAAGGAGGCGCGGGTTTCATCCCCGCGCAGTACAAATATTTATATGCATGAATATGAATATTTGTACTGGTCTGGTTGTGCCTCGGAAAGCACGTTAAGCCGTTGGTCCCGGTTGCCATACGAACATCTAATGCCAGTCGTTACAGGTTGTTAGAGCCCTCAAAAGTCTAACAATTGGTCTAACTGCAATGCTCTTAGATACCGCCTTCTGGTGAAGCGACTGCCGTCTGACCTCCCCAGGTCAGACGGCAGTCGCTTCACGGAAAATATCGAAGCGGACCCCAGACTCCAATGCTGAAAAAACTGCGGATGCGACTGGGATTAACGCTGAGATGATGAGATGATGACTCTCTTCTCTTTGAGAGATTCAGATTAAGATATGTGGCTTTTGTTAGCTCTGACACATTTTTTTAAAATAAAAAGTTACATAACATTCTTGTGGCAACAAATTTTTATGTTGCTGGCATCCTGTCATACAATATCTGGGTAAAACCTGTTTACACAGTTACACAAAACTGGTTATGAGGACATATTCATGCTTTTTTTTTATAAATAATAATTAAAGGTCTGAAAAGCTCTAACATAGAAACCTTCCAACAGGCTGGCAAGCTAAAGAAGCGCACACACGAGCCCGCCACCCCTCCCGACTCGGGGCTCGGCATGAACGTGCGCTCAGTCACGCTGATACTGTTCATGATTCTCCTTATGTTGTTCTCTGTGCACTGCACCTGGGCCACCTCTAACGCTTACTCCAGCCCCAGTATCGTGCTCGCTAGCTACGGAAATGATGGGTAAGTATTAAATTACCACACTTTTATACTTTAATTAATTAATTAGTAATAATTTTTAATAGCTTTTCTTTCTTTCTTTTATAAAATAATATAACATCACGCTTGTACTGTCGTACTGTCCGAAGGGTAGGCATAAGTATGAATTCTCACATTTTGCCATATGTTTACGTCCCGTGTAGTAAGGGACAAGTCTCAATGCCATCAACCACATCCAGGACAAATCCAGACTCCGGTCTGTTACTAAGAAATTCTAGATGGAAAGACCCAATAACAAATTGCTTGACCCAAGAATTGAACCCAATTGAATGACATTTGACACAATATGCAAAGAGAGAGGCCTTTATAATCGGATGTAATTACGACACTTGACCGTAGACGACACTTAGAAAGAGATAAAAGTATGTGTGATAGAGACGATACCTAACTTCCTCGATCTAATCCATATCCATCTATACTAATATATAAAGCTGAAGAGTTGGTTTGCTTGAACGCGCTAATCTCAAGAACTACTGGTCCGATTTGAAAAATTCTTTTTGCCATTGATAGCCAATAAACCCAGGAAGGCTTTAGGCTATATAACATCACGCTGCGACTAATAGGAGCGGAGCATACCTAATTCCACGCGAACGAAGTCGCTGGCGGCCGCTAGTTTTAAATAAGTACTCGATGTTCAGTACCGTCCGCGTACTAATCTCATAGACTTCATATAATGACTAGTTTACATTCACCCTTGCCCGTCATTATTTAACTAACAAATACCGTCATGTCAACCCTTTCAGATCTCGTAAAATCCTAGACGACTTCAGGGAAGCTTACGGCTGGCTGTCGCAGAATACTGCTGAAGACGCGAGAGTTATGTCCTGGTGGGATTATGGTTATCAGGTAAGTCGTTTTGGCCTCGCGTTTAACTATTACTAATTTACCGATAAGGAATGGAGGTTTATTCAATTACTTGAGACATAATACGGAAATAAAAAACTGTATAATTGGCCATTTTATGTCAAAAAAATGCTGCGGGCAAGGAAGATTACCTTCTTCCTCATGATTATGAAAATTATGATGTTTAATGATGAATTATTTTATTTTGGAAGTAGGTTTGTGTAATAGCTTTTACACGTATACCATATTTTAAAAACATCGACCTCATCAGGTCGGCGTTTTCAAACTGACTAGCCTGAGAACAAAGGCCGAGACACATATAGAGGTATAGAGTCTCTTTTAAAGTCCAGACAAAATCTTGGTCTGAGCCGAGCGAGAGTCTTGATCATCGATGTCCGATATTTTATTTTGAGGAAATAATTACAGATTGAGAGGACCTATCCACTCAGTGTGCGCACTTGTCAAGTAATCGTCAGTTCAACTCAAAATATAAGCCCTTTTATTCATAAACGTTGCTTAAAATTAAGTAGTGAATAGCGAATGTTTAAACATACGTTTTTTACGTTTGCACGTCACTTAACTTTAATAATCGTGTATGAATGAACCCCTCAAACACTATTGTGTTTATTCATAAATGATGATTAATGTTAAGTGACGTGCAAACATCAAAAATGTGTGTTAACAGAGAAAGAACACCAATGTGTTACCAATCATTTGCAGAGGTTTATACAACGGGTATCAGGAATGGGCGGTCATGTTTAGGGGTTTGGTACAGACAATCAAACTGAAAGACTTTCTCAATGGAATTAACATCGTAATATAAAAAAAAAACCTGCTGTCTCAATACTTTTTTATTAATTGATGTTTGTTTTCGACAGCTGGTAAGAGTTTTATAAAAAAAAAAACAAACAAACACACACACACACACGCGCACCAACATGCATGCACACCTCACACGCACACACTCATGGAATTAATCGAATTTTGTTATGCATTACGGGAAGAGCAGAGCCTTCAACTACAGGAATTTCTATGCCTAAATAGACTCCTTGACATGTAATTTAAACCAAATTTATATGAAACTAACTTATTATTATTATTATAAAATTTCGTAGATCGCTGGAATGGGCAACCGCACAACGCTAGTCGACAATAACACTTGGAACAACTCCCATATCGCGTTGGTCGGGAAGGCCATGGCGAGTAACGAGACTGCGGCGTATGAAATAATGACGATGCTCGATGTGGACTATGTCCTGGTCATATTCGGAGGGGCTATAGGTTACTCTGGTGATGATATCAATAAGTTCATCTGGATGGTTCGTATCGCAGAGGGAGAGCATCCTAAGGATATTCATGTAAGTATTATCTTTTTTTATAGTCTTTAGAGGCCTATGGAACAGGGTGTAAAGCTGACTCATCCTCTATAGAAAAGGGAGGATCCTCCGACCAGAGGTTTGTTATTTTTGGTGGGCACTTGCCCAACGGTTGATGTTGGGAAGTTGTATATATCCTAGTTGCAAGGTAGACTTTGCTTGCGAGATTTAGAATCCGTGTGACGTCAGTATGCCACGTTGTTTTGAATGTGGCGCTTTGTACAAACGACAGCACATCAAGCTACTACAGTCTGTCAGATTTCCTTATTAGATTTTCAACTTTATCTTTAAAGTATTAAGGCTCAAGGTTGATTGGGAATATCTGACAGTTAGGTGTAGCTTGACCTGCTGTCGTCCGTACAAACCGCTACAAGTTCTTTATGTTTTCAGTATAGAGCAAAGATCTAAATTGATATTTATGTTATTTAATTTAAATGGTTCTTTAAGATGTGTTTGTTCGAGCTTAAATTTCAAATGAGTTGGACTAGTCAACCATAGATGAAAATTTGTCATTAAAAATTATTTTACTTTTATTCACTTTTATGTCCCTGCTCCGATAATGAAGTGCCGAGAGCTAGTTTTTCGAATTTGCTTACTTCTTAAATTAAACTTTGATTTACTTCTACAGGAAGCGGATTACTTCACTGAGAGAGGCGAATACAGAGTGGATTCAGAAGCGTCAAAAACTATGTTAAATTGTCTTATGTACAAACTATCATATTATAGGTATGTGACCTTAAAATATTATTATCTTCTCCACATATCTGCCATTTACCATCATTCAAAATCATTTCAGCAGTCATTATTTTTGTATTCATACTTTAAGTTTGTGATATCTGGAGGGTTTATTATTATTGGTTTTATACCAATCAAAATCAAATCAAAAGTCGTTTATCAAAATAAAAGTCATTATTAAAATTAGGCTGAGAATCAGCCCTTTTTGAACGTCAATATTACATAAGCCAGTCCCCCAAAACGCTCACCCATCGACACTTCCTAGGGCTTTCGCTGGGAAGAAGTGGCGGAACAAACTCCCCAGCAATGTCAGACAAATATGGAGATGGATGAATAGCGCTATTGCTTTTCAGATCGGCTTAATGATGGTTTTAATACATCATAGTATCATTAATCCATACTAATATTATAAATGCGAAAGTGTCTCTGTCTGTCTGTCCGGCTTTCACGCCAAAACTACTCATCCGATCGTAATGAAATTTGGTACACAGATAGTCTAGAGCCTGAGAAAGGACATAGGCTATATAACACCCCGCTATGACCAATAGGAGCAGAGCAGTAACAAAAAATGTTGCGAAAACGGGAGCTAACGCGGACGTACTACATATTGCTCCCATTATTTTAACAGGCGCTTATTTTATATTAACTGAGGAACTTATTTTATATTACGGGAATCACCGCACGCTGTAAACTGAAGTCCACGCGGACGAAGTCGCGGGCAACAGCTAGTACGGTATATTTTAATATTATTTTAAAGAATTCGTTAGGGTATCATTTAACCTTGATCTTTCTAGATACGACAGTGGCGGTAGTCCGCCGGGCTACGATAGAACGCGCGGCGCGCTGCCCGGCAACCGCGGCTTCAAGCTTACCTATCTAGAAGAGGCATACACTACGGAGCACTGGCTAGTAAGAATATACAGGTATGTTAACAATCTATGTATATTCAAATGTTTCAAATAGATTTTACCTCAAGTTAAACAAATATCAACTTTTTTTTAATACCAATTAAGTTGATTTTATTGTGACGAGCACTATAAGTTATAAAATTGTTTGAAGTTATAGCATAAACTGTACTTTATGGTGTAGGAATTAATGCAATTTTTGCATAAACTCATATTTCTTTCAATTCTTAACGATTATTTCGCAATATAATTTTAATCTGATAAACTGTAAGTTGAAAATTTTCCCTCGGCACGGTTGGCGTAGTGGTTAAATGTTTGACTGCTGCGCTGCGTGTCGCGGGTCTGATTCCCGCACGGAACAAATATTCGTATGACCTACAAGTAGTTCTTCTGGGTCTGGTTGTTTTGCGTGTGTGAGTTGTTTGTAAACGTACCTACCCAAGTCACAGGGGGGAAATTCCTAGTGTGACGCCATGATTTCTAAAAAAAAAAAGGATATTATTCTCTTTATGTGGCCTATGAGTCTGAATGTGCGCAAGACTTCTTTGTTGACAAGCTTTCTTTTTTACCCTTGCAGGGATAAAAGCATCATCATAAATAATTGTTTTTATATTTTCCAGAGTGAAAAAGCCAGATGAGTTCAACCGACCGCGCCTTCCGCTTGCAAAACGAACAATACCGACAAGCAACTCTATATCTAAAAAGGTATGACTAACGAAATTTTAACCTTTCAATATTAATTTACTAAAAAAAAAAATACTAATATTTTTGTGAATATTCAATATGTAAAGAAATCCCCGCCCGACACCCATAAGGATAATAAAGGTTA
Organism: Sesamia nonagrioides; assembly: GCA_017933935.1. NCBI lineage: Eukaryota > Metazoa > Arthropoda > Insecta > Lepidoptera > Noctuidae > Sesamia > Sesamia nonagrioides. The sequence goes on along the minus strand of JADWQK010001095.1, from coordinate 102,779 downwards.
GGTAAATACATGACCCAATAAAATATGAAATTTTACATAATCATCATAGCAACAATACTAATGAATTTTCAAATAATCTTTTTTTCCGCGAATTAATTCCAACTTCCCCAAAATTTGGTAATTTTTAAAAAAGTGACAACATTATTTTCGGCTTTATTATTATGAGCCTGCGCATGTATTGCCTACCGCACATGTATTAAGTTACGTCTTTTGCGAAATAAAATTTATTTTTTTAAGGGGATTTTTTTTAAAGTTAGCCCTTTGTATGCATTAGTCGAATCAGTTATCGATACCTAACAATACCTTCACGGATCGGACAGGGTTTTCTTTACATATTGTATATAATTCATTCTGCTGTTGGTTTGTACCTAATGTATACAAAACATTGATTATTGTATCCAAAAGACGGTACTTATCTCGCAATTCCTTCTGTAAGTCCTGTAACTCTAATTAACTTTTATAACCCATCCATAATGCTTCGGAATCAACCCACGTTACTAATAACTATGGTGTAATGACTAATTTTCTCCTATTTCAGCTCGCCTTAGGAGGCGGACCGATGGTATAGTACCTACCATTGTTGAGTTCTGTTTGACCGATGTATGTGGTTGTATGTAGCCTGAGCTTGTGTGACGTCATACATCTTCGCTTTACTGTCTTAATTTTCGCATTGTCATTATTTTGACGTTTATGAGTTTGCCAGGTCAAAATTATATGACCTATTTAGTATTGTCACATCAAAATTGCATGGTTTTGTTTTTAGCGGCATTGGCCATTTAGTTATATGAATATACGATCGATCAATTGATTGGTATTATTATAGTATTAAACCTTGTCTAGCTTATGGTCTGATTAAACAAATTTCCGTATTGATAAAAGTATCTTAGGACCGTATTTCAGAAACTAACTCATGATTTAAGCTTTACTTAAAACTAGTTTCAACCAATCAAATAGCTTCAAACGAAATTTAAGTAAAGCTTGAGTTTTGAGTGAGGTTCTGTAATACGGACATTAGATTTGAATACATCATTATTTGTTAGCTATATGTCGTTTAGTGTACCAATTACTTAATTTTATTTTTAGCTTATGACCATTTTTATTAGTTTTCCAGTAAAAATACAAGGTTTACTTATTATATAGGTATTATTTACAATTGAAAAAAAAAAATTGGTTGCCTGTAAAGTCGGGATACGGGCGAAAGGGTTACGTGACAACGACTTTGAGTGGTAAAATAATTTTAATGGGAATATTCATTCGACAAACTGACGAGCTGTTTTCGAGAATTCTGACTAAAATTGGAGATGGACTTAAACTAAGTGTCAATAACATCAAACTTATAGAATCAAACATATCCTTCCACATCATGTTTGCCTAGTAGCTCCGAAGAAGTTTCTTCTTTTTTTTTATGCACTTGCGTGCCTTTCACTTTTTATTTATGTCTGTCTCTCTCGCTCTTAGGCGGGCTAACCATGCCCGAGTGGAAGGGACGCGTGCCTCTCACTCGCTCTCATTGTGAGCGCATAACGTGAGCGGGCAGCGTAACGCAGTTTCTTGAAGTGTCATCCGGCAAACCAATTTATAAGACGTTGTTACGTCAAAAAAGATTGTTAATCTATCTTCCAGTAGTTATCGAACTTCTGATTTTTTTATACATTGAACCTTTGTCACGCCTTGTATAGGATTGCATGTGCAATGTGACTTCTGTTGGCTGCAGCGCTTATTCAAATAACGTATTATCATACTCATAGACATGAAATAAAATTTTCTCCCCATTTTTCTCCCCACAGACATCCAAAAGGCGAAAAGGCATGTTGAAAAACAAACCTACTATTGTGAAAGGCAAGAAGGCGGTCAGGTTGGAGTGACGCAGCGTACGGAGTCGCGAGCGCGCGCGCGACATCTCGCGTGTTCGTAGATAGTGTTCGCTGGTCAGTGGGGACGCGCCGTGTTTTGTACACAAACCTATTTGCCGGAATTGTATGGAGAACTTGAATGAAGCTATGCTTATAGATGAGGAGGTAAATAATAACCTCACGACTTAATTTCTGCGATCTTGTAGTACGCGTAAGGTTTCGTCTTTGAGTTGTTTGGCATAATAATTTTGATCTGTGTACAGATGACAGCATATCAAGCTCCTACAATCTGCCAGATTTCCTTATTGGATTTTCAACTTTTTCTCAAGGTTGATTGGGAATATCTGACAGTTTGGGGTAGCTTGAGCTGCTGTCGTCCGTACATTTAATTATGTGAATCGATAATACAGATATCTCGACCTTAGAAGTATTAAGTCTTCTAAGGACGAGCTATACAGACGACCTCGTGCTTCTAAGGTGTTAGTCGAATTCAGTTTTGGTTTTAAAACCAAAACTAAAAAAACAAAATACAAATACACTAAAAACACAAACCAAACAACTAAATATACTAAAAATACTATTAAACTAAATATACTATTATACTACACAGGACATTATTAATAATGTCCTGTGTAGTATAATAGTATATTTTATAACGAAAGCTTACGCGTATTTATTCCTCGTAACATTGAAGGCCTAAAGTTTGTGACAATAGATATTGAATATTATATTTTATTAGCGACTCGCGCGAAGTAGGGGACTGTTTCGTACGGGTGTTTTTGTTACGTCTAAGTTTAGTTTTAATGTATTTTCACGTAAACTTTACGGAATAATATATTATGTATTAACCATATCAAAATCCATTGCGTCGTTTAGAGCAACTTATTTTCCTATTTCATTTTTGAAAACGAAATATAAACTAAAATTGGCCTACTTTCCAAATTTCCTCGTTCAATATGATCAATACTAGATATGTTCAGACGACTTATACATACGACCTTATGCTTCTAAGGTCGAGGATAATATTCAATATTTTTGTGTGGTGATTTCTTCATACAATTTTAATATTGAAATTAGGTATGTGAACTATTTGTGTATGTGATTTGTAGGGTGTCTTACAAAACACGGAGCCAACACTGATGTTTTATAAACTAATGATGACTGATACCGATTATATATGTATTTTAGTCCATTAGATAAAAATGTTTCTAAAAAAGATTAATTTAGTTCGATCGATCACCGGGTAGATTGGTGTTTAAAATAAGTGTTGAGTTTGTTTAATGGACAATTTCGAAATGCAATAATTCAAATTTTATTAATATTACAGAAATAATAATATATTTCTTTATGCAAGAAGCTGTAAATATGCATCATTTACTCTTTATTTGAAATAACTTTCTTCTATTTCGGTATTCCTATATTTGATAACTTGTGTGGCAATACTGCGACGTACTTAGCGTGGTCGTGATCATATTGTATAGTGCATTGATGAATATTTCATTTGTGTATCAAGAGTAATTTAATTAAAAATGTGTTTAACTGACTAGATATACATACAGTTCTAATAGTATAATGTTCCTTGGTTTCCTGTGTGTTTCATTTTTCAATAATGTAGATTTGTTGTTAGTCGTAGTACATTTATTTCGATTCGATGTTACTGTCCCGTCAATTTTATTAGATTCAATAAATGTTTTAAGATAATGGCTGTTTACATAATTTTGTAGGCATCTACCTTTCAGTGGTGTATAAAGTTAAGCGTAGAATGACGCTACGATTCGTCGTGACGGAATCGCTCTGCTGTTGTGAAAGTTGCGCGGTATGTTCCCGACCTTGTAATAACAGAGTTAATCTGAGAAGAATTATATTTGTAATTGCTACGTCCATTTGTATAATAATTAAAATTATATTAGCGTTATCTGTTCTACGGACCATATGTCTTGCAATATGGCCGATGAATCATGGCGGGTTTGAACATAGGTTCTCCTAACTGTTGAGCATGTTCTCACACTCGCCTCGTGTTACCATTTGGTTTCTACAAACGTTATTGCGTAACCTTTTGCGCGAAGTTCAGAGTCGTCATGATTCTTCTCCCGTACCGTAATTTTTCACGTAATTTATAAAATTCTTCTAATAATAATTTTGCTTCACTAACTTCAGTACTTATCACAACTTAGTGTAACACATAGTTAAGAAGAGATGGAACCGTGTAATAAAGTTTTTTGGTATCTTGTTAGAAATATGTATTGTAATATAAATCTAACCAAAGTTTCAATCCATGTTGTAACTAGTTGAATGTTATATTTGTGAAGTTTTTGCATCTTGAAGTGTAGTGCACGACTGTTTTAAGAAAACACCGTCTTGAGGTTATGTTAAGAACTTGAATACACACTGTATTGCACTGTAGTGCACAGTGATGTCTCCTTTCACCACTTTTTAAATGTAAAAATGTTGAACGTTCCAGGTGGAACTATTAACTTTAACATAGTATACTGTATCAGCGTATTTTCTTGCATTACCCACAACAATAGCTACACTACACTTCCAGCTGTAACATAATCTGAACCCTGAAGTTCTCCAAAAAGGTCATACAAAATATAATTCTAAAGTGAATGATATAATTCTGTGGGTGTTATTGTGTTACGTATTTTTATTTTATTGTTGTCCATCAATTGTTTTGCATAATTGTAACAGAGTTTTATCGATCTGTAGATAAAGATTCATTGTGGTAACAATGTTCTTAATAAACGGATGGAGACGACAATTTTGGTTTTATTTTTAAACTACATTTTACCCTCTTAGAAGTCTAGAATATGTATTGTAATCGCTCGGGACTCACAATAGGCTATTTGACATATTTATAATTTCCATCTTGAATTACTTGGTTGCGGTTAAAAAGATCACTAAAAGTTTTTTTTTTTATTTTAAGTACGTATTTCGTAAGAAACACGCAAATAAAAATTCAAATAAGCCGCCGAAACGCTTTATTCAGCAATATGGCGTGGCGCTTTGTAAGTGACGTCACTACACTTTTAAACGATTTTCGTTTCCGCAGTGGTGTTCGTGTTTATCTGTTATTTATCAGCCAGAAAACAAAAAAATACCACAAATCGCTCCAAATATCGTTAAAAATCTTCTAAAAACGTGAGAACACATAGAACGACAACAAGTGTTTATGAACGTATGACGTCATCGTGACATTAGCCAATCCGGATCGTTTCACAATATTTGGCGCGAGAAACAAAATCCCATATTTTTGTGTTTCTGGATATATTAAATGTTATTATTTTTATTAAAACTCGTGTTAATGACATAAAGAACCCTCATTTTATGCATTTAAATCAAATAATCACAAAAATATTCATACTGTCAAGTAGCCTATTATTAACCTAATATACCTTCAATAAGTAGTTACAGCTCTCAATCTAATCATAAAAAAGACAAAAAAGTAAACAACACTCATTTTTCACAAACAAAATTTTAAAGACGTACGGACGACAGCAGGTCAAGCTACACGAAACTGTCAAATAACCCCCATCAACGTTGAGCCTTAGTGCTTTAGAAATAAAGTTGAGAATGTAATATAGAAAACTGATAGATTGTAGTAGTTTGTGTCTGTTCATAAACGTATTTTTTGTTTGACATCTTTCGAGTTCGTTAAGGTTTCGACAGCCTCTGTGGCGTAGCGGTAGCGAACGCGGCCGCTCCGCAACGAGGCGCTGGTTCGATCCCCGCGCAGTGCAAATATTTGTATATATGAATATTTGCACTAGTCTGGTCGTGCCTCGGAAAGCACGTTAAGCCGTTGGTCCCGGTTGCCATACGAACATCTAATGGCAGTCGTTGCGGGTTGTTGGAGCCCTCAAAAGTCCAACAATTGGTCTAACGGCAATGCTTCGATATCACCTTCGGGCTGTGTAGGTTAGACGGCAGTCGCCAAAACCAGCAGTTAGACTGGTAAAGCGGACCCCAGACTCCAAAGCTGAAAAAACTTCGGATGCGACTGAGATTAATGGTGAGATGATGATCTTTCGAGTTTGTTAAGGTGTCTTGTAAGGTTTGTCGTGAAAATATCTCTTTAAATGAAGCTAATAAAATCCCTACTAATATCTGTCTGTCTGTCTGTTACGCTTTCACTTCTAAACCCCTGAACTGATATTATTGAAATTTGGTGCAAACCTAGAGTTGACCTTGAGAAATCATCATCATCCCAGCGTTAATCCCAGTCGCATCCGAAGCCTTTTTCAGCTTTGGAGTCTGGGGTCCGCTTTACCAGTCCAACTGCTGATATGGCTAAACGTCGACATTTTCCGTGAAGCGACTGCCGTCTGACCTCCACAACCCGAAGGCGACATCGAAGCTTTGCAGTTAGACCAATTGTTTGGACTTTTGAGGGCTCCAACAACCCGTAACGGCTGCCACTAGATGTTTTGTATGGCAACCGGGACCAACGGCTTAACGTGCTTTCCGAGGCACGACCAGACCAGTGCAAATGTTCATATTCATGCATACAAACACTTGCACTGTGCGGGGATCGAACCCGCGCCACCTTGCATAGCGGCCGCGTCTGCTACCGCTACGCCACGGAGGCTGTCAACCGTGTGACCTTGAGAAATAACATAGGATAGTTTTGATTCCCGGACTTTTAATTGAAGAGTTCTCTTGGAAACGCGATATAACCGAACTTCACGCGGGCGAAGCCGCGGGGTGATAGCTAGCACAGGCGGTAAACGACAGGTGACAAATCGACAAATCTTTTCAAAATGAGTTAGTACCTAATAAATTTAACTAAATTATTTTTTTTTTTATTTTTTTTTTGTGTATTATAATTGATTTTAACTAAAATCAATTATAATACCCTGCATGGCGTGTAAGCCATGCAGGGTATACAAGGAGATGAGATGTTAAAAGTTTTACCTAAAGTAAAGTTTTGTCATCAATTGATTAATGTGCAGACATTATATTCCATGGGTGTGTTACGAATGCAAGGGGAAGATAACCATTCACCGTTGTTTACCTATAACTAGTCTGTTTTTGTGATATTTGCGAATGACTCAAAATGGGAATTTTTCTACAATCTGCTACGGTATCAGCCATAGCAAGTTGCTACGACATCGTAGCCTGTTGCAATTTGCTACGACATCGTAGCCTACTACGATCACCGACGATGTCGTGGCGACGTGGCATGTCCTACGACAATCGGCATTATGCTACGACATCGTAGCTTAGCTACGCCATAGAAACAGGAAGAATTTTCGTAGCGGTGCTACAAAAAAGCAGTTAGAAAAGGATTTAGAGGTTGTCTTTTTCTATACGTAGGTATGCATTTAGATCACACATTATGTATGCTTGAAATTACACATATTGCGTTTAATACTAACTTCTAAAAAGCTATGATTTTAGCGTTTTATCTCTGTCTCACTAGTAACTAGCTATGACCGTAATATCTCTTTTTTTCCAAATAAGTAAGTCCACTGCGTGGGTAATCCTGTTGAGGTTGAATTTGATTATTGTCTCTGGCAGCTAACTTTTATAAGCAAAAATATTTTAAGTTTGGAAGATTAGGGAGACAGGTAAAAATGTTTTATTGTTTTATGTGATCATTGTTTCAGTGTAGAATGGTTTTCGGTAGCATCGGGTGTAGTAAAAAATGTTGTAACTGAGTATGAATTAAATTATAAGATGTTTCTTTTATACAACAGTTTGTTTTTGATCTAGCTTAAATGGAAAATATATTGTGTGAATGATTTTTTAAGTGATTTATTTTATTTTGAAGTTTTACAAAAGGATCCCAAGAGGTACTGCATCCCACATACTTATTTCATCATTACAACAGGTTATGGGCCCAGAATGGGTGCAGTAGTAAGCTAGAAATTGAAAATGTGACTATTTGAAGAAGATATTGATTATGAGTTTGAGAGGGGAAGTTGAGAAAATGAAAATTTTGACAAAGAAACAAAAGAAGAGTGATTTTTCTAGAAGAACCAAATGATGGTGAAGAAAATGAGGTCTTTTTGAAAATTATATGGAGAGCTAAATGAAGACATTTTATGGAAATACCGGTGGAATACAATTTTGGTGAAAATAAAATATGTATATTAAAGGAAAAAGAAATTTATTTGGCAATATTATGTTGAAGATGGAATTCTAATTGGAAATAGTGGAAAAGGAATAAGATATCTGAAGGACTGGAAAAAGAATTAGAAGATTTAAATAATTATTGGAATTGATATAGAGGTTATAGAGAAAATTATTGGAAAATTTATGAGAAGTTTTACACTGAACAACGAATGAAGAATTTTGGATACGGCAACTTAAAAGAAAAAGCATTTCCGAATATTTTAATTGATGCACATCAAGAGGGGAAGAATATTAGTGTTGATGTGCATAATAGGAAATTGATGTGATGTGGAGGAGTTTTCTACTTTTGAAGAAGATCAAGAGGGGAAGAATATTATTGATGTGATGTGCTTAGTTATAGGCAATTAGTAGGGTCTTTATTATATTTGATAAATAAAATTAGAACAGATGTATTAGGGGTTTGTTGGTAGGTTTTACAAATAATAGAGATGAGTTGGGATCCTGCAAAATTGAAAGTTATGTATTCAAGGGTTGTGACATGTAACGAAAGTGTAAAGGTTAGTGATATTTATGAAATTGAAGGTTATGTAAAGGCTGCATTTTAGACAGGGAGTTTATTTTAGATAAGATGTTTTAGTAGTAGGGTTGAGGTTAGTTAGATGGTGTGTTTTCTAATAGTTTTTGAAGTTTTAGGTAGGGTATGTCTTTTTAATAGAGTAAAAGTTTTAGATGGGGTATGTTTTATAATAGAGCTGAAGTTTAGATAGGGTGTGTTTTGTAATAATTGAAGTTATAGATAGGGTGTTTTGTGATAGAATTGAAGTTATCGATAGGGAGTTTATGGGCAGGAAGACTGTCGGAGTTGTTGAAGTTATAGATAGGGTGTTTTGTGATAGAATTGAAGTTATAGATAGGGAGTTTGAAGTTAGATAGGGAGTTTGAAGTTAGATAGGGAGTTTGAAGTTAGATAGGGAGTTTGAAGTTAGATAGGGAGTTTGAAGTTAGATAGGGAGTTTGAAGTTAGATAGGGAGTTTGAAGTTAGATAGGGAGTTTGAAGTTAGATAGGGAGTTGTTGAAGTTTGAAGTTATCGATAGGAAGTTTGTCGAAGCTATAGATAGTGAGTTGAAGTTTATGGGTTTCTTTGTGTATTGAGGGGATTATAGGTTATGTATTGAAGTTGTTTAAAGAGAGTGTATTGAAATTAATGTTTGAAAGTTATGTCTTAGGATGATTTTAAATTTTACTTTGAGATAATAATAAAATTCAGAGGGGATGTTGAGGTTGAATTTGATTATTGTCTCTGGCAGCTAACTTTTATAAGCAAAAATATTTTAAGTTTGGAAGATTAGGGAGACAGGTAAAAATGTTTTATTGTTTTATGTGATCATTGTTTCAGTGTAGAATGGTTTTCGGTAGCATCGGGTGTAGTAAAAAATGTTGTAACTGAGTATGAATTAAATTATAAGATGTTTCTTTTATACAACAGTTTGTTTTTGATCTAGCTTAAATGGAAAATTAAAACTAACTACCTACCAACCTACCTACCTACCTACCTACTAACTACTACTAACTATTAGCTTAAATGGAATTATTTTTTAAGTGATTTATTTTATTTTGAAGTTTTACAAAAGGATCCCAAGAGGTACTGCATCCCACATACTTATTTCATCATTACAACAAATCCAACCGCTTGTCGGTTGATTGTGACTCCTCAGTCAGTGATGAGTGAGAGGGAGGCTAACAGATTCATTGAGTGTCATACGAATAAGGCCTGCCCCATGGCGCCCCTACGGTCTATACGCCGTGTCGGATGCCGCCTTAGTTTTTCCGACAAAACCATGCCGTATACAAAACTAAGGAAGCCACGCCATTGTTGCCGCCAGTACGCGCTTGAATGTAGTGAAGTTGAATGATCTCCTGCCGTGCGTTGCCGCCAGATGGCGCTGGTACTAAGTGTACCAAGATCTTGGTCTTCTCCTCTTGTGGATGATACTTCTGACAGCAGACATTTTGCCTACATTAACGCCAAGAGTATGTAAGTACAATAGGAGTAGAAAATAAAAAGGAATTGACAAAACCTTCACCATATATTTATTAATAAAGACAATCTAAAAGATCACGTAATAGTCATTGTCTTAAAAAATTAGTTACCCTAATAAATTTATCAATATATATATAATAGAGATTAATTTTATTACTTATTGTTTCAAGGATATGCGAAGTTGTGAAGAGTCGCCCAGCACGGTAGGGTACAGGACTCGAGTTAAGTCGTTGTTCTTACGAATCATCACATTGATCGAATATAACAATGAATCTATTCATACATACACTTACATCTTCCAATGATTACCTACGTCAGTTTAATCTAAATGCTTAATAAATTTTTGGCCTAATGTGTCTACGCGAAGAATTGTGCTAATCTAGAAAGGTGTCTACATTTTTTTCCATAGTATTTTCAAAGACTTGTAATTTACAGAATTTTCAAAATCACAACACAGAGTGTAATATCAATTATCGTGCGTTTGGCACGTGTACATTAATCGTCTACAGTTATATTACAAGTACGTATTAAGTACGTAGTACACCGAGGCGGAGCGGCGGTAACGGCGCCCAACTACCCCCCCCCTCCCCTCTCCGTAACTGCCCCCGCGCCGCGCCGCGCCGCTCGCGCGCTTGATACAAAATTAGAAGAATATAATATCCATTTAGACTTACAAAATATTAATACTATAGTAACATTTTATGTGTTGACACAAATACAGAAGTACTTACATTTACACTATGTGCCAGGACTACAGAGTAGAAACAAGAGTTGGATTACAAGAACATTTAAGCGAACATAACATTGGTATTTAATATTACAAACACTTAGTACTTATACTTAATTAGCGCTGTATTCGTTGGTGATTCATTGTGTTACATTATTTTGTAATACGTTTCCCTCACATTATTAGACTCTTCAGACAATTGACTTTTTGTTATTGTTTTTACGATATTCTGTTAATGTATTTATAATAATGTTGTTGATGTTTATTTTGTGATTTTTAATACTATAGACGTTCCTAATTTTAAAAGAAAAAACATGAAAAAATAACGTCTTTTTGGTTTTCATTAAACCTCTAATTTTATTTTCTAAGAATTATTTTATTTTATGAAACGAAAACAACATAAAACAAAACACGACAGTATGATCCGCACATCGATTCTGACCTGGCAGAACGGATAGTGGACCAATAAATGCAATTTCCAGTGCTTTTAGATATTAAAACGAAAATAAATTAAGAAAATAGTATAAAAATTAAAATTGTAAGGCACTTCTATATTTAAGTTGAAATAAGTTTTGTTTAAATCGTCAATCTTATGTATTAATTTTAATACTTAGCATCTGAGTGCACATTTCTATTAGAATACAGCGACATTTCCTATTGAACGCTAGGGGGCGCTCGCAGCGGGCGCTCTACATAACATCGATGCTCTAATTTACATAGGTTACATTTGGTTAAGGGTATCGTCATAAAGCTATACCCTGACTAGTATGACTGGGCACGTGGAATGGGTTAGTGACACCATAATTACACTACTAACAGTTAATAAATAATGAAAGGAAGAATAGTTAGGTATCTACTTTTACTCGAAATAAACGAAGTGATTCTGAATTTAGAAAGTACCTTTCAGTCTTAATAGCTATGAATATTGTTAAGAATTAGTTCTGGAGGGACTTGTCTTTAATAGATTGCATTACGACGTAGATCTATCTCCGGGAGCGTTAAGTTTATTTTGGAAAAATAGTCAGTATTTACACGATAATTATGTATGACTTACTTTTTATTTTTTTAAGAAAATAACTCTGTACGCTCTGAATATCGAGAAATGAATAAAGTCGTCGGTCTATTCAAAAAAGTCGGTCTAAATTTATTAATTTTATTATAAGGACATATGGCACTTTGTTACGTAATTTATGAATCCTAAAACTGTGACTCGCTTAAACCTTTACGTTCGGGGTGTCAGTGAAGCTTTGCCTTAGTCTAAATAAAACACGTCTATTTAATTTAATATATCTGTCACCTTATATTTCGTTCTAGTTACGATGTACCTATTTTAAATAATTTACAACTATCAATTTGGCAGAAGATTGGCACATTGAGTTAGAAAGTATAGAATTAACATCACCATTAGAAAATTTTGTCTAATTTGTTAAGATAGATTAACACAACCAAATAATCACACAAGTTAGTGATTTACAAATACTATGCGTCACAACATTTTTAACAACCAGTTGATACTCGACACATCCAGTTCAAATAATACGCATGTACACTTAGGCCGAACTCTGTTCAGGACATCAGGTACTCGTGGAAGCAAAACGAATACTTTTCCAGAAGATATAAAAAAATACATTACATCTTTAGGTATATCTGCGTTGTAAGATAACATGTCTGCGCTATATCGCACTGAGGCGTACCTACCTATCCGCTGAGTATTGTGTACTATTATGTATTTACCATGGACGTACCCGGGGGAGGCAGCTGCCCCCCCCCCCTGGAAATCTCGCAGAACATGTATGAACTCCCCTAATTACTAAACAAAGTATAAACAAGAACTTATCTCTGACTTTTAAATACACCACGCAGTAGAAACTAACAAAATGTACGGCGTAATTGCCAAAAAACCGCGTGCGACTATAGAGCACAAAGATTACCCACTCTAAAAATTAGACTTGCCGCCTAGGGGTGACTTGCCTTCCCCTAGGCCTGAATTGCCCCTCCCCCCCAGGCCAGAAGCTGGGTACGGCCATGGTATTTACAGAGTACCTATATTACCAATTAATGGTAGTAATTTAAAATATGTAATGTATGTTAAAATCTCAGTACAGACCACCATCGCAATATGCACGCAGTTCTAACATAACTCTGTGATTAATGTATTTAAATATATCAAGCTTCTTTTACAATATGGCGTGTCGCACGCGTTTTAAAAGATATTGTTAAAATTTAATCTAAGGAAGAATTTGTTAATAACATTGTTTAAATAAAATTCAAGATTAATTGTTATAACATGTCTTTTACGAGGAATTCCGCCCCAAAATTAATTTAAACGTTAGAAATATCGGAAGACAATAACAGAGTAGTCTAAGAAACATCACAACCACGAAGTATTTGTCACTTGAGAAACAAGTTGTACTTTGAGAGCAGAGCAGCGGAGTATGAGTGGATATATAGTAGGTACCGAACGCCAGGCAACTTGAGACATTCGCTAATATAATTTTGAGCAACAATTATTATTGCCCGGTTTGTACCATCAAATAATAGACAGAATATACGATGAAACAATAAACCATAAATACATATAGGTATATCACAACACGTAGGTACACGTAGACACATTTACATGACATTTTTATAGACAAAAATGTTCACATTAAAATAAATTAACTAGATATACATTGTCAAGTATTAAATAATGGCATATTATTCAGAACGATCAACAAGGAACTAGGTAATAATATTATCAACATAAAATAGAGCACATTTGAGCATTCAATAATATTTGTGTAAAAAAATATTAGGTATCCCTCCATTTTTTTTTCGATTTCCGCGAGCAATTTAGAATCAAGTGGAAATATGCTTTAAGTATAATAATATAATTTAATTTACATCTAATAAGTGACGGATATCAATTCATTGTTTAGTTTCGATGAATCAAAGGTATCAATCAGTTTTGTGCTTCCACTTGGTTACACATGCTCACGGACCAAATCTAAACGTGTGAATATTTGTCTAAGTGCATAGATCAACATCGATATGTGACTAGTAGGTACGGATGTTGAATTGAATTCTGTTGTCTTAATATTATGCTAACTACAACAGAGTAATGACTGAATTCCAAAGTGCAACAACATAAAATTGTCTAATACGACTAGAAAAATAAATAGAAACGAATAACTACAAAATTAACAATGTAATGAGCAAACAAGCAAATGTAACAACGAGCTGAGCTCGTGATAAAAACGAAACGGTCAATTGAAACGAGGTAGTGTAGTTACTACACGAATATGTTATCACACGTGTATCATAGTGGTAATACTTATATAGATCAGTATCTCGATGAGCTCGCGCCTCGATGGAACCGCGGCGTTACGCGCACTACTTGTTCTATCATTATGTACAACATCACACTTGCAAGTCACATTTAGAAGTCTGTCATATAAAAACTTTACGAAGAGCTACCTATTTATGTATCAATCGTTATACAAAATATCTTTATGCGATCTCTCAAAGCTTAGCATTACGTGAATTTCGAAAGTTTAATTTTTCTATAGGTATTTGTCCAAAGCTAATTGTTCTCTAGCTACTAGATACTACGTCGCTCTTTCTAGGTCACTTTTAATTTAATCTATATTATCTATTTCGTTATCATAATAAATGCTTAAACGATTCAGCATTTAGTCCTCATCCGAGCGAGTCACTCACGGTGTTTCGCTGTGGGGCGGGTGCGCGTGCGCGGTAGTTAGCTACAAGTTGAGTCGTTAGTGTGACAGCCGGACAGCCGGACAGTCGGACAGCCGGACAACCGGACAGTCGGACAGCCGGACAGCCGGCTAGTCACGGACCACGCGGCTGGGATGAGTGAGCAAGGAGTCGGTTACTGAGCGGGCGGTTTACTTTGGTATTCAGCTGTCGCGTGGGATCTGTCATCGGATCTTTCGACCTTTTCATAAGGCTTTTCGAGTTTTGGCCGTTTTGGCTCGGCGTCGAGTGGCCGGTGCGACTTCATGTGTGCGCTACGACTTTTTACTTTGTTAAATACTCTGAAACATAACAGGGTACACTATTAGAAATAGCAACACAAGAAACAAATCAAAGAAGCGATAGAAAAACAAACGAATGATATAAAAACTTATAAGCATTACTCCAGATAAAGCAAGCGTGAAGCGTTAGTATTAGAGAAAACTTATATACATACAACATTAAGACACAAACCCTTTTACATATTAATCCTACGATAAGTACGACAAATAAATAAGATAACAACCTCATAAGCAATGGACATAAATTCACTGTTTAAAAATACAATGAAAATACATTATAATAATTATATTTACATGAATGACTGTCAATAACATAATCTATCCACTGTAGCCTTAACATACAACTACTCTAACTGTCCCGTTTAACGTTTGAATTTGTATTTTAGTGGTTTAATGGCACGTAAGATATAGTATAAATAGTCCACAACACTTTCTTGAATTTTGCTAATTTTAGTCTAACAAAATATATTTCTTAATAATATTTCAATGAAGAATACGTGCTTTTGAATTTAGGCACCGTGGATGCTTGGCACAAAGTACATTTTTTGGCAAAGTACGCCCTTAAACTATTTAAACTAACTATAATGAATAGATGTTATATAATAGTATAAATAAATAATTAGTTTAAATACGAAGTTTGGCAAACATCAGTTGACGTGGAACTAACATCAATATCTGAGAGTTGGGCGCTGGCCCGAGACTGCCGCCGAACTGAACACTTGTACACGTCGACGATTTACGATATTACACAACTAGTGCCGTATTCACTGAGCCGTAGTTCTATCGTTTAACTTAATTTTAACACATATCCGTCCATTCAGTTAGTTACTATGAAGCTGTAAATATTTCTCTTAATACGTAATGCATGCACAAAAGGCAATTTAGGTGAAACGTAACGTGATTAGTGAGAGTTTGTAAATAGATATCTAAAGATAGTTCTAATGGTATTGATAGTTCTAATGGTATTGATAGTTCTAATGGTATTGATAGTTCTAATGGTATTGATAGTTCTAATGGTATTGATAGTTCTAATGGTATTGATAGTTCTAATGGTATTGATAGTTCTAATGGTATTGATAGTTCTAATGGTATTGATAGTTCTAATGGTATTGATAGTTCTAATGGTATTGATACGTTTTGGCACGGGTTATAGTTTCAGGAAGTTGATGTTCCACGTAAATTGCGTTTGCGCAGTTCGCTGTATGTCGATATTGTAAGCGGTATGCAGACGTGATCCGCGTATCGGAACTTACTTCCCGCATATCTTGCAAGGGAACTCCTCGGTATCGAAGGTCGCCGTGGAGGATGGGCACGCGGAGGTGCCGGGCGCGCTATACTGGCCTACAGAACCCTGGATGTAGATAAGTCGCGTGTATTAAGATCCGTCAAGCATTCGGTGTTCACTCATCAGATAGCCGGAAGACAAAGTGTTGTAGCCCAGAGTGAATGGCGTTGCTTACTTGTGTAGAAACCTGCTGATCCATGGTCCAGCTCCGTAAGTACAGCGGTTTGTAATCTTTCGTGAGTTTCTTCCAGAAGTAATAGAATTGTATACATTGTTTCGAGTCTTTTGTTCTTACCTGGGAAAAAGTTAGGCAGAATTTAAGTTTAGCTATTTGTTGCTATTTTCCAAATACTGGTTCTTGAATAATATTTTGAGGTGAAATGTGGTTACTTACCAGCTGCGAAATTCGGTAAAAATTCTTATCGTAATGACCTAGTCCAGCTAGGAAGGCTTCGACCTCGTCGGTGGTCCAGCGCGACTCGTGCTGTTGGGGCGCGGCGGGGCGCGTCATGAGGCTGAGCGTGGCCGCGCGGATGTCTCCGCCGCACTCGCCGAGCGTCTGCAGCGCGAACTCCCGCGTGTGCCCGCCTACGGGCATCGCGGCGCACATGGACATCTCCATAAACATTCTCACTGGAATAGATAAATAGTTCGTTCAATAATCCATCACCTAAATTTAAGGTAGTGTTATAAGGAGGCAACGTTATTTCTAAAGGGAAAAAATGATCCGATTACTTTTTTTTAGTTGCTTTACTATTCTCAACTGACAGAAACTTCTTCTAATGACATTAAAGTTTAGGGCAGCGGCCATGGGAGTACCCAGCTTCTGGCCTAAGGAAGAGGGGGGGGGGGGGACAAGTCAGGTCTAAACGGTGGCAAGTCAGGCCTGGGGGGGCAAGTCAGGTCTCGGGGGCGCAAGTCAAATTTTTAGAGTGATTGCACGCGGATTTTTTGGGAATTATACCGTACATTTTGTCAGTGTCTATGTGGTTTATTTAAAAGTTAGAGATAAGTCCTCGTTAATATTTTGTTTAGTAATTAGGGGAGTTCATACATGTTTTGCGAGATTTCCAGGGGGAGAGGGGGGGGGGGGGCAACTACCCTTTCCTGCCCCTCTTCCCCCTGGGTACGCCTATGGCAGTGGCTAATAAAGTAATGATCTTAACATTATATTCGTTTGTGAAGCTGAAATGAGCGTACCTTCATTATCGTCTAGGGCATCGTTGATGCCAGGGTCCCATAGAAGCTGTTCCGGCACACGATGTAGGTCTATACGATCATTACACAGCGCGGGCAGGTCGGCCTGGAAGTCGCGACCGATGTTGATCTGTGGATGTCGAGGCTCTTCTAGTTGAGCAAGAACATCGGTTTGCGTGGCTGCTATACCTGAAAAGAAAAAAGAGTTATTAAAAGGCCTGAAGATTTTCAATGCTGATGTCGGGTGAAGTTAATCTAACTTTTCCAAGAATTTTCTCCGTCTAACACTGCCAAAGGTCTTGTAAGTAGGCTGCCATTTGCCATGAAGAGAATCATTGATAGGTATCACTTTTGTCATTAAACGTAATTGTTATAAGGTGTTAGCAACAAGTCCTTGTTGTGCAACTATTTACCTGCTGTGGTTTCTATAAGCAGCCCTGATCCTTCTCGGTCCGGAGGCAGTAATGGTGGAGGCGTGTAATGACTTGAGGTGCGTCGCATGCGAGACCGGAACGGGCCAGCCGGAGAAGCTCGACGTTTACGTCTCTGAGGGGACGCAGGCACACTACTTGGACTCAGAAATACTGCTGGCACTGAATCTCGACCCTCTACACACACCTAAGGAATAGATGAAAAAAATAAGGTATCTCACATAATAAACGTGGGTAAATAATTTGATGTCGGTATCTTTACTTGAAGTGAGTCGTGCTGCCATTGTTGCAGGGGCGAAATAGTAGATGAAGCCATTCGACTGTGTCGACGTAAAGGCCGCTGATGTGAGAAGTCTCGAGGACTGCTCGATAATAGTGGATCTTCAGAGTTAAGCATAATCCTGCGCGGTGTTGGAGAAGGTTCTAGCGCGTACGCATCTAATGATCGACACTCTTCTGGCAACACTTCTTCTAAAGCTTCCTCCACCTTAGAAAAATAACGGAAATTACATTGGAGTTAAAAGTAAAAAAATATCATTAACATTAAAATAGTAATTACCTCTTCTTGACTAGACATTGTGGCAGTGAAAAAGGCAGCAGAAAGTGGCGACGACGCACGCGGTGCATGTTGACCTGGCGAGTGAGCACCATGGGAAGCTGGAGGCGTTGGGTACGCCATTCCCGGTGATGGCTCGGCATGATTCGAATAGCTACTTGGCGATGCAGCTGTGAACGACAATCCTGGAGAACCATTTGTAGAGTAGGACAGTCCGGGTGAGTTGGCAGCGTATCCCATTCCTGGCGAAGGAACCGGTGATCCTCCATGGCATGCGCCGAAGTCTGCAAGTGATTCTGGTAGCGGTGAATTAAGGACCGCAGCAAGCCGTCGATTGGAAGGAAATGTTACAGGCGATCGCTCTCGAATAGATGCTGCTACAGTAGCATAGTCTTCCAGTGAGGCGAGTTCTTCTAATTGGTCGTGAGTTGCGGTAAATTGAAAAGTGTCTTCGTTTAGTGCTGGCGAAAAGTAGCCATCATCTGAATTAAAGGAAACTCCAAATAATTCTGGCCGGAAAGTGAAATCTTGTTGCGGCGGTGAATGTCCGGGATCTGATGCTGATCGTTTTACAGCCTGTCGACAAACGTGGGGATTATTATCTCCATTAAAAGCATATAATAAATGCGCAATCCGAAAGAGTATTCTCACCTTAGTGTTCCCCTTCTTTAACAACTCTATAAGGGTAGAATCTCTTTGTGCAGCACAGATGTTAGTTGCTGCGTTTGAGGCGACAGTGACGACGGGCGGTGCCCGAGGGGAGACGAAATGCGATGATGTGGCAACCGGAGACGCAGGCGAAGCTACTGAAGTCCGGATGTTAGACAGTGGTGGAGGAGCCGGCGCTACGAACCCTGTGCGGGATGCTACTGAGTCCGTACTTGTACCTGTAAACAATAAAGAGTTGATAGTTTCTGCTTTTTTTGATGAGTATCGGTTAGTTTTTGTTGTACACTCGAACCTGTAGATGGTGTGGAAGAAACAGTAGCACCTCGGCGACTTATGATTTTCTCTTCTATAAGCGCTCGAACGGATACCGAAGCAGTTTGTAAAGGTGGTCCCGTTGACTCTTTCTTATCAAGTTTTTTGCTGTCAGAATCCTGAAACAATTCACCAGGATCATTCTATTTTTTTCATTATTTAGGTCGGATTAGTTCTAAAAAGAAATGTGAGGTTTATTAATACTAGCTTTCCGCCCGCGGCTTCGCCCGCGTGGAGTTCAAGAGAACTCTTCAAAAGTCCGGAATCAAAATTATCCTATGTTATTTCTCAAGGTCAACTCTATCTTTGAACCAAATTTCAATAAAATCAGTTCAGTGGTTTAGACGTGAAAGCGTAACAGACAGACAGACAGAGTTACTTTCGCATTTATAATATTAAGTAGGGATTACCTTTTTGAAGTATCCGCCATGCAATCGCATGTGTCCGTTTAGAGCTGGTATGTTTTTAAACTTCCGATGGCAGAGGTTACATTCTACTGGCTTGACATCGCTGGCTCGCGCGGCGCTGGACGCGGCGCCACTGCCCGCACCGCTCGACGTCCCGCTAGCACTCGCACCACTTGCGGATTTCTGATTGCTTTGCTGCGTCTGTGAAATTCACGATGACTTTTGAAAAGTTCAAAAGACTTTAGAACCTATTACGTACTTCGTAATTTCAAGATATAAACTTTCGATCTTCGTTAGCTCGTTAATATTCCGAGTTAATTAATGGATTCTGATGGACGCTGCGTAATCCCTGACGGTTATAAGGAAATTGGTAATTACAGGTCAATTCGGAACCTTAAATAGAGGAAAATATGGTGCTATCTTTTGGTTAGAGCATTAATAGTGAATAATGCTGGTTACGGTAATATTTATGTGCGAAATTTTTCGTACAAAGCGCAACTGGAGCGCAGTGCAGTTATTCATTCACGTAGAATTTTAATTAGTTGCGGATTTCCGTCGCACCGCGTTGGCGTCCGACGCGTCGCGCGCCAACTCGTAAATTATATCTGATAAAATATTTTAATGTCGGAATTATTCTATTTACGAACATTAGCATTCGAGTTTGTTCTATACGCGCAGTTAGGAGCACGATTACGGCAATATTTTTGAAAACTTAAAATAACACGATCTTACTACGTCTATTGTTTATGGTCGGAAAAAGGAAGTGAATGCCTTAAATTATCATTCAAAAATCGCTTAAATGTTTAAGTAGAACCCAATTTCAGAGGAACAGAAGGTGAGCAAGCTTAATGGCATTACGGATGGGTTAGGGCTGGCACCCGAAAGTTTCCGGCACTATTGTCGTCTTGAAAGCAATAATACTTGAACGATACCCCTGGGCCCTAACTGGCACAGTTTGAGCAGGTGAGGGTAGACGATTGTTAAACAACTTACTCCCTTAAAAGTCTTGAAGACTTATTGTTTAAACTTGAAACATATCATAATCCTCGTTCACTTGATGCGAGCTTAGCTTTAAGTACCCATAGAGCTAGAGAATGTACTCTTTGTGGCAGGCACGAAGAGTACTTTCTTTTGAACTCAATTATATTGCGGTGTTAAAAGTCACTTTTTGCGCTGTGCCCGTGACTTCGTTCGTTTACATGTCGGAAAACTATTTGATTTTTCTGCAGAAACCTAATTCGTCGCAAAATAAAAGTAAATTTAAAGGAATAGAGAGTGTTTGCACACATTAAGTACGGACGACAGTAGGTGAAGCTACCCGAAACTCTTAAACATTCCCAATCAACCTGGAGCCGTAACGCTTTAGAGATAAAGTTGTAAATCTAATAAAGAAATTTGATAGATTGGTAGTAGCTTGATGTGCTGTCGTATTTACTAAAATATTTCCCGCGAATCTGGCTAATCTCCGTTAAGACTGGCCAACGTAACCAGTCGTATTATTTCCAAAAATATTTTTTTTTAATCCTGTTGGTATGTTACAATTGGTTAATATCTTTAATAGTTCCATAAAAAATTACTGTGTGATACCTTAAAATCTTAATAAACAAAATATCTCTAATCTAATTCGGTCAGCGACTGTTCTTATTGGCCACAGTTCGTTAGTCTCGTTAACGATACCTGCTCCATAATTAATTGAGCAAAAGCCTAATTAATACCCGTAATACAAATAACCAATTATGAACGAGACACTTATTGCGTTTCGGACTACTAAACATAAAGCCAATTAATATAAGTACAGATGAAAAGGAATATTTTATTATTATGCTCAGAACGTAATTCATTAGCCGTCCATGAAACCAACGCCGTACCTTATTTTCTTAGTTGGAACGGTCGCTGAAGGTAATTTTTATATTACAAGCATTCGTGCGCAAGGGCGAGTTTCTATCACGTCTGTGTTTGCGATTTATTTAGAAAAAAATGGAGGGTAAAGCGCACTAGTTTATTATGAGTCTATTCAATCTAGCCTTGAAGGCATTTAAATTATAAACTGAAAGGCCTCCTCCTTGTGAGAGTGAGTGGCTCGTAATTCACCCAACAGCTTGAATTAGAAGACATTTGACATCTGCAAACTATTAACTAAAGACGTTTTTTTTTTAAATAATTATAAACTAGTGCTTGATCGCAATCCCGCCTGACGGTAAGCAGAGATGCAATAGTTGATGGTAAAGCGCACTGGTTTATTAATCCTATTCACACAAAAAAGAAGCTGAGTGAATAGGGAGGAAAGTTGAGCGAGGTGATGCAATGTTAAACTCTACAACACGACTAATGATGTTGCGCTAGAGGAAGATTGATCTGGAGACCCTCCACGACCAAGGACCAACTCACGACACTACAACATTTGGCGCATCGTACTCGGCACGCATCGCAACACTGCAGATCAGACCTGTCCTCCGTACGGCTTCACCAGACATCATGCCGGAACACGACGAATCGCTTGGCGGCAAGACTTTGTCTGGTGGGTGGTAACTTCTGTCGGCAGCCGATGTTATGGCCTACCACCGAGGACTAATGTCTAATAACTAATGTCGTTTAAATAAATAAATAAAGATACTATGTATACTACACAGTAGTACAACTATACTTACAGGTCAGTGAAAGTATACACATAAACATAGGTACGTAGTATTTATTAAATCATATATCACTAGATACCTATGTATAATAAAAACGATATATGCTATCATGTTATTATTCATCATGTTATTATTCATATTCTACCGAAACCATTGATAAAATATTAAACAGATACGATATATTCTAACAAACTGACCAAAAAAAATGTGCCGAATACAGCAGCAGCACACATGCATATTTTTATACGGTACAGTGTGAGTGAGATGGGGCGCAATCTAAAGCATAGAGAAGAAAAAGATGGCTAGTGTTTGTCGTTTGCGCTGTTAGTGTTTGTCGTTTGTTTTTACGAGTGTATCGAGAGTGACTAAAGCGAGATACAGGACTTACTTCCTTTTGTACGCTTCATTTTTAGTGCGCTAGTGACATATCTACTTTAGTTTAATATTTTATCAATGACCGAAATATAATCACTTTCACGAGAACTGACATACTTCAACGATAAAAAATCTTAACGAAAACAATAACCTGAATTAATCCAACGAGACAGAGAAACATCGCATAAATATAAAGGAATGTCTTCTATTTCAATTGAAATGACAATTTTCGTTAAAAAGGGTAGACATAACAAATAATAAAGTATCTATAGAGGAATGCCGTACATTCCATAGGGTTGTACGTCTGCAGTTAGCAATTTTAAAGATCATAATATTGTGAAGAAGAATTCACCATTGTTCAAAAATCAGAGGGGCGATTCCCGTTTTTTTAAGAACATTTGAGTTATGCGGTGTACTTAATTGGGTAAAATACAGATGCGACAGCCTCCGTGGCGTAGCGGTAGCGAACGCGGTCGCTGCGCAAGGAGGCTCGGGTTCGATCCCCGTGCCGTGTAAATATTTACATGCATGAATATGAATATTTGCCCTGGTCTGGCCGTTGCTCCCGGTTAATATATAATGGCAGTCGTTACGGGTTGTTGGAGCCCTCAAAAGTCCAACAATTGGTCAACTTGCAATGCTTCGATATTGCCTTGGGGTTGTGGAGGTCAGACGGCAGTCGCTTCATGGACAATATCGAAGTTTAGCCAAAATCAGCAATTGCTGATTTTGGCTCCGCTCCGCCAAGGTCCGCTTTACCAGTCTAATTAGACTGGTAAAGCGGACCTCAGACTCCAAAGCTGAAAAAGCTTCGGATGCGACTGGGATTAACGTTGAGATGATGACTTAATTGGGTAAAATCAAATCCTGTTGTTGGTGTGAACAGTAGTAAAGATATATAGTAAGTAGGTTTTGATTTCAATAGTTCAAAAACAAGTTGCTAAGAATGCCAATATTTCGGATATGAAAAGCAATCCTTCAACATGATTCTGATTGTAATTCATAGTGAAAAAAAAAAAACCGCAATTTGGGTGCTGATTTCAGTCTGAATGTTTTCTCTGTTCTTTTTAAGTATACTTCTATTTTTCCGTCATTTTGGACCAGTTTTTGATGTCGGTTTTCACCGAGGTGAGATTACGACTAGATTTTGAATGATTTAAAAACGGGAACTTGCATTCAGATTAAAAAAAGAACGTTATTTTTTAATATTAGTACCTATCTTGTAACCGATTTGCAGTATGTCATGCTGTTAAGAATACACAATATGTAAAGAAAACCCTGGTCGACCCATAAGGATAATAAAGGTTGGGTAAGCACATGACCAATTATAATATAAAATTTTACGTAATCATCATAGTAACAATACTAATGAATTTTGAAATAATCTTTTTTTCCGCAAATTAATTCCAACTTCCCCGAAATTTGGTGTTTTTTAAAAAGTGACAACACCATTTTGACGGTATTATTATGAGCGATGCGACCACGTGCCGCGTGCCCTGCCCCCCGTCGCCCGCGAATGGATTGCCTACCGCACATGTATTAAGTTACCTCTTTTTGCGAAATATTTTTTTTGAGGGATTTGTTTTTTTTTAAGTTTAGCCCGGCTTTGTAGGCATTAGTAGAATCAGTTATAGATACCTAAAAACACCTTCACGGATCGAACAGGGTTTTCTTTACATACTGTATGTAACACAATGGAATGTTAGTTATATTCAGGCTACTCAGCCTTCCAGCTTGACTACTCAAATAACACAGGCTTACATTGGCAACGGTTATAGCGTAAAACTTTACAAACTAATATTGCGAACATTTGGTTTTATTGCCACGAATACGAAATACACGAAAACTCTAAACTAGGATTCAACCACTTAAACTAAACACATTGGGACCCGTACTAATGACGTCACAGTTGTCAGGGTTGCCACGCACAAACAAAGCGCTGTATTATGTCTTCATTTGTACAGATAAACGCTTTTTGTCACGTGACTAATAACGGTACAGAGGACATATGTTAAAAGTGGGTCGTGGAGCGTAATTTATTTGATTTGAAGCTTTTTTCGCGGCAGCAGCCCTAACGCGCCATTAGGACTGGCTCGTTAGGTTAATGTGGAGGTGAGAGCAGATGTTCTGTAGAGCTGGCTGTAGCGTTTTTGCTATACATCATACGAACTGCAGTTGGCTCTAGTGTTGTGCTTTTTTGGTCTCAACCGTTCTCTCGTTATTGTTGCGCAGCTCGCAAATGGTACCTAATTTCACAAAAAAAAAAAATGCACTGCTTTTTGCATCTTATCTTGCAGATATACATAATATATGATTTAGAAATTAACTGTTACATTTGCGTTTTACATTCCGTGAAATGTTGGTATAAACACGTAGCATACTCTCAAAAACTGAAATGAGCTTTAGTTCATAATCATATTAGACCTGGATTCATTAGGACCTCTTTTAAGATACCAGAGATGTCAGCACATCGTGACGGGGTCCACGAAGACCGACGCCTCCTGGGTCAGGGTTGCGGGTTGCGGGTTGGTTAAACAAGAAACCGTGGCCCTGGCCGTCTCACAGGCAAGTGAAGAAACACGGGTGGGTTTTAGTCAGTAAAAGTCTGACACGCTTCCGCTCCGCCCAGAGCGGGAGAAGTCATTTGATGATTTCCCATCCCAACAAAAAAAAAAGACATACAACATAAATTCAATAAGGTTTAAAGTCGCACTTGAAAAAATAATAAAAATTACCATACCTTTTGAATTGGCCTACTGATAGGTTTAGTAAATGAGTGTGCTTGAAAAAGCTCCGTTATCCAATTATCCATATCTGCACTTGAATCCACGATTGTACCAAGTCGTCCCACGCAAATACCCAACACATGACCCGGTCACTGCTGCCGCCGAAATTTTCGACCTAACACAAATTACTTAGCGTTGAGACTATGATGTTCATCTCATGGGACTCGGACACAAAATGATGATACAATGTATGGGAAAGATATTGAAGAGATGACCCCTCGATTAATTTCCAAGCTCGCGAATCGAGATAACTGCCCAGAGCATTAATAAAAGCAGCGCAGTTTGTATGAAGACCAATTTGCATATGCTTAATAGAACACTCTATTTGGACTAAAACATTATTATTTTCTTGTACGTATATTAATTTTATTCAATTATGAATAGGAGTGAAAAATTATAAAATTACTTTTATAGGCGAGATGTTATTTAAAATAAACTGCCTTAATTCTACTAATTTCACTCGAAATTATAGCTTGTAAAATAAAACAGAATAATAGTAGGTAGAGTAGTTTTCATTAAAGTTTTATTGTTGAGTGTTTATTGTTGATATAATTTTATTGCAAGTGCTTTTATACGAATGAAATTAGGTATTAGGACAATGAAAACTTTGATATGCTTGCAATTAAGTTGTCTTTATCTCCAAATGTTATTGTCATTACTGTGATTTTGCTTGAGTCCCTCTTAAAGCATACAAAGAAATTATCTAGTAGGACAAGGTTTACTATTTCATTATTATTTATTTTGCTGGTTTGTGATAAATCACTTTTTATTACAGAAAATGTTTCATAGACGTTCTTAAACAACTTACAAAGACGCGGAGTGTGTCAGAATAACTCAACTCTATTGTTAGAAGTCGTGTGAAAAATTAAAAATGCTGATTTTTGGAAGCCAACAAATAAGGGTCACGTAAAGTCTGGCATTCAAGTTGAGGGGTGAGTAGGCCACGTGGCGCAGAGGTCACAGGTCACTACGCATTAAAAAAGGTCTTAAGTTTATACTTTTTATAATGGGGTACTTTTAAGTTTTTTGTCTTTTAATTAAATAATTTCATTGTTTGTGTTCCTTTCGCTGTTAAAATGTACAGTCTCAACATTATTACCTACCGTTATTACGAAACGTAATTGTATTTAGCGAGTTTGCAAACGTTAAATTACAGCTCGCATTTGAGGGTTACCAAAACAAATATGTCAAAGAAAAACATACTTCAAAAGATATTTCTTTGAAAGAGAAATGTATTTTCGCGACATTTGATCCGTCTGAGACCGGCTTGAGTTTAGTAAACAGCTTAAGAATATATTTTTTATAGACTGTCGGAGGTAGTATTAGAAAACCATCTATAACATGTGCTTTAAGTTGATGTTACGCTTAGAAGACAGAAGGAGTCACGTAAGTGCTACGTTAGGTATACGTCTTCAATTATGCATCGGGACGTTTATCGGCGCGGAGAGGGCCGCACCTGCGTCGTTGTCACCCTACATTATTAATGGAGCCAGTCGAGCGGGATCGCGACGTCGGCCTAAAACAATGACACCGTCTTTATAAACGATCCCTTTTCTAGCTAAAACTTATGAATTATTGTTGGATAACACTCCTGAAGGGCTGCCACTGTTTATAATCAACGTACGTATTCCGGTTAATCCAAATAGTGTTTAATACACTTCAAATTGATAAAATGTAACAAGTATGCCTAAATAAATTTAAAAGTAACATCTGACGCGGGAATCTTAAATCCAATTTCACTCTTGAGTTTCTTTTTTCCGCTCCCATTAAAAGTCACAGAAATTAATATATAAAAGTTTTGTAGGGTAAATGTTAAAGATACTTTTTTATTTTCAATATTGGCGATTGTATCTCGGGCGAAACTTTGACGTATTCTTACATCAGAGGGGTGAAAAAATCAAAAGTCCACGAGATATTCAAGCAGATGACAGCTGAAAAAGAATCGAATTTGGAACGGAGTTGGTGGTATGTACAAAGATGTAGAATTCGATAAGAGACAGCGACGAATTCTTTTGGGACATGGTTTGAGACGAGGACACACTGACGCTTTGTTCTCTAAAATACTCACGTGACATTGTGTCGAGTTTTTAGATTTTATTATCGTTATTTGTCTTCGAACAACTGAAGGAAAATTGCGGGGTGAAAAGTGGATTACAGCGTTACCTGCTTTTTGTAGAATTTATATGAGTGCGTCGAAAATATACCTATATCAAATTAAATTGTAACCAAATATTATATTAGGTTAGTGTGCATGAAAGCAATAGTTTTAAAAGGCTGATTAGCGAAATGCCTGTAGCGGTATACATTTTCGCTTCCTAAAACTTTAAGTAGATCACGGGAAATAACTATTTCAAAATATTGTAATTGTAATATGATTCTGGGTTACGTAATTACTGAGCATGACACGACAAATACTAATCATTAATGAATCAGCAACGGGAGAGAACATGGTAACACTGCCACATTTTTATAGAGAGAAAAGCTAGGTACTTGTGTATCTTTTGTTCTCAAATAGAAACTACCACAATTAAAGTAAATTTTGATACCGTCCTGCTCTAAAGCAAGA
Organism: Sesamia nonagrioides; assembly: GCA_017933935.1. Taxonomy (NCBI): domain Eukaryota; kingdom Metazoa; phylum Arthropoda; class Insecta; order Lepidoptera; family Noctuidae; genus Sesamia; species Sesamia nonagrioides. Next base: position 74,818 of record JADWQK010001095.1, on the reverse strand, counting down.
TTTTCATGTTTTAAAAATATAAAGTACGGCTTACATAGTGTGTTACAACCTCATGCAGGCACGAAGGTAAGAAAATGACTAGCTCCTTAGAAGCAGCAAATGCAATTTGCGGTCCGCGTCAAAAATTGCAGCGGTGGCGAGCCCAATCTTCACTTATTGAGCGCTTTGCCCAGTGAGGCAGCTAAATAAGTTTTGACCGCGCCGAAAATTGGTTTCTATTGAAAATTCCCGCGTATTTTTGAAAAATGAGTTCTTATTCTGTATGGCGGCAGTTTACTAACGAAGGAGGTATGTTTGTAGTGTTATGTTATTTCGTGGAATGTGAATACTGAGGGTAGTTTTAAAAGTAGAAGAGCTCGAATGATGTTGTTAACATCTACTTTTATGAGCTCTAGCGTGGTGGGAAGTTAAGTGAATATAGTCAATAATTATAATAAGACGTTAATAATATAAAAGCTACACTAGCACACACACACATTAATTTTAAAAGTTTTCAGTCCATTTATTAACATTGAAACCACCTACACTTATTTATACCACTAAAAAGAAAATTAAAATCAAATATAACCCTCGCACGGAGCTCTATAGAGTTGTAACAGTAACGAACCCGCCACGCTTACGTCAGGGCTGTCAGTTATTCAATAACTGTATTCAATTTGGAAATTCCAGCAACCAAATAATGTTTCACTACTCAATACAACGCGATTTTAATATTAGTTCACAGGAATAGAATGTTCTTTAATGAACTTGTAAAAAAAAGGCGAATGTCAAAATATACAATATGTTAAGAAAACCCTGTCCGACCCGTAAGGATAGTAAAGGTTAGGTAAACACATGACCAAATAACATATGAAATTTTACATAATCATCATAGTAACAATACTAGTGAATTTTGAAATAATATTTTTTTCCCGCGAATTAATTCCAACTTCCCCAAAATTTGGTTATTTTTAAAAAGTGACAACATTATTTTTGACGGTATAATTCCGAGCGAATACCAATGCGACCGCGTGCCGCGTGCCCTGCCCCTCTTCGCCCGCGCCTGTATGACCTACCGCACATGTTTTAAGTTACCTCTTTATGCGAAATAATATTTATTATTTTAGGGGGATTTATTTTTTTTAAGTTTAGCCCGGCTTTGTAGGCATTAGTAGAATCAGTTATCGCTACCTAACAATACCTTCACGGATCGGACAGGGTTTTCTTTACATATTGTATAAAATATACTCCTTTTATGATTGTGGTTATTAAGTGACTATGTGGTGAGGCTTTTACATTAATAAGAAAAACTTAGAATTTGTTACTTGTGTTACATGCTTAATACCTTACGTAATTGACCATAATATATGCCCTTTGTATTGCCCAGTCTACTCAGCGGCATCGGAGTTAAGGACTCACTACTTCAGCTTAATAAGTTTGATACTATATATAACAATACATCTGCTCGGTAAAGCACCTTTGACGCGTCATACATACGGAAAGGGTGGATTTGTTTTACTTGTGCATATAACACTGTTTCCTTTATGGCACAGCGTCGATAAATCATCAAAACGTGTTCGTCTATAGATTAACAGCTTCCATAAATTAACCGTAAGGTACAGACGAGTGACCTTGACATACGCACAGCGGCAATACCGTAGTTTTTCACGGAAAGAAAAAAGGCCGGTCATGCGGAGTACCACCTACTAAATAGATCATGGATACGATTGTAAGTTTCAAGTTACAAAATATCACCACAGATACAGAACAACAAGAGAATAAACAAAAACTTTTACCATCTAAAAGAGAGTAAAAGAGATTGCAGCAAAGGTTTTAATTTTGAATTGGCTGTTTACGGGCAAATGGACTCTCTATATTAATCGAGTTTACGTAACAAACAGGTCTTTGTGCGCCGCCCCTAACACTGCAATGTAATTTCACCCAATGGCACGGATCTAAGAAATACGATTTATAAGCTTTTGTTTCTAGAATGTTAAGGCAGGTTTAGATGACAAGTTGTGCGTTTAGCAAAGTCTATTGGCTATTAGCCAGACTTCTAGAGCGTGGTCTCGAGTTCGTTTACCAGTTGCCATGTCAGGCAAAGTGTTTTTGTAGTTTTTTATTTGAAATTCCCAATAGCGACTTCAAGTTTGGAACTGTGCCGAGGCAATAGAAATAGGCACATTTGTAACTTGAAGTTTCGGAATTTAATAATAATCACTGAAACGTACAATCGTACTTGTAACTTTGCCTAAAGTTAAAGGTGTTTAAGTAAGTGAGATTCATGGAATTCTTGAAAAGCTTCATACAATAATATGTACAACCAAATCGATGTTTCTAATAATACCTGTAGGAAACAAATCCCGGCTAACACACAACACAAAAGCATGTATTTATCCTCCATCACATACAGATGATACAATTAAGCTAGACGGCTGAGACAAAATAAACCACACACACATATACATGGATCACCGACGTCAATGTCAAGCGCCAAACCTGTTCTATTACAACTGTGTGCAACTGGCCCATAATTACGCCTGACGTATCGAGCTCACTGCTACCTAACCCCCAAGCGATGTGTTCCTGACACAGCAAACCCATTGTTATTAACACAAATCGATCCCAGACGAAATTCGAGAGGCTATCGAGTTGTACTGGGAAAATGCCTACGTGATCTCCGATATTGAAGGCTTTATTAATATTAAACAACCAAATGATTGTAGACCTTATTGAAAAGGAATAAAGTTTGGAATTAAATAGTTTCCTTGTAATAAAGTTGAAAAGTGGTAAACCGCGAAACCTACGCGATCGGATTACTGTTAAAGCGAAGTTGCTTTGTTTTTTGTTCACTGAGTAATTCTTTTATTTTTGGAAACACATATTAACTTAGTTGGTTCAATTATCTTGAACTAATAGTAAATTTTGCACTGTAACATTGGAGCTATTATTACGATGTTGATGATATTATTTTACAAACACTTTTCTACAAAATCTATTATTGTGTATGTTAATAGTAAGATCAGCTAGTGACGTACGAAACTCCACGTTAAACCACGCACTTTTCTATGTTTTAAACTAATGCTTGATCGCGAACCCCCATGATGGTAAGTAGTGATGCAATCATTAATGGTAAAGTGCGATAGTTTATTAAGAGCCTATATGTTATTTTACGTCATCATTTTAGTCGAAAGACGTCCACTGTTGGACGTATGCCTCCCCTAAACACCCCCACTTCTAACGATCCTGTTTCGCGGATCGAGAATACCTTAGGTATACCCGTCTAAGGTATTTTATGTACGGATAGAAAATTCGATTGTTGGATCCTCCCCAGCTTATCAAGGAATGCTAGCAACGTCTGGTGTTGCTGACAAAAATCACAGAGGGTACCAAGCTTACCGACGACCTCGCTCCGTACATAATGCTCTGTGCATATTGGTATAAATAGATTAGGTAGGATTTCACAGAATAATGCAGCATTTTGTAACTGAATTGGTGAGAAATGTTTGAATTCTTGTTCCGATAAATACGCCATTGAATATTATGTAAACATTTATAGTATTGCATTTAAAACCTCCCGAATTTCGTTTGTGGGCAATTAATTGTTGAAAAGCTTTTAAGTATGTGGAATATTTGATGTATCACACAAAAAGTATTCAGAGGAATAGATGTCGGTTTCAATATCCAGGGGGTCTATGCCCTACTCCGAAGTGATACATTAGAATGATAGGACCGGAGAGGCACACGGGTGAACCAAATATTGTTGTCCTACTACGAAATAGTCGTTATGCTACAATTTTAATGAAATATTCATTTCCACATTTTAAACGAAAATAAAACTTAACGCAATTGTAATACTTTATTAAATTTTATAAATAAAATAATAACTTCGTGGTAAGAAGCGACCGCACATTCGGCCGATACGATAAACCACCACTTCGAAGTAGAACCCCAGTTAAAATAAATTAGATAAAAAATATTGTAAAAAATATTCATCTACATAAACTCTTTGAGAAATGACGTATGTATATTTGAATTGTTGCCTGCCTTTTTGAATTGTTAGTAGGTACTTAGCTAATATTAATTCAATACTGTAGCCGTTCTAATATGTTTTTTTTGACAGTCGTTATCGGCAGTTGAAGCTTAAAAGGCTGATAACTTCACTGCCAATGGGTAGGTATAGTAGTTAGTTCACGTAAAAAAAAATGGTATACATCTGGTTATACTGGAAATCGATACTAAAATAGCTGGGAAAAGGCTTAGGGTACATTAAAAACACTTACAACTTTAAATCAATTTAGCAGCTCGATATTTTCAATGAAAGCTACTCCATATAAACAACATAAATACGGTCGTTAAATACACAGGTATTCAATAATGAAGCAACCGCTTTACACTGAAAGCCTTTGTCAATGCTGTGAGGGATATCCGTGGAATACACTGGACCGCTCGTAATTATGTGTCGGTGTGGAAGCGGCTTTACTGCTTCCTGCTTGTGACGTCGAATCAGGGTTCCGATCAAAGTGAGAGCTTTTAATAAACTCCACCGACGCATACCTGCAATGTCTATTTAACGTTGACCCCCTGCTGTCAAAGCCCTCAAACGAAATTAATGTAAACTAAACCTCTTAACCGTATTACGAGGGACCATTTTCGAATGGTCGCGGGCGATGTATCGAAATTTCTGTTTTAATTATTATTTGTGTGATTATATTTTTGTTATTGGTTTAAAGTAAGTTTTTTGCATGTTAAATCAACGAATAATCCGTCTGCGTAGTTTTAATGAGTGCGCGGATTAATTATATTTGCTATGTGTTTATTTTGATGCATTCGTTTTGTGGAATGTAGCGGTATTTTGTTTGTCGGAAGTATATTTTAAATTAATCGTATGCTTGCGTAGTTAGATAGGTGAAATATTTGTTTAGTCGGATTTATTTGTTAATGTTTCGTGCAGAATACTATATGTTATCATCACTTATTTTTAACAAAACAGAATGCATGTACGATTTAATTTAATTACATAACTCTCATAATTTGCATTGAAGTGCTATTCCGAAATTGATTCCTAATAAGTTGCATATTTTTTCGATCATATTTTTAAAGTGCACAAAAATAAGTAATCCTTCTTTAAAACACTGAAAGCGTTAAAAACCATTAAAAATAACGCATAATGTTTTCTATGATTATGTAATTGTTAATGGGGAACAGGTGTCATTCCGATATAATCCCAATAAGTGACCAGTACGTCTAAAAAAAAAATTCTCATTGGAAAGTTCTCACCGTAACTGCTATTCAAATAGCCCTCTACAGGAGTGCGAAATGTTACCGAATCTAGTTCGATACAATGCGATAAAACCGGTTATAGCCGGTTCAAACTAAAGCCCTCGAATCGGTCTATGGGACAAGAACAGGTGGACGCGCGATGTATGCGGGACCGTATTCGCAAACCCTCTACCACAAGACATCATTGGTTGTTAGTTAGATTAAATTGGGGTGTAAGATGTGGGGATTTTTAAGTATTATGAAGCTACTAGCTTTCCGCCCACGGCTTCGCCCGCGGGGATTTCGGTTATATCGCGCTTTTTAGATTTCCCTCGGGAATATCAAATTTTTCCGGGATAAAAGGTAGCCTATGTCCTTTCTCAGGGTCTAAAGATTGTCTGTGCCACATTTCATCAAAATCGGTTGAGAGGTTTAAGCGGGAAAGCGTAACAGACAGACAGACAGTTACTTCCGCATTTATATTATTAGTATGGATTAGTTGGACGTTTTATATTGGAGCATAGTAATAGTGGTTTCTAACAGTTTTGGGTAAATTTAACTTTCGTATTAAAGCTGTGAAACACAGGCTTTGTCATGGTCAGAATTCTTCTCACGAATTCTAAAGTCGTAATTTAACCTAAGAATCTACGAGTAAATGGTTTGTAGCACAGAAATCGTATCTAAATGATGGTAGGGGTGAGGCCGCGGGTCCGCGACCGCACCTGAATTATTAAACCCTTACAAAGGTTGATGAATGGCCGATGGAACCCACCGGCCGGTGGCGCCGGCGCGGCGATTCGCACTCCGATCCGCGATGTATTGCAATTTGCATAAGAATCCCAGCCACCCTACTTCTCACGGTCCACTTACATTGTTTTCATAATAGAAATACTCACTAGGATTAATAATTCTACTTGGATTGCATTTAATAATACTCAATTATGTTCTAGTTGCAGCTTTGAAGTTTCAACGGTTAATTATGGCAACCAAATATTAGTTTTCAAATTCTTAAAATATTCAGCTCAGTTATTATTAAAATCGAAACCGAAGTGTCTTTTAATTAAAAACCAGCACTCTGATACTCTCTCTCTTCTTTAACTCTTAGCTTCTATAATATAATGGCAAGAGCACATTATCGAATACATAATTTCATGTTAGTCGATTATTTTTGCTGACCGCAGATAGGTACAATATTGTTGAACGAAGTTTCAATTATTTTGGGTTGTTATTTACCTGTGTTGGTAAACGAAAAATGTTTTGACGGGCGTTTTGTTGAATAAAATATCTCGTTATATGTGTGTTCGAGGTTCTAAAAATATTTGAGCGAAACGCAAATGAATGATTTACTAACAAAAATGATTTGAGAGATTTTGAAGTAGTTTTAGAATATACTACTATTTATAACAATGATACAATTTAAATAATAGGATGTATTTACAGTGGCCTCCAAAAATTACCTCACATTAGTACGAGCACGAGGCACGAACGAGTCAGAATAATATTTTTTTTATACATCAATCTGATTTGTCGAACACATTGGGATTCAAAAGTCTAACAACAGAACATTACGTACACTGCCTAAGATATTACTTTACTAAAATACCAGTAAAAGATTAGAACTGTGTCCAATAAGCAAGGATTGATATAATCTTGTTGGCGAACTAGATCCTGTACAACAATGCAATGTCTACGACCAAGTTATAAATGGTTTACCCGAGACTTATAAGTACACATATACTTTAACATATGTATGTACATTGTACATATGTGTACTTAGATAAATGTGTGCGGTGGTTACTTAACGATACACAATTTACAACGTGGGCTGAATTGTTGTACAATTCCTTCATAGGATTTACTGCTGTGTCCGCTACGAAACTTCGTAGAAGTTCGTGGTGGACTACGTAGCGTAGCACTATTGTTACACGCTACGCCGTAGCCTGTTTTGTTTTCGCCCAGATGTGTTATTGTTTGGCGTGCGTTGTTAGTTACGGCGGTCAATGTACGATGAAAGTTATTTGAGACGAGGAAGGCCGTAACTGTCCTTCTTCGGGAATTGGTCTTTTTGTTATAACGCTTGCCGGGCTATTGTTACGGTCCGTTGCTAAAACAAACAGGGCGATTAACGAGTTTCTACTCTTCGTTTATATTTTAGTAATTACTTCAGTTTAGAGTTGAGGCAGATAAACAAATAGGATATTAAAGTCCTTTTAAAATAAAATGCTAATGAACCACGGGTTGGTAATGAGAAAAAATTAACGCTTGAGATGTTTTGAAGATGACGACGGCACTTGAAGAAACAAATTACAATCCTACTAATTAGCAAAGAGAGTTCTTAGTGTTGTCTAAGCTCCTTATTTTTCTCCTTTCTTCGACATAAATAGGTAAAAAAAAGTTTGTTATCGTTCAGAACAAGTCTTGGGCTAACTCCTGTTCACTTTGCTAGTCTTTGCAGTATTTTTCTTATAGTTTTTCCTTATAACAAAGAAAGAAAATCTTAGAGTATGAATACGACAAGCTCATGTAGTTTTGTTTTCTTTAGGTAACATACTCACTCACTTTCTAGAGTGTATTTTTACCATATTGGACATTATACACAATATTCAGTTCGATTCATAGTTAATTTAAATTTTGTACTTTTTGTCATCATAGTGTAAGATGTACCTACCTTTTAATCGGATACCTTGCCTTATTCATACTCAAAAAAAAATTCAAAACTTTGGTATCTTACCGCACAAGACTTGGGCTTGCTACTGCTCTTGGGTTTGGGCCTCGCAGGGGGTGTTGGCGGTGCGGGCGGGGTGCAGGGTGGGCTTGAGTCACAGTTGGTGCTGCTTGAAGTCGCTATCGACTTGTCTGATCCATTGCTTGACTGTAAGATAATTTTATGGATGGTGAGATGATTTTTTATTGAAAATAAAATGTTCATCATTTGAATGCCCGTGTGATGTGAGTTTATCCGTAATTAGGCCATTTATTGTTCTTTACTAAAACTATATAACATTTATAAGAAAACACATTCATACATAACCTCGCGAATTATTTCCGCGGGGATAGGCAGAAACCACAAAACATCTCACAACACTTACACACACATCTTAATCTTACATCTTCATCTCACATCTTATAATTGACTAGCGGTCGCCAGCGATTTCGTTCGCGTGGTTTAGTTACGCTCCGCTCCTATTGGTCGCAGCGTGATGTTATATAGCCTAAAACCTTCCTGGATTAATGGGCTATCGAACGCAAAATTAATTTATCAAATCGGGCCCGTAGTTCTTGAGTTTATCGCGTTAAAATAAACAAACTCTTCAGCTTTATATATTAGTATAAATTATTTTTGAGAAAATATCAAAGATTGTATTATGTTAAGAGCAATATATTATTTTATAATAACACAATCATTAGTTAGCCTTATAATCTGTCCTTTTGCAGTTTGCCCCTTGGAATGACGTAAAAAGTTGGTCGAGTGCAATTCAAGTGATTCATTGTATCGGAAAAGTTCCAATGTTGAAGGCTCGAGTTATGTACTGATGAAGTGTTGTTGTTGTTGATAGTTGCAGTGTTTGGAATGGAATGTAGTTCAACTGTTTTGTTGTTTGAATTATAGTTGGGTATAACAACTAAACATGTTTGGGAAATATTACTCAGCGGGCTAATAAGTACAGCTAAACAGTTGAAAGAACTTCATGTTAGTGAAGTCTTAAATACTTTACAATATTGCTATATTGTTAATTTTGTTTCTGAATAGTTAACCTTTTTTTTGTTTTTTTTGTTCTGGATGATGGGAAATCATAAAATGACCTCTCCCGTTCTGGGCGCAGCGGAAGGGCGTGTCAAATTTTTACTGACTAAAACCCAACCGTGCTTCTTCACTTGCCTGTGCGTCAGGGCCACGGTTTCTTTTTTAACCAACCCGCAACCCTGACCCAGGAGGCATCGGTGTTCGTGGACCCCACCACGATGTGCTGACATCCCTTTGAGGCGCGCATGAAACGCAACTCGCTGTCGACCCGGGCCTGGTCCTTACCGGGCAGCGCCCTGCCCACTGCTCACCGCACGCTAGCCCACGTCTACGGTGCGGCGGCTAGAGGCGTGAAGGAGCTGGGATTCCCGCTCCTTCACGCGCTCCGCCTCCTCCTTTGATAGTATTACCGCTTCGCAGAAGGAGGTGACGGCCTGCCATGCACTCTCGCTCCGGACCATTGAGTCTGAATAAATAATTTTCTAACCTTGTATTACTATGATCATTACTAAAATTTACAATTATCCTCTTCTCGAAATTTTCCATTCTTCTCCTTATCTTAATACGAAAATTTTTGAAGGTTTCACTTCTAAGTTCCACCACTTGTGAATTGCACACATTATTTTTTCAATGTATGTAAAATCACACGAAATGGCAAGGAAACAGCAGTCATCACAAATACCAAACAACATCATCACACTCAACCCCTAAATTTCTACTTGATGACCGCGAATATAGATAAACACCCTCCATATTCAGGGATGTTTTTTGTCGAAACCTTTAATGGCGGGAAATTAAAAGAGCACACACAACGCGGATTTCGGGCTAATTGGTTAATTAATAAGGGCGGTGGCTGAGTTTTACACGGATGGCCAGTTGGAAAGGCGCCAGACATGCCTAAGTATAAAAAGCCAGATTAATGAGGGACTAAAAGCATCGTATGAACTAACTGATGGGAAATTAGCGGATTAGGGTTAGGTGTGTTTTTGTGGCTTGCTCAATTTTGATAATGAGTTCCTATTAATTTATAAAAATACGTCAGCTGAGACCGTTGCTTTGAAGGGGTAGACTTGAAGGCCATTTTTCGTAATTTAAACCGTTGAACTGCAATTACTCGCAGTCTGATTTCACGATAAAAAAAATGCCAAAAATGTAAGGACATTCTAGATTTTTTTGACAGATTGCGACTTTAGATTAGACTGAACATTCTTAAAGTTACGAGAATGGTTGGTGCCTAGCGTTACTCTCACTGGCTGAATAGACCCGGTACAAGTATTTTACATAAAGTGCCGGCCTGTCTGAACTCTGGTGTTGCGGTGTGCTAGTGTTAATAAAAATAGTAGTAAAGTAACAACTGCAGTTAACTTGTGTTTGTAGAGAGAGGAGGTTTGTTTTATTAGCTTTGCTTAGTAAACAGGTACACCTGCTTACTAAGTGAAGCTAATAAAACTAACCTTGTTGCAGTAGGATACCAGTGCTGTAGCTATATTTCTCAGAAACCGCACAGGAGTTTTCCTAAAGAATCCATAATCTCTAAGAAGTCGGTCCCCAAGAAAATCTTGTATAAATAACTTAATGAAATCTGAAAGTTTATTCTTACTTCGGAATGTGGGGTGTGAGCATGTGTGAGTGAGATGGGGGACGCCACTCGCTGTATGTCGTGTCACAATCGTGTCGTGATTCATTTTGATATTATGTTTAATTCATTGTTGGATTGATTTATCATAAGTTTTCTTTTAAAGTACAGGAATGATGTGGACTTTTATACATCATGCACATAATAATATCTTTGTTTTCTCTATTCGATGTATTCTTTTTATATACAATATACATAATTTTCTTTCTTCTTTCATTGATATTCATTTTTCAACCAATTTCATCTACTGCCGACCAAAGGTCTTCTTCTAAACATTCATGTATTTAAAATATATAGGAAATCCCAGTAATACTTACGTCAGAATGTGGAGGTTGAGTACGCGGAGGTGAGATAGGGGACGCGACCCGTTGCGCATGATGACTATTCGCGGTCGCGTTCGCGCTAGCGTTCGCGATAGCGGTCACCTCGCGCTCAACAATTGTAATTACGCTGCTGGTTGGTGTGCTTGACGAGCCTGTGGGAGGTAGAAAAATATCGTTTAGAACGTGTACTTTTTGGAATTAATTCAGAGTTTTTTTTGACAAATATTTCATTATACTATTTATCTTATACATATATTGTTTTAATCACTGTAATGACCTTTTATTCAATTTTTGATGGCATTGGTTCCGTAGTTGGACTGAATTTGTCCCAAGTACAAACTTAACATTGTAGTTGAAAATCATGTGCTCTCACACATTGCAATTTCAAATATAAGTTGGTAGACTATTACTCCTAAACTTGAAAAGCTCTTAACTTCGTTATATACAATGTAATGTAAAGGGTATGCACATACTAAGGGCACGACTTCCTTTGATGATATCAAACGATATTGGAAAGGTTTTTATTCCTATTTCTACATGTTAGGAAGTTATGTTATGTTCAATAATTTATGAGAATTTTCAATACCAACTGACTAGATTGTCTTTATATCCAGCAATGCTGCGGCAGACATATTGCTGGCATATGAACTTGTTGTTTGTGTTTGTATATTTCTATTTTTGCTATCGTGTATATTACTTGTTGAATGAGTCTTGATACTTGAAATAAACTAAAAAAAAATGATACCAGAAACGGCACTTATCAAATGTGTGTGTGGAAATAATCACATCACTGTTTGTCGTGATATTGGTAACGAGGAAAGTTATTGACCAAGGTAAGTAATGACCCATCACCTCATGGTATAGAAGATAAAAACAAAACTGCACTTCACTTTAGCAATTTTTTTCATGATTTTATTTTATTACTATGTTGGCGTGATTAATATTTATATCCTATGTATTCATGCCAAATTATTCCTTTCTAATATAATACAGGTAGGTGTCCCACCACAAAAACTTACACTTGTTTAAGACGCGAAGACCGACGCCTTCCGGGTCAGGGTTGCGGGTTGGTTAAAAAAGAAACCATGGCCCTGGCCGCACAGGCAAGTGAAGGAACACGGGTGGGTTTTAGTCAGTGAAATTCTGACACGCCTTCTGCTCGGGAGAGGTCATTTGATCATTTCCCATCCACAACAAAAAAACAAAGGCGTGGTTAGTGTCAGTGATACACCAAATTCCATATAATAATGTCGTATTTAAAAGGTGTTTAGCCAAAAAACGGTAAACACGGTTTTGTTCTAGTAAGGTCTCCGAGTTAAACTGTGGATGGACATATCACATACCGAAACTATAGGGTTTCCTTGTTGACTACGGAACCCAAAAAACCGTACGTGTGTTAAGCCAGCTGTGCAATACAATGCTTTGAATATTTATCTACGTGAATATTTGCCACTCGTAGCGCTGTAGTGACACTTTCACTGCAAACTGTCGCGGCTGCAGTTCTAGTAGGCAATAAGCTTTTATGGCCTGTAGAACAGTACCAACCATTTCACACCCTCCCCTTTACGACCAACGTGAGTTTTCTCCACTTCAGTACGTCCGTAATTGTTTAACTTATACTACTGTTTCGTTACGTATTTAATTTCCTACTAAAGAATACAAAAGCTTACTACAATTAATTACAAGTTTCGCTTCTGTTGGACAAAGAAAGGAGACGAACGCTGGGGCTTATGAAGGTATTGAGTCTGTTTCAATTCGCCGCAGACCCCATTTATATTCGCCTCGGGTTTTGAACTAGTTACACGAACAGACATGCGTACATACTGATATTGTAGACGATGTATGTAACATGATATAACTCGGAGTTTGTACAATAATAATTGAAGGAAAAAGCCGAAGTTATGTACCGAATCGCCATTTATTTTTCAGAGTCTGGCGACCGTTAAATAATATGGAAATAATAAAAACAGAGCGTAGCATCGCGAGAAGATTTTTTACCATCGCTAAAAATGAGTTTGAGTCATGTTTAGAGTCAAATATCGACGAGCTTACTGCGGCCTTCAACAAACTCCAGTTGCGAGCACAAACGTTGTACAACGTAGATCAACGTATTAAAGAACAATGGCTTAGCACGGCGGATATAACTGAAGACGAAATTTTCGAGGACTGCTTGACCAGCGATAAGTATCAAAGCGACTGGGAGCGTATAAAAGTAAAGTACGAGAACGTTACCCGGAAGAACGAACGCATAACCAGGTCTTGCAAATCCAGCTGCAGTGATGTGTCGAATAATTCTAATAAGGCGCATACATGTTGTGAGAAGTCGACATGTAGTAACGCACGCCATTCAAGACGATTTCGACTACCGAAGTTCGAATTAAGGAAGTTCGACGGAAATGTTAAAAATTGGCTTGGATTTTGGTGTCAATTTCAGAAAATCGACGATGACGAAACAATTGACGACGGAGATAAGTTCCAGTATTTATACCAGTGTACTGTTCCAGATACTCCAGCTCGAGAGATCGTCGAAAGCTTTCCGCCATCGGGAGCTAACTATAAAAAGGCTATTGAACAATTGAAGTCCAGGTTTGCACGCGACGAGATGTTGATTGATATTTATGTACGGGAGCTGCTCAACCTTGTTTTAGCACAAGCCAAAGGTAACACTTCCTATGGATTAGGCCACTTATATGACAAATTAAATACGCAATTACAAGCGCTGCAAAGCTTAGGTGTCACTATGAACAAATACGCTGCTTTACTTTTTCCTTTAGTAGAGTCTGCCCTGCCCGAATCTGTATTACGAGCGTGGCAGAGATCCCAAGTACTCGAGGAGAAAAGCGACGATCATCTGAACCGGCTCATGCTATTCCTGAAACGCGAAGTGGAGTCCGAGGAGCGGATACAGCTGTCGCGGAGCGGTATAGCATCGGGTGACAGTTGTTTACCTAGCGCTTCTACTCAACCCACCTCGGCATGTTTGGTGTCTACGGACGACGCAGGTAAGAAGATTGCTTGCATTTGGTGTGAAAAGGCATCGCATACCAGCTTCGAGTGCTATAAAGCTAACAAGATGTCATATGAAGCTAGGAAGGAAGCGCTAAATAAAAAGGGAGCATGTTTTATTTGTTTAAAGACTGGACATAATTCAAAAAAGTGCAAGAATTTCTCTAAATGCCTTTTCTGCTCCAAACGTCATTCTGTGTTTATGTGCCCTGACATTAAAACGTCAATTCAAAACAAAACCGAAAAAAGTTCGAAAGTCGAAACGTCAAGTTTGAATAATAACGTAACCCAAAATAAGGCCAAGACCATACTGTGTCAAACTCTTATGGTCAATATCATAAGCGATAATAAATGTATGCAGGTACGGTGCTCTATTGATACGGGTGCACAGAGGACTTATTTACGCCGTGATATAATTGAAAGCTTGAATCTTAGGCCGGGCAGCAAAGAAACTTTATCGAATTGCCTTTTTGGCGGGATTGAAACCAAACAAGAAACGTTTCATGCCTATAAGTTCAATATAGCAAGTTTAGATAAGAAGTTTCAATGCAAGATGACTGCGTTAGGCAAGAGCAAGATCTGCGGGTATGTACCTCGTTTAAATATAGAACATGAGATTTTTAAGAAGTTACAGAGACATAATATCACGCTGAGCGACGTCGGTGATGCAGCCGCACCTGACATCGGATTGTTAGTAGGCGCGGACCAGGCCGGCTTATTGCTCACGAAAAGTTTTTTGGAACTAAATAACGAAGCTCTTGTGGCAGTAAATACAAAGCTTGGGTGGACGATCCAGGGACCAATTAAGAAGACATGCAGTGTAACGACTAATGTAGTATCAGTAAACTTGCAGTTATCGGAGCTTTGGGACTTGGAAACGCTGGGCATACGGGACCCAGTAGATGTTGCTAATAAGTCAAAGGCAGACACTCTGATAATGGATCAGTTTCGAGATTCCATCAAGATGAATGATGAAGGACGATACGAAGTGGACTTACCTTGGAAGCCACATCATGGAGAGCTTCTTGACAACAAAACTTTAGCTGAACAAAGGTTGATGTCAACAACGCAAAAACTTTTGAAGCTAAATGAGTTTGATAGCTACGGTCAAGTCTTTGAAGATTGGTTGAAGGAGGGCATTATCGAAGAGGTTGACGACGCAGCGAAGCCTAAACATTTTCTCTGTCATCATGCTGTCATCAAAAACTCCAGCCTGACCACACGAGTACGTCCGGTCTTTGACGCGTCAGCTCGAGATTACAACGGGAACTCTCTTAACTCCTACCTCGAAAAGGGAATAAACTGCCTAGAACTGGTACCAAAACTACTACTTAAATTTAGAAAACATGCGATTGGTATAACATCCGATATCAAGAAGGCTTTTTTACAGATATCTTTAAATAAAGAAGATAGGCAGTATCTGTCATTCCTGTGGTGGAAGAATAATGAAAGGAAAGATTTGAAAACTTACCGCCACTGTCGAGTCGTGTTTGGTGTCACATGTAGTCCGTTTCTTTTAGGTGCGACTATAAATTACCACTTAGAGAAGTACACGGAAGAGTGTAAAGACACAGCCAAACGACTGAAGGATTCGTTTTATGTTGACAACTGCGTGACCAGTGTAGAAACAGAAGATGAAGCACAGACCTTTATAGAAGAGGCAAAGAAGGTCATGACTGATGCGAAATTTGACTTGAGAGGTTGGGTGACTACTTCAATGACCCAATGTACTAAGACTATTTCACAGGAAGATAAACTGTCTGTACTAGGCCTTATGTGGGAAGTCAATATGGATCAACTTCATTGTAACGTCAACTTCGCAAATGGCTCTGCCTTGAAGGAACCTGCCACTAAAAGAAGATTACTGTCAATAATGCAGAAAGTTTTTGACCCGGTCGGATTGGCATGCCCAGTGATACTTGTGCCCAAGCTCATAATACAGAAGACTTGGAATTTACGTTTAAGCTGGGATAGTAAGCTGCCAAATGACTTACAAAAAGAATATTTACAATGGTCTAAACATGTTCACTTGCTTGAGAAGTGCCGGATTCCACGTCGTCTTACTAGTAAGCCAATAAATGAATGTGACAACAGTCTCCACGTCTTCAGTGATGCAAGTAAGGTGTCATTTGCAGCGGTCATATTCCTACGAAGTGATTGGCACGGAGATGTCACAGTACAGTTAGTACAAGCAAAATCACGCGTCGCACCAGTTCGTGAGGTCAGCATTCCACGCTTGGAACTGATGGCAGCATTAATTGCTACCAGATTATATACAGAGGTTAAAGAAGCACTGGATCTGTCACACTGTCGTGTTTTCTTCTGGACTGACGCAAGTGTGGCTTATACCTGGATTACAACTGAAGGAGATTGGAACATTTTTGTCAAGAATAGAGTAAGAGAAATTAGACAACATACAAATGTGGAAGATTGGCACCACCTGCCAGGCCTAATGAATCCTGCCGACTTACCATCTAGAGGCTGTAATGCCAAACAGCTCTTGAAGAGTAAATGGTGGGAGGGTCCTGATTGGCTAAAAGCAAAGGAGAGTGAATGGCCTAAATCTCAATTGACAGTTGATGAGAGAGAAGTCAATAAAGAGACAAACAAAGTAGTTCTCGTTAACAACACCACAGATAATAGTACGTTTATATCCACGCTGACTTACTTCTCTAAATACACAATGATAGTGAGGACGGTTGGTTGGATTTTAAGGTTTTTGTACAACTGTAAGAATATTAATGACAAACGAAGAAGTGAATTGACATGTGGAGAGTTCCAGAGTGCTGAAAAGATACTTTTGAAGATGGTTCAGGCCGAGATGATATCAGATACCGAAAAGAAGAAGACAAAAGATCTGAAAATGTTTAAAGATGAAGAAGGTTTATTGAGGATTCGCACTAAACTTGTTCTTAGCGATGAGCCTGCCGATTTCATCTGTCCGATATACTTACCGGGCAAACATATAATAATACAAAGATTAGTAGCTTCTAAGCATCGTCTAATGCTCCATGCCGGCCCTGGTATATTAATGGCAGCACTCAGAGAGAGATACTGGATCACAGGAGTGAGAAGACTCATAAAATCAATTATTTCAAAATGCATACACTGCAAACGGCTATCCGTTAAGCATGCTGACACACCATTACCACCTTTACCTGTTGACAGAATAAAACCAGCTGCTGCATTTGAGGTCACAGGCATTGACCTAGCTGGTCCTCTTTTTTTGCGGTCGGGAGGGAAGGTGTGGATTATACTTTTTACGTGTGCGGTGTACCGTGCCGTGCATCTGGAATTGACTAAATCGCTGTCAACAGAAGCCTTTCTCATGGCTTTACGAAGGTTTATCGCGAGACGTGGAAGAGTCGACACAATTTACACGGATAATGCTACTAATTTCCACGGAGCTGATAACCTTCTGAAGACTTTGGACTGGCAAGAGATCTCTGCTTATTCCAGCGTGCGTAACATAAAGTGGAAATTCAGTCCTCCTGCAGCACCATGGTGGGGAGGATGGTGGGAGCGCTTAATACGGTCCGTAAAGGATCTTCTGAAGAGAAACTTGGGACAGAAAACAGTTTCTTATGATGAACTGCTGACCCTACTTCATGATTGTGAAGCTCTTATTAATGCCAGACCTCTAACATACATGGCGGATGACTCTGATAAACTGAAGCCTCTTACACCGGCCTGCTTTACACAGGGACTCCCTTCGAACGAGACCCCGGATCTGGACAAAATCGACCGTGATTCTTGTAACCGGCGACTAAGATATCTGCAAAAGGTAAGGGAAGATTTGAGGGAACGTTTTAGAAATGAGTACTTGGGTTTGCTCTTACAGAAGGGCAGGGACGGTAACTCTAGTTTAATGGTAGGCGACGTTGTTCTAGTCGAAACTGAGGATAAGCGTATAAAGTGGCCTTTAGGAAGAATTTTAGAAACCTTTGTTGGTAAAGACGGCCACGCAAGAGTGGCAAGAGTGCGTACAGCCGACGGCGAGTACACGAGAGCTTTTCAGCGCCTCTACCCTCTTGAGCTGCAGCCCGGCGACATCGTGTGAAGAAGAGTTTGGGCCTCCGCCCCAAAGGTGGGAGGATGTTGGAAACTCCTTCGTCTAAATGACTCCTATCACTTTAAAATATAAACTGACTCCTGTCACTTTTGAAAAATATATTAACATTCTATGACTCTGAAAAATAAATGGCGATTCGGTATATAACTTCGGCTTTTTCCTTCAATAATATTTCTTATTTAAAATTAGTTTGTACAATAATAACATTTCTTATTTAATAATTAATTTCTTTGTTATCTTAATTTTCTTTAATAAAATTGTGAATTGCCAACAAGCCGTGACAATGATGAGTACGATTATTCTGATCGAATTCTATATGGATGAACAATAAAGTATATACCTAAAAGTAAAAATTATAAAAAAACAGTTATTTGTTAAATCTTTTCTTGTAAACTATGATAAAACAACTATTAATGTTGCTAGTTATTTTGAGTAATTCTAAATTTATTATTTAAAATAATGTATTTTATGAATTTATTACAGTGAATTTTGCACACTATAATTCATTGCAGGTAATATGATTTATCCAATCAGGCGTCCTACTAAAACCTTATTCAGAAACTAATCAGCGATTCAAGGAGAGGGGATTAAACAAATTGAAGACCCTTTACGTAGGGATCGATTAAAAATGGGTACTCATCGAGATTAGGGCCGACCCTTCCGGATTTACGATGCCTTATGGAGTAAGTAGCGGATGAATATTATTAATTGCTTATTTTATTTTGGGTCTTTATTACTTACAGCTCGATGAAAATGTGATGTTCTAATTCCATCACCGTGCTATTTTTCTTTCTGTGACTTATGACAGTTTATTCATTCAAGGTCAAATTTAACCAGCGGACTGAGTTTCACAGATTTATTACAGTATCAGCGGTCACTGAACCCATTCGCTATTTCAAAATTATTATGAGAAATGGAATCAGTATTTTTATTTAACTTTGTCGCTTTTAGAGCTCGCCGTAACATTTGCAAGCTAATTTTATTTTACTCCGTATAACGTAAACCAGATATTCTGGTGAAACTATAAAGGGGATTTCTATGAGCTTATGATGCAGCGGTGTAGTGAGCCGATTGAACGTGCTAACACGGAATTGACAGCATGCTTGATCAGCTTATCTCTCAAGATTACAGACTGAACGTGAATAATCTATCGCAACGTTGCTTTGGGATTTAAGTTTCAACTTAGACTTGATAGACTAATGCCCCTCTTCACTAACACTATGCGACACCTAAATATAATGCTGCTGACTATTCGGAGCTTAATTTTCTCAGTGTTGAGCTGAACGTTAAACATCCAACAGAGGGCGTTCACTTAAGTATTTTCTATACAAATTTAATTATTTTAAAATAATAAGACTTTTTCATTATGCTTCTCGACTGTAAGAATCTATCAGTTAGTCATATCATGGACTACACGAGAAAAGCTGGACCTAGTCTGGAGTTCAGAAGCAAAATGCCTCTTCCCATGCGTCTTATTTTTATTTATTTATTTTTTTTTTTTTAATATTTATTTGATTAGTTCTTATGGGGCTTTGTATACTTTTTGGTTGGTTTTTGGGTAAACATTGTTAAACTCTCGTCAAGACACGTGACCTGATCGAAAATGGAGGTAGAAAAGACCGCGCGGCGCGGCGAAGGATAGGAATGTAGTCTAGTAGTAGTCTAGTGTAGTATCCTCCTCTCTGTCTACCGCGAAGCGAAAATGTATCCCTGTTTCTTCTGTTTCGTTTAAGCGGCACAGCGCGCTTGCGCGACTGTGCGTGTGTTTGTACTATACAAATGGATGTAATGTTGGTTGGATGATGATAGATGAAAGTCGATTTTTTGAGAAATAAAAGTTTTAATGTAAAACAATTTTTTTTTGTATGTGATATAAATTGTCATGTTTGTGTAAGATAGCGCAATCAAAGAATATTTTACACAAACTTAAATTGAAGTTTAATCTGAAAAATAATGAAATTCGTATGAAACTATTCCCTAGTCATTCCAAAATAAAAAAATACACGACGTTAATGTTCAAGTTATTACTTCTGGCGGCACTCCTGGAGTGCAACCCGTTGTTTTTTGGTTATACCATGAAGAAAATGGATGAAGCTATTACCCAGAAGTGTAATCGGAAAAAGCTGTTCATATATAAGGTAATATAAAGCATTGTTTTTGTTTACATGATATCTTATTATTTTGTTTACAGTGACGTATGTATATAACTTTAATTTGTCGTCTTAACGCTTATAACGTCCACACTGCTGGAATACCTTCCTCCTCTCTGTGAGATTCTTCTCACTCATACGAACAGACATTCGTGTCCGTGTCTCACCTTCTGTATCCATTTCATAAAACAAGTTTCATATGCTATTATTTTCAACTATTACTGTAATACTCACTAGTTTCTGGTGCCGGTGGTTGGTGGTGGTTCTCAGTATGTCGTCGCAGCGACCTCGCATCGCAGTATGACTTGCCACAGCCGTCCGCTTTGCACTCGTAAGGTTTCTTGTTGCGATGAGTAAGCATGTGTCCGTTGCTGTAACATGATACGAGTGTAAAAACGAGACAGATAGAGAATGTGATAATATTCTAATATTCAGTTGTATATAGATGGGAATAGTGACGCATAAACTGTAACCACAAATTCAGCTCATGATAGTAGACCCTTAGCGCAGAAAGTTTCGCGGTCTAAATGTATGGAATAGCAAATTACAACTCTGACGCCGAGGAAGAATTTCTACGTACAACTTTTTACCATAAATTCAGTAGGTGATTCTGAAGCCTCTGGATATACTTATTGAATCCATGGTCAAAATTTATGCGCCCATGACCCTGTATAATGCTGTCGAAGTGACCGGATTCTGGTTATAGCTTAAATGTATATTACATACAAAATGCAATCATCGATACGATGAAGAGGAATAGTTAAATATTGCTAGGGGATTTTTTACTTTCCTTCTATTTTAATTCTTTGTCTTTTAAACCTTTCGTTGGGAGAAACTCTTCACAATTAAGATAGCTATTGTCGCTTACAATGAATAAAAAAATGCACTCAGATCGAAGTCAGACAAACCCCCTCATAAATTCTTAAATAGGATAACAGAAATATGTCCGAGAGGAAATTGGGAAGGCTAACTCTAGATCTTATCCCTTAATACATAGGATCCGATTTTGTCCCAAGCACTAAATTCCTTACCCTGGGCGGAACATTTCGCGAATGAATGCTGTGTGAAATCAATGTATAGCGATTTATTAAAATGGAATTTATTCGTCTAAGTATCGGTCATGTTAGATACCGTCTACTTCTCTTTTGCTAGAGGCTGTCAAGTATTTGGAGTATAAGTACAAGCGAAACTACTGATCCTTGTTACTGACTATTACAATATAATTTTCAATTTTGATTGGATTAACCCGGCCAAGGGTAAATGTGTAAAGGGTCCGCAAAAAGCCCAATGACTCCATTCGTTTTAGTAAATAACATTCCAAAATTAAAATATGAATCACAGTAGACCATAACGTTGAATAAATCCATTAAAACCTCATCAAGCCGCGTTATTAGTCAAAGTAGGTTACATATATGTGTTAAGTACAAAACTTTGAAGGCATTCCGTTATTAAAAATGTTTAAAATCTACGCAACTTCGTACTCGCAATCTCATCTTAGCGACAATCAATGTCAAAAACTTTTCAAAAGTATATGGAAATTAGGAAATTAGGGAGGTATGTTGATAGATTGAGACTGAGATCATGTTGTGAATATTCATATCGATATATTGAATATTAAGGTCCGAATTACAGAACGTCACTCAAAACTCATGCTCAAGGCTTCAAACCTTTAAGCCTTTTGATTGGTTGAAACTAGTTTTAAGTACCTAATGCTTCAGTCTTGAGTAACGTTCTGTAATACGGACGTAAGATTTTGACAACCACAGATTAAAAAACAGATAGGAAAGTTGAGTTCCTTTCATTCTGAGCCGAGCTGCACCATTATTGACAAATGTGACAATTTCATTGAACAGTATGCCTAGTATGAGTTTTCATTAGGAGACTCGATCGTCAATACCGAGCGCGTTTGGGGCTCTCGTTGGTTGACAGTTCTTACAACCTTGAAGCGGGCCAATCGATGAGTCAAACGCGCTCGATATCGACGATCGAGTTATGTAATGAAAACTCACACTAGGCCTACTGGACAGTACCCTAATTGCGTAACACACTATTACTATCAATTGAAATAATTGTGAAGCATATTGCTAATCCATTGCTTGTATATGTTTGACAAATGTGTACACTCAACGACGTAAATAACGCAATTAAGAGGGAACTCTAGTGGTGCTGTTTCAATACAAACGTATTCCGCTGTTTTCTTCGAGGATAATGCTTTTAGAGCAACTATTTTTTTCTAAAAGCTACACCGTGATTATACGTGCCCTTAGCATTATCCCTTATCATTTGATTTTTTCCGAAACTTATTAATAAATGAAATACGATACCTCAAAATCGCAAAAAATAACCCATTTTACCGTGCTGTTCAGATGACTATTAGACAAACGTGATAAGTTTTTGACAAAAAAGAAAATAATAGAAGCATAGTTTACCTTTCCTCTAAATTTTGATATAACAATAATTGAGAGCTGTCGTGTTTTGAAAAAGAAAACAGCGGAATACGAACGTCTTTTGATCAACGTTTTTATTGGTAAAATTATCCTGAGCTGCAACTGTCCTTTTCGCAGTTTACAGGAAGAGGTTGGAAGCAGAGCGACGGCAATAGTTTCTCCATATACTTATTTTCCAAATTCAAAAAAAAAAAGAATTTAATTCGAATCTTAATGTTGTTCAACTGTCAAAATGAAACCCATTGCTACTGATAGTGTGTTACGCAATTATCCTGCAAATTGATCGCCTTTATGCCTTTGATCAATATAATGTTTAACTTTAAAAGAGACTGTGACTTCTGAGTTTGTTTGACTCTTTCTTTTCAGAGAGAATCAGATTGAGAATGCCGACCTTAGAATAGAATAGAATACTCTTTATTATGTACTTACACCATACAGATTACAGAACATAAATAAAAAGATTTTACAAAGGGTGAAACAATGGGCGGTCTTATCGCTAAGAGCGATCTTTTACGTCTATAAAAGATCGCTCTTAGCGATAAGACCGCCCATTATATGAACGTCTTTTAGTTATATTTAAAAAAATAGATCAAGTTGTCTAACCTTATGTATTTTTTAAAACATAACTTATGTGTAAAATTATTTGTTCATATCTACATACATATCTAAATAACCAACCCGCACTGGGCTAGCGTGCCTCATTACAGCCCACCCTCCTTCGCATCCCTCTCAACGAGAGAAGCCCTGTGTCGCAACAGTGGGAAAATCATAGACTGAATATGATATCTACATATACATATGTATATAAATAATTGACGAGGATTTACAAAGCAGCACTTTTTGTTGTTATTTTTACAGAAGTGTCTATGGGCACGTGTCGAAATTAACGTCGCCATCTTATTTTATCAATACACTAGCGGCCGCCAGCGACTTCGTTCGCGTGGAGTTAGTTCGCTCCTATTGGACCCAGCGTGATGTTATATAGCCTAACGCCTTCCTGGATTAATGGGCTATCCGGGCTAAAAGATTTTTTTAAATTGGACTAGTAGTTCCTGAGATTAGCGCGTTCAAACAAACAAACAAATTTTTCAGCTTTATATATTAGTATAGATTTTACAAAAAACTGCACATATCTTACTATCAGCGTATGGTGTAAACCATCATCATTAACCTTTTTTATCGTCCCACTGCTGGGCACAGGTCTCCTCTCATACAGAGAAGAATTGAGCGTAATCACCGCTCTTGCTCAATGTGGATTGGCGATTTCAGACTTAAAGTCCAGGTTTCCTAAAGATGTTTTCCTTCACCTTCAGTCATTGGTGTCTAAGATATACTTAGAAAGTACATATAACTTTAGAAAAGTTACATTGGTACTTGCCTGACCTGGAATCGAACCCGCGCACTCATACTTGAGAGGCTTGTGTTTTAACCACTAGGCCACCACGACTCATACATAAACGTCATATGAGCGCCAAAACATTCTTGTAGCAATAATGTACGTGCGGGTACAATGCTAAATGATGGTATGTTGGTGAATAAGCACGTTATAGCTCATTGCTCATTAATATTCATGCGACTAAGCTGTGGCTATTAAGGCACCACCTTGCTCGACATGTGCCCCATCGCCTAAATGACTGCTTTGATCTTTAAACTAGTTAACTTGTTATCCAAACTAGTTAACGTTTGATAACTATTCCCACGGCTATGCGGACCAGTAGATCGAGTCTGCGAATTTAATTTTTTTAGATTATTTTTATTATGAAGCTCGTAGTTGAAATGGTCGGTGTTATGGCTTATTTTAACATGTTATATACCCACTTATGTGTCCTTCTTATACCCACTTAAGAGACAAAATTAACTTTTTGCTCTGTACGTAAATTTTATTGGTTTTTGTCCTTATATCTATACTAATACTAGCCTCCGCCAGCGACTTCGTTTGCGTAGAGTTAGTTATGCTCCGCTTTAACTTCAGTTTTCGCAACATTTTTTGTTACTGCTCTGCTCCTATTGGTTATAGCGGGATGTTATATAGCCTAAAGCCTTCCTGGACTAATAGGCTATCCAACGCAAAGAATTTTTCAAATCGGACCAGTAGTTCCTGAGATTAGCGCGCACAAACAAACAAACAAACAAACTCTTCAGCTTTGTATATTAGTATAGATATAAAGCTGAAGAGTTTGTTTGAACGCGCTAATCTCAGGAACTACTAGTCCGATTTGAAAAATTCTTTTTAGGTTGGATAGCCCATTGATCCAGGAAGGCTTTAGGCTATATAATATCACGCTGCCACCAATAGAAGCATATAAAAGAAACCATATCGAAACCTACGCGGGTGAAACCGCTACTTTGAAATATAAAGATTAACCTCCACTGGGAGAACATTAACAAGTAAACTGGGAATTCCCGTATTTTTAAGAAATTTCGCTTTCTAATAACAGGCACAGTCTGTCAAAAACCTACCTCTATTTTTCCTATATTTCAGTTTTTTTTTATCTAACAAAAATAACATACTTAGGCGGTTTTCGAGGCGACATATTTTAATTTATGGCCAGGCCTTTGTTTACGTTGATTGTTGCCGATGTGAGATTGCGACTAGTTTCTAAACGTTTTTGTTAAAGAAAGTTGATCCTGTGGTATAATAAAAATAGACTTACAGATGATCCTGCCTCTTGAACGCCTTCGCGCATGTGACGCACACGTACTTGCGTTCGTCGCTGTGCGTTAGTTTGTGTTTCGCGAGCGCCGACGCGTTGCCGAAGATCTTGTTACAAACCTGGAACAAGAGAAATGTTCTTTAGACTCAATTAGTTGGAGGCGAATGTGGTAAAGTAAGTTGCTCAGGTACCTTTTAGGAAATTGACCCGGATTAACACATACGACTGTTTACCTTTATGTTCTCCAATTTAAAATTTACTGTAATTTACTGTGTTTATTTATTGTAACTTAAACCTTATTAGGACGTTTTTGTTATAAATGAACACTCAAAAATAAATTTAGAATACATATCTCTAGATTAGATAACAGAATATGTAGCGATGGAATGTAAATTTCGGTCTCCCAACAAATGTCCTATGGACAGGCGATTGCATATGAAAATCTCACTAGAAAATACAACAGACTGCACGGTTGGCGCAGTGATTATGCGATTAACTGCTGCACTTCGTGTCGCGGGGTCGATTCCCGCACGGAAAAAATATTTGTATAAGTGTGGAGAAACGTTTTTTTTTATTTACTTTGAGTGCTTACAAGGAGACTGGGCTTCTAGTACCTACTTAGACCTGCGATTAACTGATAAGTTAAAATACTACGTGGTGATAAACTTGCTTACCCCATTTTTCGGGATGGCAATTAGTAAGACAAAAAGTTCACACGACGATATCAAGCTAGACATTTTTCTGTTTCAGTTGACCTCCCATTGTAGAGGCTTTTCATTAAATGAAGTCTGCTTATAATGGACATATGACACGGCATGCATACAATACAATATGCAAGATTTCCTCCTAGAGACTTGGACAAAGCATGATCTACTTCCATTCTCTTCAAACACACACAATCAACAAACAAAGATGTCTATTCACTTTTATTTTAGCACAACAACAACAAAACTGTCAAGTGGCCCCGGGCGGCGGCAGTAAGCTGTAGTTAATATAATAATTATATTAAAATGGCGGCTGTACCTCCAACAATGGTGAGAGCTCCCCGGGCGAGTGTTGACCCTAATCTTACGTTTGTTTTTCATCTAATTAGAAGGTATTTTCGTCTCCTTATCGTGTTTTTATTTTGATGTTCCTCTCGGGCATAGGAGTACCTATAGGAGTGCCAATAGTAATTGGCACGTGTATCAGGAGAGATACGAAAATATTAGTGGTTGTGGGAACAATTTCAATTGTTTTACTTTTGACATTTATTTGCAATGATAACACTGAACTCTTTGTTAGTTTCAAGAACTTTTTGAAGACCATTTATTAGGAGCCTAGAATGTTCCAGATGGTTCCAGAAAGTTCCCGGCGAGTCTGGAACGTTTTCTTCAAAAGTATATTGTTGCAAGATAAAATCGTGATGAACCCTCAAAATTGTGTTACCATCATGGTGCGATGTCCGAAGTTACGAAATATCTCTAATTAATTGCTTTAATCTTTCATAGATTAACACAGAGAGAGAATTGCATGAAAGGGATGTAATGATTTTTTATTACGCGACTAGTACGCGGTCGGAGCTACCAGTCAGCTCCAATCTCGACTCGCGTGAAAGAACTTTATTCTAAAAAAAACTGACGTCAAATGATGAATTTGCATACGACGATAAGTATTTTTGTTTCACACTATTCAAAAACAAAAAAAAAGTGTTCAACTCCATTTAAATTATAATAACGTGGTTTTATTAGCAATAGATATTTATATCATGAATTATTTATAAGGGCAGGTTAAACACGCGTGTGGTACAATCGACCCGCCATTGTACGGGTATTATGTTCCACATTTGAATATGTTTTGTCAACTCTAACGTTTTTCTTGAACGTGTTTTTTTGCTTCCTTTTTTTCCTTTTACAGTTTTTCCGTGTATTATTATAAGGAGACTGTTCTATGCCGAAAAAATGGAACGGCGGATGAAATTGCAGTCAGCTGTTTTTTTCGGGTGGGTGTGGGTAAGTTCACAATTTGTCACTATGTTGTTATGACGTATTGCATCGTTTGTCTGATCAATCTAACCGCGGTTTCGATTTAGATACACATTGAAATAGTATTTCAGAGATATTTTTATGAAGAACAGTATTTGTTTGTGCCAGATGACATGTTATACAAATAAGCGTAACATCACACGGAAATACTGGAACTGCTATCAGTTGCAAGACATCGATGCTGTCCCCCAAACTGTTTTCGACAAGAGTTCACCAGCAGACACGTTCACACCATCATAAAACAGCACCCAGACTAACCTGAACTGGGTAACAAAATTCTCCTGAACCAGACCAAAGCTCATGCCAAAGAACGTTTTGATGATGTAAAAAATCTTCATCATCATCAACCTTTTATCGTCCCACTGCTGGGCACAGGTCTCCTCTCATACAGAGAAGGATTGAGCGTAATCACCACGCTTGCTCAATGCGGGTTGGCGATTTAAGACTTAAAGTCCAGGTTTCCCCAAGATGTTTTCCTTCACCTTTTAATCAGTCATTGGTGTCCAAGATATATCTAGGAAGTACATTCCACTTAGAAAAGTTACATTGGTACTTGGCTGACCTGGAATCGAACCCGCACACTCATACTTGAGAGGCTAGTCTGTTAACCACTAGGCCACCACGACTTTTACTAGAAAGCAAAAAAAATATTACGTTGTCAAAACTTCACATCAAGACTGAGCACCTCTTAAAAAGTTCTTATTCTAAATGTATGTGTATGGGTCACTTCGCTCCATTAAGTTTGAGAGCTAATGAAGGAGCCACTAATAGGGATGTTTCCTGGGTAAAATAAATCTATTTAGTTCGTCATTCAGATTATAGAAATATATTGAATACGTATATTTTTGTTTTATCAAATCAATAAAAATTGATAATTATAAAAGGCATCAAAGATAGTGAGGGCTGGTGACGTCACTCGTTGCTAATAAGTGTAGCAAGGAGTGACGTCACACGAATTTTCAACGCACTGTATCGTCGTCATTTTTTGTTTAAACGAAAAAAGAAAAAATATTTATGTGTATTGTATTTTTGTGAAAATCTAACTGACGGACTAATTAGTTTTTTAGTCAACTACCCTACTGTTTTTCTACGCATTCATGCATTCCTTTCTTACCGTCCTTTTATTTGCTTATTGCTAGTTTTGTACGCTTTCGCACATTATTGCTATTATGATTAAGATTTAGAAGTACCTAAGGACTTTCGGAAATTTTGAGGACGTCTATTAATCTTGAGATAATCGGTACATTCCTATTAATAAGGCAGTGTTGGCAATGTTTCTGTGCCCATACCATTTTCTTATTATCTCTATGAGATTTAATGTTGTTAGAATAAATTTCCCCTTAAAAACTGTAACAAATTACTTATGTATGTACAAATTGTTATGAATCATAATTACATATTAAGAAAACATAAAACCCGACTGCAAAAATATACCTTATCTACCTTACTACAAAGTAAAAATATAACTGAAAAGCATGTTCTTTAATTTATTTTCGTGTGATTTGTGACGTATTGGTGTAGACGGGAAAAATACCAATCTAAAATTAATCTATTTGATGTCACTCTTACAAACAAATGACACCTCGATTGTCAAAATCCGCCAAACCACTAGGGCGTGGCAAAGTAATGGGCATATGTACAAAAAAAAAACTTATTATACATACTATACGCTCAAAAAATATTATTCTCCTATCTTCGGAAGTCGGGTAAAAAACTATGCTGTTTATGTTGGTTATTAAATATGACGATTTTATAACAGATTTCTGTTGTTTTCACTTCGTTAAAAATATATCATTTGAATAGCTGATGTACTTAGGTACCGTTCACTAATTACCAAACACATTATTCAAAATCTGGATTTAATTTAATAGGTACAATTCGCATACAATTTAATCTGTTAACGTTCATTCGAAATTGAATGAATGCCATATAACGTTCGTTCGAAATTTGATTCCGCTAACACGTCCATGTCGAGCATTATGTTAAAAATGTGTTCTTTGCCTTATATATAAATCGTTCGTCTAGCGAATCATTATGATTAAGCCGTAAGCTAGACACGTACCGATTTGTACGGGCACGAGCATTACTGTTAAAACCTTGGCTTCCCTGCTTGATGCTGCTTTACCTGTGTTAGGGCGAAAATATCATAAATATTACCTGATAGTAAGGATGGCCGGCAGCGCAGAGTCGTGGGAGTCCTTCTGCGAGGACGTGATGTAGCTAAGGCTTATATATTTTTCTCGATCTCAGCGTGCGCTGATGCAATACTACCTTGGAGACGAGGCCCGGACAGATACGAGAGTGTGGGGCTGCGGAAGAATTTAGACTCCCGCGGCCCCACGCGCGCTCGTGATAGAAGAGACACCGGGGTGGTTTTAGTCAGTAAAAGTCTGACAGACCCCGTCGCCCACCCTAGGGCGGCGGACATCCTATGAGGATTTCCACCCCGAAAAAAAAAAAAAAAGTTAGTTAAGTTCGCCTCGCTTCAATCTCTCGGCTCGCACGCGATTGATCACAGTTCTAACCTAAGTCAATGGGTCGGGGTGCCATGGGTTAAAAAGTAGGTATATCATTTATTTCAATTAAATCATTCATTAAATCACAATATAGGTACTTTTGAAATATTAACAAAGAGGTCGTCATTTTTTGACGTCATTTAGTTTAGTTTGGAAACTATGTAGGTACCCATTCCAAAACGTAAATCTCTATGAAGAAGAATAGATAGGAAGCTCCGTATTTGATAGCCTGATGACTATGGGGTACTCCGCTATTTCCACTATTAAAATTAAGGTTTAGGTTATAAATATAGGGTAGGTTTTAGTGTGTCCCAAAATGTAAAGGCAGTTAACATTATATTAGATTGGCTGGTAGTGTGATATTATCGCAAGGGTCAGCCAGGACAAAGGCTCCGTAGGAAGGACAGCTATTGTTACCGACCCTTGAGATATTCCTAGTTATGCTTAACATGTCCATTCATTTATAATGGTCTGCATTTGTAGTTTTATTGTAGGTTTAAAATGAGAAAGAGGCAATGACAATAGTTTCGTTATGAAAAACAAGCTTTCCGTCTGCGGCATCGCCCGCGAGAAATTCGGTTATATTGCGTTTTTTAGATTTCCCTTGGGAAAATATTTTTTTTTTTATATAAAAGGTAGCCTATGTCCTTTCTCAGGGTCTAAAGATTGTCTGTGCCAAATTTCATCAGAATCGGTTTTTTATATCTCTAAATTTTTCAATTAATGAAATAAATAAACATTTGTATTATTGCTTCCAGAATATCGGTTTTTTACACTACAAAAGTTATTATCATCATCGTATAATCTAAGCTTGTAACGAGAAAATTTTGTGAAATTATATTCATCAATATTGAGTTGAACAATATTAATCTTCCACCAAATCCTTCTTTTTTCTCTTCAAACTCGCACAACGTTTGCGAAGCAGATTTTTTTGGATCATCCACTTTTAAATGGCTGTTGGATAATATAAATTTATGCATCAAAATTTTCTTCACAGAATAATTAGTACCCAGTCGTTACATTTAAATAAAATAAAATATTACGATAAAGATACGAGATTGTGCAACATAGAAGGAATTGTTTACTGTATAACATGTGCTTGTGGCGCCTTCTGCGCCAGGTTTTGCGTAATTTTTCCTATTGCTTACATTTATTTTTAATCGGAACCACGCAAACATACATCTGCGCTTAAATTTCTTTCTGCAATTAAAAAAAAAAAAAAACAAACAATAAAAAGAAACCTGGTTCGCAAGATAAGATCCTCGGCAGATGCACATTAATGATTTCTGAGCGCAGTTTGCGGAAGGCTCTGTTGTAGGAAATGCAACTTTTAACATACCCCTAATGATCTGATGTTCTTTTGTTTTTGTTCGCAGACTCGTTTTTATTCAAGTGGAAGAAATGGCGATTGTGTGTTTAGATACATAGTTAGCGAATAACGCTCTTGAATACGAGTAATTTTTAACTGACGGTGTGTTCATTGATAAAAACTTCAGTAGGTACCCATAGCGCTACGGGTGCTGGTAAAAAGCATATCTAGTGAAAACGTCTTTGAAAACAATTATTTAAAAAAACAGCAAAAGTACTCCAAAATATAAACAAAACCCTTCCAGCTTCAAGAGCAATAAACCACGAATAAAAATATTGCTTTCGCTATATTAAACGGTTTCAGAACAATAAATTCCCATTCACTAGCCATTGAAAATCAATTGAGTATAAAGCACAGTAAAATAACAATTGAAAACAGTAAAATATAAGAGAAAGGATGGGAAGAGAGCAATGTCGATATGGCGCCATTCTTCTTAGAGAAATTAAAAAGGAAATAATAATTTGTTCGCAGTCACAATGCTTTCTCAGCGTTATATTTTTGCCACGTTTTATTTTTTGTTCGGCGATTTTTTATACTTTTGTTTGGAGCTTGATTTAGCTTGAAGCTTAAGTTTATATTGTGAAAGAGGTATGACATTGAGCGTATGTATATAACAACTTTATATGACAAGCGATTATTAGCATTATGTGTTTTACGAAGTCTCAATATCTCTGTAGTTTAGTGTATCAGGTCTGTAAAATCAACAATAATGAGGAAATTGAAAGAAGTTAATATTTTTATATTTAACGTTATGATGAAGTTAAGGTAATTTTATGAAGCGTTGGTATTTAGATCAACCACCAGAGGGACACTTTTAGTAATTTTATGAAGTTTCATAGCTCTTAGTCTGTGCACATTTAAGGGAATTACCTGGATGGGACTTTCCAACGAACGTACTTATTATTATACTTACGAACATACTTTCCAACACATACCAACGAAGCAAAGCACCAAAGGGAACACGCTTATACGCTTATATGTAGAAAATGAAATAGGGAATATTGTTTAAATGGTGGAAAATTTAAACAATATTCTTTACTTTCTTACTACTTTTTCTCGGTGGTAGGCTATAGCATCGGCTGCCGGCAGAAGTTACCACCCACCCGACAAAGTCTTGCCGCCAAGCGATTCGTCGTGTTCCGGCATGATGTCTGGTGAAGTCGTACGGAGGACGGGTCTGAGCAGTTGTTTTGCGTTGTGTGGCGGGTACGATGCGCCAAATGTTGTTTTGTCGGGAGTTTGATCGTGGAGAGTCTCCAGATCAATCTCCCTCTTGCATCCCCTCGCTCAACTGCCATCATCCTTCATATTCCTAAGTTTTTTAAGTGAATAGGCTTAATAAACTAGTGCGCTTTACCGTCAACGATTGCATCACTGCTTACCATCAGGCGGGATTGCAGTGAAGCACTAGTTTATAATTATTAAAAAAAAAACTTGCAGCCTGTTTAAATAAATGTCAAAATGCAAGAAATACCGAGATGAGACACGCACAGAACAGGGAAATATGGCAGAAGAAAGGAGAGGCTACACAGCAGTTCAATTCCAGGTTAAAATGATGATGATGATAAAGTATAAGTTTAATTAGCATTAACTAAGCTAGAAAGAAATATAGAAAAAGTATTAATTGCGACTTTTACAGAGAAGATTCATTTGACCTAATCCCGAACACTACAAACAACACAACCTCATTGATGCAAGTTACATAGAAGGCACATTAAACCTTACAGCTTCTGAACAGACATTAAGTTATAGGAAATATTATGGGATGAGTATAGTTTTATTGCCATATAAACCGACATCTATGAGACCGATGTCAAAGGCAGATAGTTTGATGTGAAGCGGATTTTAATGGCTGTGTCTGACATTAATATCAGTTTTATGAACGGATATAGTTGTCGCAACTCTATTGGATCGTATGCATGGATTTATTTTTATTTATTGCAACATTACGCAATTTTATTGATAAGGGGTTTCAATCAGAATATAGCTTGATTTGGAACGTACCTAAGCCCGTTGTGTCAAAGCGATTCTTTTATATTTCGAATGTCAAACATGTGAATGTTTTAACATTACGTAGTTTATGTAATTTTTTATTTATAATATTGAGTTTTGTTGGGTTCTTATAAAATAATAGAATTTCTCAGTAGCATCTGGATTTATGTACGAGTGATGTCAGTAGGTTCACCCCTTTTTTGGATAGGAAATCATCAAATGACCTCTTCGGCTCTGGGCGGAGCGGGAGAGGTGTCAGACTTTTACTGACTAAAGCCCCCCCGTATTCCTTCACTCGCACATAGCAACCCGCGCATTGGCTCGCCCCTTACCTTTTTGTGAATTACACGTACCTAGTGATATATGGTGTACCATGAGTAGATGATATACCTCTGTCTAATCCTTCGCGGAATACAGGAATAACATTGTTATCTTATTGCTGTTGTATTGTGTGGAAAAAACTATTTTTCTTTTACTTTCTTTTATTACCAATATTGAGTAAAAAAAAAGTCTTTCTAGTGTTTGTTCTAAACCAAAGTTAACTGCATACATTTTACAGTAATTATGTACTAAAACGGCCTTATTCGTCAGTTTAGTGGGCATTTTCTGGTGACCCAGTTCTGTACCTTACCGAGCCCCTGACCCAAATTGAAGTGCATGTAAAATTGGGGTCAAGTCTAGTATTATAGTACAAGGGCTGCCTTTGACAGGACAAAGAGGTCACTAGTGAATGGTAGTAGATTTTAATTTTATTTTAATCGTCTTAGTGAATGGTAACTCAAAATGAAAGTCGAACTATTAGAAGATCAGCTTAGCTTCCATTCAGGCGTCTGCCATAGATATTTATTATTATAACGAAACAGGTTCAACTGCAGTTAATGAAAGTGATGTAAGTTTTAGTTTTCAGAATAAGAAGTTTACAATATGTGTAGGAATTAGGCACTTTTAGGAAAAGTAGTAGGTACGGTTCGAGTGTATAGCATAAAATAAACCTTTAGAAAATGGTCTAGAGGCGGAAAATCATAGTTCTTATAGAGAGAAATTCAATTTAATTTAAGTAAGGCGTCAATCGAATTTAATTCAGTGAAAGATTTTACTAAAGATTTTATGTGAAAATTGTTCACATAAAATCCTTAGTATTTTTGTTTCAATTCAGCGAATTGTGAACAGATCTCGGACTTCAAAGGTTGCCAGTTCTAAAAAGAAAGCGTCTTGACACGTGACAGCCCTACTTTCAACACGTTTTTATTTCCCTTTCACCGGTATAGTTGGGTAAACTCGTGTTTACTACGTTTTATTATTGCTCTGCGTTCATGTATTTCGGGTAAATGCTCACTGGATTTTATGATCCTCGCGAAATAAGCTGTAGCAGGAATAGAATTGTATTAAGTAATTGAAATACTAACATATAACCAATCGATCAATTTCACTTTATATTTTGTCGGAAATGTATTTTGTATCCTACGAATAAAGTTGTTATTTCCTTTAATTTATTAAATACATATTAATTATATTTAAAAAATTAGAATATCAAATAAAGATAAAGTTTATTGTATAAATTATTTAAAACTTTATTCATTTAGTAGAACCCTTTAATCGATATTTTGGATGATTTCGATCAACCCAACTAAAACACAAAAGATATCGATTTAAAAAGTCCCCAACATAGTTAAAAAACAAAGTCCTAATAAATCCATAGTCAGCGAAGCTGTCAGTCCAAATAACTGGAGCTCCGTAAAGCCGTTAAATCCGTTTTTTCGGCGACACATCGTCAATGGAAAGTGCGCGGCGGTTACGGATCACACCTTGGGCTAAGCCCCCGGGGCGCGCGCCGCGCACGCATCAAATTTTTCGATGACTTAATCTGGTGGATTTGTTCCACCCCCGTGGGGCGTGAGCGGAGAGCTAAGGAGTACAGGATCGGCTCTTGTTTTTGTTGAGACTGTAAAACTTTTACGGCGACATTATAATTATGATTCTTCAACATTTCACAAAGTAACTACCATTTTGGTTTTGCAATGATAATTTAGTATTACTTCTAGCTATAATAAACACATGTTAAAACTTAATATAACGTAAATATAATGTAAACTGGGTACGCTTTTGATTACTCACACTACAATAACCAGTACGTATCCAAAGTATACATCGGAATAAAACTTGAATAAAGCGTACTAACAGTTTTCATATTATTTCAATAAAAGAGTATTATATATCAATATATGCTTCCCGAGCCAGCACTCCACATAATCTGGCGATGTTTCCTCCCTGATCGTTTGGATTTACGTTACCGCGAATTGAATTGAGAGTGGGATGAGCGCCCTTTGTTTATAGAGCCTGCTTCTGCGAAAAATGTGTGTTTCATTATCCATGCGCACCAAACATTGTAATGTTTTTTTAAAAGCTCTCTGTGATTAGATGGCAAGTGTTTTGTATTATACCTGACATTTGCTGTATCTATTTGGCTTTAAAGATTGCGTAGGAATTAGGTTCGTTACGGGTGACGTAGGTTATTTTAGAACTGAACACTTATCGTAGATATTTCTAATCAAAAGTCCTACAATTATCAATACACATGAAATCTGAACATTCATGTAGCTTACTGTTATGAATAAGTGTAAACATTTATGATTTCGTATCGTGCTCGCAATACCGAAAACTTCTGGCAGCATTATTTTCGTGACCCAGTAAACTAGTTGGGGCTCACAATAAATTCATCAACATTTCCTAATACAAAGGGGACCCACATCTGCCCAACATCGACTATTAGTGAAGGGCGATAGGGCCACGATAGAGCCAATCTATAGGCGCCATCTTGCGGCTCACGTTCGAAACTCAGCGCGTCGTTAATTGCATGACGCTGCTGCGCGCGGATCGGCTGTAGTCTCCGCCAATTAAGAGCTATTGATATCCTACGATTTTGTTACAAGTCTGTTTCTACGTCAATATTGGGTATGCGATGCGATGTGTATATTGGACACGCTGTTGTGAGATTTGAGTGGTATTTGATGTAGGTACGCGGGCAATGATGTAAAAGTTTGACATGTCAGAAGATTTATATTTTTAGCGTAAGTAGGTAAAAGAATCTTCATTTTCAATCAATCGCCCACTCAAGTTTTATTGTCATAAAAAAAATGTTACAGAAAAAACAAATTCTAAAAAAAAACTATTCGAAATGCTGTTGTCCGTACATATTGTACGGACGACAGCAGGTCAAGCTACCCGAAATTGTCAAATATTCCCAATCAACATTGAGCCTTGACAGATTGTAGTAGCTTGATGTGCGGTCGACTGTACCTAGCAAAAAAATTACTAAATACAATGTCGGAGTCATGGCAATTGACTAAAATCGTTCGTTCGCTAGCTAAATCCTAATCAGTATTATCAATGGCTACGATCGAAAGAAAGGGATTAATTTGAAGAATTTGGCAGCCGTGCCTAAGGCCGACACTGGTAACACAGTCACGTAATACGCAGCCATTCGTGTACACCATACGCTAATTATTTGTGTGCCTTTCCCTATCTTTTGGATTAGCTAGCAATGATAAGACGAAGTATTTTTGTTGGTTATAGTAACCGATTTTTATGTGACCAAAGTAAGAACTGGTACGTTATTGTCGCTGCTCGATTGGAATTAGCTTTTTTGGCTTATGTTTTAGTCTTTAGTGCAATGAATTCGTCCATTTTCTGTAAATTTGGGATCCGAGACTCGAGTCTGGGGAAAGGTCAAAGTGCTGACACGACATATAGCTGTGCGACTGAGGAGTTTGCTGCGCCACTTTCCTAGCGAAATCAAATCAAATCAAAATTGTTTATTTCAAATTAACCATCACTTGGTACTTTTGAATATCGGTCAGTCCAAGAAAAGTGAAGCTAAGTTGCACGTTCCAAAGCGTAGATCTCTATGGAGAAGAACGTGCAAGAAACTCCATGGACACTCTTTTAAAATCATAATATATGAGTTTACATTTCTTCGTTACAAAGCACTAGGCAGTGGAGAAGGTGTTTTGTGAGACTGTCTTTTGTTATTTTGATGTTTGAAAAGTGCTGATTCTTAGTCTAAAGTAAATATGACATTTGATTCTGAAACAGATATAAAATGTTATCACTCGTATCTTCAAACTGAAAGTGCTTACTTCATAAAAAGATTTTCATTCTGATCAAAAGGATTCAACCGAGACTTAAAGCAAATATTTACTTTCACGTTCACAGAAGCTCAAAGCACTATATATAAGTATATATATAGATAACCTGTCTGTAGTTGACGTGGCCAGTAACGAAATATACAAAAATAAACTTTATGAAAGGATTGTCAGTTAACAAGAAAAAGAAAAAATTAAATAATGTTTTAGGCATATTGGTTTTAAAGTACGAAACGAGTGAAACAACTTTAGTGTTTGATATCGATAACTCCAGAAATACTTATTAGGCAATTTGCACGTATTATACTTATTCTAGGGATCCAAAACATTTTCCTAAATACACGTAATCAATCAATCCATCCCTATAAAGTGCGTATGTTTGTATGTCTGTCTGTATGTATGTGCCCGGAGTTGCTCAAAACCCTCACCACTATAGATAATCATATAGATCTGGATGCGCTGAGTTCAAAAAACGCGCGCGCGCGCAAAAGGCGCGGAATCTCGGTCCTTGACTAATAAATTAAAATTGACATTTTGCCCATTTCGTACTAATAAGTAGGTACGAATCAACTACTAAGTCCGTTTTCAATATTTTAACGAGTCTTTATGTTGAGCCCAGCTTGTTTTTCACATTTGTAATACGTATAGTAGTTATTAGTAGTGTAGCCATTTTACATTTCGAATAATCCAGGGAATTCGCCTGTCGAAATTCGCTTTCATATTTCCATTCGCAAAACCCCTGTCGAAGCGGTCTATTGTTAGTTTCACATAGATTTTGTATCTTTTTTTTTTTGCCCGTATTGCAGGGTCACCGCTGTTGGTAACATTTTTTTAGTTTGGTTAGAATATAGAACGTAGTTATAACAAGTTTTGTCCGTCTTGGAGAGTTGTTGAAAGGGATTTTGTCCTTTCAGTGTTTGCGAACCTTTTCATACATTTTCCGATTTCTTGTATTCTTTTGAAAAATAAATATTTTCTATCCAAACAAGCGAAGTTACGTAGTGAAATCAAATCCAAATCAACATTTACAAATTCGGACGTAGAATATAATTTGAATTATATGATAACAATGGCAGCAGAAGTAAAATAATCCACTCCTTTCAGTTTAGGGCAAGACAAATATCTTGGAGGAAGACAAAAGCTGGCAGCGAGTGACAAATGGCAGCAGCGGTTTTGAAAACAAACAGAGTTCCAAGATGGTGGAGCATTCCTCTCGGCGGCAAAAAGAAATATACTGCAGTTAGTTCGCACACGTTATTTATTTGAAGAAAAACATAGCGGAACTGGGATTTTCGAACCGAGATTTGATTTTATTCGGAACTTTGCACACATTTAAGATTTTTTCAAGATTTAGTGAGGTTGTAGCTTATAAACTCAATATTCTTTGCACAATGTACTGATGTACTAGTTCCTATCTACAAAATAACCCATTTTTAAACCGCTACAAGAGAAACCCGTGGCAAAAATATTGTTTTCATTGTTACTATACCTACCCTTTAATAAAAACAGTGAAACGGGCACGAGACTAAAATTCCAATACCTGCGTTTGTGTCATCGTTTTTAAAGTGAACTAACAATGTGGAACAACACAGTTTCAGAAAATTCAGAATAAACCCACTGAATACCTACCGAATGCCGGATCCTCATACATTCGTTTGAACACGCTCGTTCGTGTATGTTGCGAACGGAATTCCCCCAAAACCAGACAACGAAATATCAATCTAAAACAGCGCTCCCCTACAAAAAACAACTATCTGTACTCCGTCAACCAACCCGAACTATTCGAGTGAAATATCTTTATTGAGGCAGCCATTTTATTTTAGCTTTTCTTTGTACCGGCCGAATTTATTAAAGACCGATACAGAGGAACATAATTTTTTATTGCGAAAACGACAATTTTCTTTGTTTAACTAACCGTCGCACATTTTCTTGTCCGCGTAATAAAACTGACCTTTTTTTACGGTCGCACAGACAATCCGGGATATAATGTGAATTTGTCAAGAAAAGCCCAACACCTCGCGTTTGGATCGAATTTACCTTTTAAGGGAAACGGCGGATTCGCTCGAGGCTGCCGGCATTAGTTTAGGCTACGTCTGCTTACATCCCAAAATAGTACAGATAAAAGCGATTTGTGGAACGTTTTGGACTTAAATGCACTAACAAGCTTAAGTCCTTAGAAACACGAGATTAATCTCGTTAGAGTTCTGTTCATCGTCGGTTTCAATATACATATGTATGTAGTAAGTATAACTGTTTATATGCAAACCCTTTATATGAAATCCCCAGAATCTAGAATAATACGAATTATATAATCTTTTTGTAAGAACGAGCTTGTAATCCTATTCCGAATTAATATTCACACGAAAACAGATTACGTTTGAACGAAATTTTACTATGTATTTTTAATATCTCTATCGATTACGGCTTTGGAACCTCAATATTTTGAGGAAAAGTTTCTGATCGAGAGTAACGTTTTTCAATGGACCGAAGCAGAATTTGGCACGTTTATAGCTTTGGTCTGAATGTTTATAAGTTTCGGTATAGGTACAGGCGAGTCAGTTTTAATATAATATTATTCTGAGCAGTATAGGGTTCAAAAGGACACGTGACTCCATGTTGCCAGCATAGCCAGATGTGAATTTACAAATGAAATAATTTAAGAACTGGTTTTTCACCTGTCGAAGATTGATTAATCTCTACGCTGCAACAAATGCTTCAATAATTGCTCCGCTGTATTTCAGTTACTAAACCAATATAACTTATAGAGACCACAATTCATTTTTCGTTTCGAAATCCAACATTGATTTATGCGCATTTAATGAGAACAAAATCCAATCAAATCGTTTCTTAGGACATGGATTGGGTGATATATATTGAAGTGAAAATTAATTAGTCATAGATCTTATAATTGGAGCCTAGACTCGAATAAACACTTAAGGTGAGGCATCCTTGAAATAGGGGGGGGGGAGGGGGGGTATATGCAGTATGGTGAACGAAGCCTACAGGCGTATGGGACTGCATACTTTTTGTAATCAGAGTTGAGAAAAAGTGCGAGTCCTTTGTAAGCCATATAAAGCGGAGGATTCATAGTTTTTCTTACTGCTGTACGCGAAGAAGACATAATAAGACAAAGATTATGTCTGTTTTTCTTTTTTTAATAACAAGTTAGATTGTTTTTAAAAATTGTTAAAAGTGAATGGAAAACATCAGCCCTTTATTCGATTTATTCACATGCTAATAAGTCAGTGACGTGTCTCGAACTAATTGCATTTGCGAGATGCGATTATCCTCAACGCTTTTAGTTTCTGGGCTTAGCTAATGACTGTTAGCGAACAGCACTTCAATAGTATTATAATATGCATTGAAATGCGCTCACAACCACACAAATAGCCAATTAGCAGATCGATACATAACGGCGCCTGATAGTGTTAGGCTCAAACTGCATCTAATAATTGTAACATTTGTAAGCTGCACCCAAAATGCGGGGTGATTTAGGCAGTTTAGTGAACTAAATATCGGGTCATAGTCTGTGGACATGACCGCGGCCATTTGTGGGATTACCTGGCGAGGTTTGGCAACCATCCAAGTATGGCACGACACTTTGCCTAGCCTGTGTGGCGATTGTAAAGCGTACTTTATATTGTTATACCGTTATAGGCTTATAGGAAGTTTGCCATTTTTTAACATTATAAACTACTACTTGACGGCGATCCCGCTCGATGATAAGCAGTGATGCAATCGTTGATGGTAGCTTAAATTGTAATTTGCAGTTATTTATCTTCAGCATTGAATGTTTGTAGAGTGTAAACCGTTTGATTAATATCTAGAAGCATCGTCAATATCGCATGTTGGAGGTACCTAAGCTCCGTTAAAAATATTTTCGTAAAGGACAAAGTTGAGCCTTGTAGTCTGTGAACAGCCATATTGCTATTATATCATGCCCTTACAGTTGATCTAACTAGATTTAGTGCTCCCAATCTAGCGATTCTTGCGAAGTGATAGTGGTAATATGAGATTTAGACGTCTCCTTCAGAGTGTTCCAATAGATCTCTGCTACATAAAGTTTTGTGAAAGTGTGTAATGTAACTCCAGGTAGATATTGAATTTTGAGAAGTGGGGCATTCATATTTTTTCGTGTGTTATTTTGTAGAAATATCGTGTAATTTTATGTAGTGTCTGTCTAGACGAATTGTATCTACTAAAATTGCTTTCTTGTTTTATTGAAATCTG
This sequence comes from Sesamia nonagrioides, assembly GCA_017933935.1. Classification (NCBI taxonomy): domain Eukaryota; kingdom Metazoa; phylum Arthropoda; class Insecta; order Lepidoptera; family Noctuidae; genus Sesamia; species Sesamia nonagrioides. The sequence continues at coordinate 33,271 of JADWQK010001095.1, read as the reverse complement.
TTTAAGGTCGAATAAATTTTTGTACGAAATGTTCATGGACTCTTCAAATTCTTAAGGCTTCAAACTTATAGCTACCTACTCTTTCAAAGGACTTTCTTAACACTTGTTTCTTGGTAGTTTGGAGGTACAATATTTTTCTTGGCATAAAAAGAATTTATTAAAAAAACCACCTTTTTCCTCTTTTGTCGTTGGCTTTAGGTTCGACCTTCGTGAGTTTTATGAAGGCGTGACGTCATTGTAAAAGTTCTTCATAAAGCCTGAAATATGTAAACTTTCGATATTAAATTCTGGTAGTAAAATAGTTTTATCGACTTTTGTAACATCTAATTGTGCGCTCAGAGTTTCGCACTGCATCTAAATTTATGTTCACAAAAAACTTTAAATGTTCATAACACCTGCAGGTAATTTCTGCATCAGCAATTACCCAAGCAATTCTTAGACAGGGGTTAAATAAGAAATATGTAATGTTATGTGCCGTGGCTTATCGGGGCCTGGCAGTCACCCAAACGTTCGGCTCAGGAGGCTTTGCGACCCACCACGACTCAAGTCCGGGTAGCTAATACCTCAAGGTATACTTACGAACGTTGGCTCCGAAAATATAGGGAATATTTTCTGTATTTGTATTATTTCTCTTTTGTTTGAGCTTGTGATAAAATTAAGATAGTCATAATGCTATTTCGCTATAAGTGGTGTTTGTGTCTCTAAGCTTGCCAACAAAATTATTGTAGTTTTTCAAACAAAAGTAATTTAATCACTGTATTTTTAAACATTAGGAAAAACACAGTAATGAAATTGTGGTGTATTTCTTAGATATCAAAATATTATACTGCTCAACATCTCTTAAATAATAAAGCTGGAGAGTTTATTATATTATTGTTTCATTCATTTAGACCCTTAAATCTTTGGGATTTACCTATCGGCTTTGATTTTCTATTATTATTTTGATAGACTAGTTCTTGGAGATGGTTATAGGCTATTTACCATCACGCAAAGACTTCTAAAAGTCGCGCAAAAAGTAAAGTAAGTTAAAAAGTAGGTACTCTAAGAGATAATTAAGTATGGCGAGTAGGCGATCCGATACGACAGGGTAAGTCGGGGAGCAAGAAATTCAGGCGAATGAAGCGGTAAGCAAAAGCGAAAAGTCTTACTTATGTATATTATAAACGTGGATATACCGATGTATGTTTGTTACATTTTCACGCAAAAACTAGAGTACGGATTTAAATTAAAAGAAAACACACGCAGCTTATAAGCAGGCTTAATTTATAGGATACTGTGCATCCCGTTATTCTTAGAGAATCGAAATTTATGCGGATGAAATTGTTTCGTGTAGTTAGTACCTACTTAATATTAAATCATAACACATCGAGTGTGTCCTAATCCAAACATCTAATAAATTCACCTGAAAACCACAATATATTTCACAAAACTGTTCGAAAAAAATTTGATACACAAAGTCGAAATTTAATTTAAGTAAAACGTCGCCAAAGTTGATGTCCTTAAAACTCTTTTGAAATCATTATTCCCACTGAATGTTGGGGGAACAGCAGAGTAGCACATAGCAAACAATAACTTCGGAAAGTTAAATGGTATTAGACATTCGAACCGCGTCCCGGCTTGTCGTAGAAATCGTTAAATAAAACCATGTTCGCACTTATTTTTCTTTACAGGGAACGAAAAAGCTCTGCGTGACCAAATCTGCATTTTTTAAAATAAACTGAAATAATAATCGACTTTTGTGGCTTCAGGATGGGTGTTCAGAATTTTGGAGGCATTGAGGAAAATTTGGAGGAGTTTTTTTAAAAGCGTCTGTGTGTTGTTTTCCAGTTTAACTTTATGTAGTTGAATACCAGTGGAGTGAATTCTATCGCACCTTCATAAACTAGTTACTGGGTACAGTGGGTACCACTAACACTAAATCTGGTGGTCAGACTTTTGGGCTTTAGACAACTACGAATGACTAGGATCGACTAATGGCAGCCTAAATCAACGACTTTCTGAAGCACGGTGGAGCCTCAATATGAACTGGATGATCACCATCATCCACGAACCGTGCCGTAACCGTTAGCTTAAGATTGTATTTCTATTTATTTATTTTGGTCCAGTAACGATTGTTTACACTGCGTGTTGTACATAAAGTATCATGTGATTTAAAAACGTGAGAGAGTATGCAGGTGCATGTTTCATTATTTCACGGAAAGTGAGTGCTAATTTAAATCCGGTAGTTGTTTCTAAATTTTGGCTTTCAATTTGCTTGATTTATTAAAACATTGGAGTTATTATCGTTTAGCCATGAAGCCCACCCCCTTACACGTTACTCATTCCATCATCATCCCAGCGTTAATTCCAGTCGCAGCCGAAGCTTTTTCAGCTTTTGGAGTCTGGGGTCCGCTTTACCAGTCCAACCGGTGATATGGCCAAACTTCGACAGTTTCCGTGAAGCGACTGCCGTCTGACCTCCACAACCCGAAGGCGACATCGAAGCATTGCAGTTAGACCAATTGTTAGACTTTTGAGGGCTCCAACAACCCGTAACGACTGCCACTAGATGTTCGTAGGGCAACCGGGACCAACGGCTTAACGTGGTTTCCGAGGCACGACCAGACCAGTGCAAATATTCATATTCATGCATACAAATACTTGTACTGTGCGGGGATCGAACCCGCGCTACCTTGCGCAGCGGCCGCGTCCGCTACCGCTATGCCACGGAGGCTGTCGACCCTCTTACATGTTACTATTGTCAATTAATATCACGAAGGATAAAGCAACTCCGCGGTATTCAACCTGGCCTACTTATTACTCAAGTAATTGGCCCAATAATGAGAGGCGTCTCGGGGGGCGCTAATTATTTTCCACGTGCTCTGGTTCTGATGCGGAATTTGTGATCAGCAGGCACTAATCCCTCTGTGGGGTGCGAATGTATTCGACAATGTTGAATCACGCTCGTTATTATTATTTGTATCAATTCTAGCCGATGGCGGGATTGGTAGTATTTAAAGGGTACTTTGATGGCAGAATAATACGCTTTATTTCTTCCCTTAGATATTTTAATGGTTGTTTGGTAGGGTTTTAATCCAGTGGCCTACATTCCTATGTTAATTGGTATATTTTTTCATTTTAAATGCTACGTTAAGATTGCTTAGATGTTACTTGATAATTTGATAATATTTTTTTTTTTTATATTTAAAGTTATGTCAAAGGTATTTGAATTAGTCTATTAAAACAATATAGCAGTTCAATTATACTATTGTTTTTTTTTTACTATTTTTTATTATGTGGAGCGACACAGCTGAAGTGCCATGTGGTAAAATTTGAACTCACCTTTGGAGGTTACTTAATGTAGGTTTAAGGCAGTGAAGAGTGGAAAGGAGAAAGTGGACCCTTTGTCCTGCTGTGTGAATAATATATAGGCTAAAATGTACAAAAAAATAATATATCATTCTAAATAAGGGACATTTTACTAAAATCATAATTGATTACCCAATGAAGTATCTACTTGATCATAATCAAATATGTCTCAAACATCAATTTCTAAATATCTCTCCTCTCTAATTTACTGTGAAATCCGTTCAATCTCAATTATAATATCTATCTATTGAATTCTCTAACTTCCAAGTCGAATTAATCACCGTAAAATGAAGTCAAAGTGACTCTTCATTAAGATACCTCTTTGTTTCGGGAAAACTTTTATATTTCACGATAAAATATATAAATAGGTATTTTTATTAAAAGTAACAAAAGGTTTACAAACTCCGCTGGTGCGTGGTTCAGATCAAAGATAGAAATCTTTTGGTTGTTGTTAAGTGTATTAAGGGGTCTAAAATGGGTTATAAAGGGGACGGCCATTATTGATAACCGTGATACAACAAATATATATTTTCTTTATAAGAAAAAAAAAACAGATTAAAAACCAGTTTAGAGAACAGCTAATTATCTCACAACAACTCTTAAATTGCATTATAATATACACGTGTCAAAATACACGTGTTCTGTAGTCTACTGTCTACTGTCGCTAACGATCACCCTAAAAATAGACGCATTCAACTCATAATTAAAAGTAATATAGATGTTTCTGACTATTTGATAGGATGATTAAATTTAATATTTAATTTCTAATCAAATATAACTTGCGCGGTAGTAGGACAACGGTGTTGCCTGTGCTGTCTTACTGTCGGGCAAAAACCTCCTTAATTTTCCACACAATACTGTCTATTGTAAACATTTCATACATGAACATATAACTTGTGATATTTATATTACAACTAACAGCGCCGCACTATTTCACCCGCATTCGTTCCGTTAATTCATACTAATATTATAAATGTGAAAGTAACTCTGTCTGTCTGTCTGTTACGCTTTCCCGCTTAAACCTCTCAACCGATTTTGATGAAATTTGGTACAGACAATCTTTGGACCCTGAGAAAGAACATAGGCTACCTTTTATCCCGGAAAAATATGATGTTTCCGAGGGAAATCTAAAAGCGCGATATAACCGAACTCCACGCGGGCGAAGCCGCGGGCGGAAAGCTAGTCTTGGTTATAATCGTCCAAATCCTTTCCGTAGTTTGTGCGTAAAAGATAAACTAACATACACCCATACATATGAATTTTCAGATTTGTAATATTAATATTTGCTGTATTAACTGATGATAGTTACGAATTAAATTAGAACTATAATAAACATGGAAACGTTACAACTAAAACAGTTGGATTATTATTATCGGCAAATTCTCCGAAAAACCAGGCGCGGTCGTCTCATCCGCAGCCATATTGGTACCTAACAAGACTTCATAAAGTAACGAAAATATCAGGCGCGTTTCACGGATCTGCTTAATTGCTTGATTAATTATTAGCAAGGGAGTTAGATGGGGTTGAAACAAGACGAGGGTCGTCGAAGATCTACAGAGCGACATCAATAAGCTTTAATTGGCTTCGGCCATCATAGCTATTAGCTCCTGGCCCAATTAGGAACATCACTGAAATCGCGCCAAGGTTTCTGTAACAAGTTTAGCTAACAGTAAATTTGGTTAGCGTTAGGACACACGAACTTCTAGAATTTGTATTGATTCAGAGGTCATGACCAATTTTGCTGTCTAGTTTGAATAATTTTAATATTTAGCAATTATTATTCTCTTTAACCACTAGACCACCACGACACGCCGCCACGACGGTCGTGGTGGTCTAGTGGTTAAAGCACCAGCCTCTCAAGTATGAGTGCGCGGGTTCGATTCCAGATCAGGCAAGTACCAATGCAACTTTTCTAAAGTTATATGTACTTTCTAAGTATATCTTAGGCACCAATGACTGAAGGTGAAGGAAAACATCTTGAGGAAACCTGGACTTTCAAGTCCGAAATCGCCAACCCGCATTGAGCAAGCGTGGTGATTACGCTCAATCCTTCTCTGTATGAGAAGAGACCTGTGCCCAGCAGTGGGCCGATAAAAAGGTTGATGATGATGATGATGATTCTCTTTAATATTGTGATCAAAATATCAAATAATGTCCCCAACTATGGAAATCGGGAATAAATTCACAAACTAAAGTTCAGTGTATCTTTTTCTTTCTATTTTATTAAATTGTCTATGGAGTATCTTGACTGGACTAAACTAATATGTTATCTTCTATCCTTCTCTTAATGAAATAGAAAGAAGAAGATGCACTGAAATAGTTATTTTTAACACCCTTGCTCGTAAAGCTGATGTAATTCCACCGGTTTTAAATATGTAAAGCAGGCCATAACAAACGCGTCTGTTATCAGAGCAAATAGTTAAGTTATAGTCCATACAAATTCCATAACAGCATTATTTTCCATTTCAAGTAATTTTGGAACTGATCGCCGCCGCACGGCTCGCGCTGCGCGCTGTTCCATATTTGAAATGGCAAAGAATAATACTAATGGCGGGAAAGCAACAGTGTGCATTTACAGATTGAGTTTATTTAAAATGAACAAAATATAAAATACTTTTTTTCTGTTTCCTCGCAAGTGTGTTAAAAAACGTCGTACGATATACGTGCATATTGGTTATAACATGCTCGGCTCAATTACACCCTCGCCTTCGGCTCGGGCTGAAATTCCGCCTCGGATGTTATAACCATCAATATGCACTAATATCGTAATGTACTATTATGCCACTGTCAAGCAATGATAGCTATTGTAATATGGGTGATAGTTTGTGCCACTCACCTTCGCATCGTGGCACAATAGATCAGCACGAGTATTACAATATCTGTTTGAGACAGTGGCATACAAAACTTTTTCTACGACCTTGAAATAAATAAATACAAAAAACCGTCGATGTTGAACTTTATTAGGAATTATAGTAATTTATATTCTGGATGGTACATTTATTAAAGTTTACAACGGGGCGTAGAAGAATTTCCTGGAGTGGAGAGAGGTGGAGTTGATATCACTCATTTTCAAAATAATTTTATGTATAAATGCAGATAAAAGTTAACAATGGTGTTACGATTAGGATTCGGAGGACGGGTCTGAGCAGTTGCGTTGCGATGTGTGCCGGGTACGATGCGCCAAATGTTGTTGTGTCCGGAGTTTGGTCGTGGAGGGTCTCCAGATCCATCTCCCTCTGGCGCAGCATCGTTGGCTGTGTTGGGTTTAACATTGTATCACCTTGCTCAACAGCCATCTTCCTTCCTATTCACTCAGTGTTTTTGAGTGAATAGACTCTTTATAAACTAGCGCACTTTACCATCAACGATTGCATCACTGTTTACCATCAGGCGGGGTTGCGGTCAAGCACTAGTTTATAATCCATACTAATATTATAAATGCGAAAGTAACTCTGTCTGTCTGTCTGTTACGCTTTCCCGCTTAAACCTCTCAACCGATTTTGATGAAATTTGGCACAGACAATCTTTAGACCCTGAGAAAGGACATAGGCTACCTTTTATTGAAAAAAAAAATGATATTTCAGAGGGAAATCTAAAAAGCGCGATTTAACCGAATTCCACACGGGCGAAGACGCGGGCGGAAAGCACACAATATTTAGACCCTGAGAAAGGACATAGGCTACCTTTTATCCCGGAAAAATTTGATGAAGCCACGGGCGGAAAGCAAAAACAAAAGATATACTCACAGTCTATCATAGTTTCTTTATAAAATTTTTGATTCCCAACACGTATATGACTTAGAAGATAATGGGATAGCTCCAAATCATCTGACACTTCAATATTCTAGCTAGACACTCAACATTTTTTCATAGTTGAATATTTCAATTTGAAATAAAGCTCATATATCAGTAACCCACTTTGACATCGCAATATGAAACAATAGTGAAGCTTTTTATTTAGGAAAGAAGTCAAGTAGTCTCCTACATACTACTTACTTTGTAGATACATAGTTTAGCGAAGTAAGGGAGAAAATTCACTTCGCTACTACTTACACGTTGATTCATTTTGGCAAATACAAAATACGCGCATTATCGCGGAGTTTCGAACACCAGCCCGTATTACTTATCCATACTAATCTGTCTGTCTGTCTGTCTGTTACGCTTTCCCGCTTAAACCTCTCAACCGATTTTGATGAAATTTGGTACAGACAATCTTTAGACCCTGAGAAAGATCATAGGCTACCTTTTATCCCGGAAAAAATGATATTCCCGAGGGAAATCTAAAAAGCGCGATATAACCGAAATTCACGCGGGCGAAGCCGCGGGCGGAAGGCTAGTTATCTATAATTCAAATATTATAAAATACACGACAATTATAGTAAAAAGGTGGAATATCGTTAGAATTTTAATCTATACTAATATATTAAGCTGAAGAGTTTGTTTGTTTGAACGCGCTAATCTCGGGAACTACTGGTCCGATTTCAAAAAATATTTTTGTGTTGGATAGCCCATTAATCCAGAAAGGCTTTAGGCTATATAACAGCACGCTGCGATCAATAGGAGCGGAGCATAACTCCTCGAACAAACCTCGCGAACGAAGTCGCTGGCGGCCGCTAGTAAAGTATAAAATTTTGTTGGATAAGGGATGAGTAGGTTTTGTTCGCAAATGTGTCTCGAAAATTATGAGTAAAATCATTACCAAGCCAATTCGATGTTTTTAAAAACAATCTATTTATCTATGAGCGCAATAGATTTTTTTTTTTATAAAAAATAGCCATTAAAGTGAATGTCTGAACTAGTTCTACTACAGTCTTCAGCTCAAATATATTTTGTCAGACTTCCCTCAATCTGGAATCGTATCTGAATCTTTCTAAATTCCTATTTGGTAACATTCAGATACTTAAATTCCTGATAGTAGATGAAAATGGGTTTCAGGTCGGCAGGCTGCCATAAGATCGGACTATCTTTAGTAGAGATCGAATTTAAGACGAAAAACTGTCCCCAGTAATAGTTTTGAGCTGTATAGCCCTTATTGCTATGAGATTCCGGGAGTTCTAAAGGAAAAAAACAGCCAGCTCAGTTGAGCCCGCACAGTTGTGTTGATTCACAAAATAAACACGAGATTCACTATATAACCAGTGGTAGATAATTTAAATGTTAAACATTTAGTATAGAAGTACGTACAAGATTATTTATACAGTGTTAATTAAAGTTCAATATGCGTCGCGTTATAGAAAAATACTCTTGAATGAAAACAGTCTGGGGGTTACTATGACGTGTTAAAACCAACTTGATTCTAATGTCAGATAAAGATGAAACTAGAAAAAAAGAATAGCGTTCCACTATTCCCCTTTTTAACCTAACGGTTTAATAATGGTTAAAAAACGTCATAGTAGATTCCCAGAGAGGAAAAACTACATGACACTTCCTTATTCATATTTTAAAATAAAATCGAACGAAAAACTAACACTTTACGAAATTGCAAAAATAAAAAAAATATTATAAAAAAGGTCGATTGTAATAAAATTTAAACCTAGCATTTGCTAATTGATACTATAGAAGGCACTGGGATTCCATTTGAGTCTAGAGTATAGTTGGGTGCGTAAAAATGAAGGTAAAACAAAAGAAAGACAGGAAAAAGGACCATAACGCTGGTCCTTAGAGATTATTGTTACCGTTTATTGCTAACACTGAGATCAATATTTTATCACTAATACGTGTTAAGTGGGATAGATTGGATTTGGATCTCGAATGTTCTGTGAGGTAATTAACTAGTGATTTAGGTATTAATAATATGTCTAGGGCTTGTGTTAGAGTACTAAGTAAGCTCGTTAAGTGCATATGTATTACTTAATTATTGATTAATCATTAATTTGTTGTGTGCAAACTTGTCATACAATTTTACATATCCACAATAAATCGTTTCAGAAGAATATACTGTTAAAATGCGTTTTTGTTATTATTATTATATATCAAGAAGGAAACTCATTTGTTATCCCAAATACTTACTCATACAACCACGAGTGGATCATACAAATAAGGGCTTCCAGACCAGCGCGATGTGACTCTGGTGGAGCAATTTCAACGTTATGGAAATTATTCTATAGTATTTTTGCCTCACAAAGCGCTTTGCGTTTTATTTGTAGTTACCAAGTGAAGAAACATGTGTGCGGGATGGCAAGTAGCTTCTGTACTTACACACAAATTCACAGCGTCTTTGTAGACTTGGTAACCACAAATAAAGGGCGCAACGCTTCGCTTCGTGAGATAAAATTAAAATCAATTGCGAAGATTTTCAAATGAAAAAAGTAAATGGAGTGCTGCAAAAAGATTACCTTTTAATATTATTAAAAAGTATCCATAAACCGCTTTTAACTCTTCAAAGTCACTTCACTTTAATGCTTTAAACTTGAGATCCACTTAAGCATTTAGGTAACATCAGTGATAAAATATAAGTTAGAATATTGGTTCATTTTCAGAGTCTGTAATTACGTAGTGTGAGGGTAGGCAAGACATGATGAATCGCCACTTTCCTTCAGAGGGAACCACCCTAGTTAGTGTTGCCAGGTTTAAAGTTAGGAAAATCGGGATAAGTGCATGACATGGTTTGTTTGAAATCTGAAGGATTGTGATATTTACTAAACTGTCATAGCATAATCAACCTATAATGATTCCGCTGCTGAGATACAGGCCTTCTCTTGGAGAGAGGGAATGGGCCGGAATCTAGAAATGTGGGTTTTCTCACGAAGGATTCCTTCACCTTGAGAGCACAATTTAAACAACCTTTTCTGTATTTCGAACCTACATATGTACGTTCTACAAGTTGCAAGTCGCGGCCACTAGGCAACCACTGACTGCTCTCCTAGTTGAAAATGGTTATAAAAGTAAATAAATATTTGCGTTTATTAAGGTTACGATGAAAGAGTTTGCAAAATATTTAAAAGAATCATTAGCAGAATGTTGGCAAAACGAAAATGGCGTACTCCTAAAATAGTTCAACAGGAAATCAAAACAATTCCCTCTCGAAATCGAAGCTATTCAAAATATTATGGAAAGGCATTAACGACCCGCGTCGCATGCGGCCCAAAGGACCAAAATCAGTCCTTTCCACGAAACTCGATATTTCTGGTAACCGTACCGTCCCACCCCTCTGCGACGTTCTTTATCCCTCTTTTGTTGATATTCGGCTGACCTACAAACACAGTTTTCGTTTAGTACGTAGATATAGGCAACAATAATATTTTATGTACCTACTTTTGAATTTGTAAATGAGTTCCTTTTAAGAGTCGTTTTAGTAATAAGGCGTTATGCAAATAACAATGACCATAAATTTTTAGGGGTATGAAATGTGAAAAAATAATACATCTGCTACTTAGTGAAACCGAGTTTCAGTAGTAGGTACCAATTCGCTGGAAGTGCTTTTAATACTTTTGGAAGCCCAAGCGTTACACTGAAATGTCTTCATAACCGTTGTGGTGTTTAAAAGGATTTGTTTGATGTCAATTTTTCTAAAGATATTGTGGTGAGTTGTTTTGCATGGCTTTCTCCTTCAAGACGCCCTATTTGCCCTATTTGTGTAAAATGTGAGTCATTCAATTGACAGTTAAAATATCAGTTTATTGTCGAACGAAATTCAATTACAGAAGCCATTCACAATTCACATATTTATGTTTATACAATACACAAAGTATATTTGTAGTAGTAATGTTATATGTTGTCTATACTAATATATAAAGCTGAAGAGTTTGTTTGTTTGTTTGTTTGTGCCCGCTAATCTCAGGAATTACTGGTCCGATTTGAAAAATTCTGTTTGCGTTGGATAGCCTATTAATCCAGGAAGGCTTTAGGCTATATAACATCCCGCTATGAGCAATAGGAGCAGAGTAGTAACAAAAAATGTTGCGAAAACGGGAGCTAACGCAGCCGTACATATTGCCAATAGGAGCTGACCATGACTAATTCCACGCGAACGAAGTCGCTGGCGGCCGCTAGTACATCTATAAAATAATTATTATCATCGTAATTTATTCAATGACGTCACATGTCCAAGCCGTCATTATTCTTGAGAAACTCAAACTTGCCTTCTAAACACACATAAGAAAGAACATTTAATAATAATAATCAGTAGGTACTTCACCATCCAATGTTAAGAAAACAGTCGAGTGGTACTACGTATATTTCACCAGTGTTCCTCCCGGGTGGCAGTGAGAAAGAACATTCCCGGATATGAACCACTCAGCTCTGTTAGTGTTTGTCTAACGTACCTTCCTGCTGCGTCCCTAAAGACCTCTCCTTCAATAGATCAATGTAGATGTGGATTATTTTTTAGACGGATGAAGTTTCTACGATACCATGTTGTTTTTTGTGCTTTTCATTACAGCGAATTGTATACGATGTATAAGTATGTATCTACATATTTATACATCAACTGATCATACATTATAATAATTTCGCTTTAGCTGTTATGAAAAGTTTATGTACTCCTCTTTTTAATATGCATTATGAATCATACGCTTAGATTTACTGATGAACATAGGATACACGTAGGTTTTGTGTTTAGCGAGCTCGCTCATAATACTACAAATACGTACTAAGTTTTTATACTTTGTTTAAAAACTGCCTACTACATAATAACATAAAGCGATAACGCATTTAGATTAGTAAGCTGACCCAGTTGATTTACTACAATATACAGACTGCTATTTCGGCACGCTTGATAAGGCCCGGATAGCTCAGTCGGTAGAGCATTGGACTTTTAATCCAAGGGTCCAGGGTTCAAGTCCCTGTTCGGGCGGCTCTTCTTTTTTATTTGTTTTAAGTATTAAATTTTTGCAGGGAAATTAATTATAGAAAATTAAGTAATAATATAACAGGTTGATTTAAAACACCTTTTTTATAAACATTTTAATGAGAAAATAAATAATATCATTACATATTATAAAACAAAGTCATTTTATCTTTCCCTATGTCCCTTTGTATGATTAAATCTTTAAAATTCCGTAACTGATTTTCATGCGGTTCTTTTAAAATAGATAGAGTGATTAAAGTGGAAGGTTTATCTGTATAATAACATCCATTAAATTATGGAGAAATACTATTATTTTTGAGGTTTCTATTGTGATGTCGTAAATAATTACTGTTTTCCGCGTTTATAGTGAAACGCAGGCTGAACCCTACGAGACTTATCAAATTAATGTACTAAATATTTTACACATTGAAAAGGTCTACAAAAAAGTCCGCGATGGTACATGTCTATCTCTCATGGATATCTCACAGTATTTCTTTTTGTCATTTACTTTTTACGAAAGATACCGACTAATTTTCGAAGCGATTTTAACCAATACAGCATTAATCCTTGTCCAATTTAATACCTTAAATAAATTGTTGATTTAATATAGATCTATATTGCCCTCTACAGTAAATGGTTTAAGTGAATATTTTCGAAGATATTACAGACTAGCTTTCCGCCCGCGGCTTCGCCCGCGTGGAGTTCGGTTATATCGCGCTTTTTAGATTTCCCTCAGGAACATCAATTTTTTCCGGGATAAAAGGTAGCCTATGTTCTTTCTCAGGGTCTAAAGATTGTCTGTGCCAAATTTTATCAAATTCGGTTGAGAGGTTTAAGCGGGAAAGCGTAACAGACAGACAGACAGACAGATAGACAGAGTTACTTTCGCATTTATAATATTAGTATGGATTTGAAAATTGCGGGCAGAAGCGACCAGCCTAGCCGGGGCTGCAGGAGCAGCGCAGCGGCGGGCCGTTATGTTTTTTATACGTTCACAGTTTTTCTGTAGTGTATTTAATATCAGCATTACACTCGTGTGAAGCCGGGGCGGGTCGCTAGTTTCAAATATTTATAACTAGCAGCCGCCAGCGACTTCGTTCGCGCGGAATTAATTATGCTCCGCTCCTATTGGTCGCAGCGTGATGTTATATAGCCTAAAGCCTTCCTGGATTAATGGGCTATCCAACGCAAAACAAAATTTCAAATCGGACCAGTAGTTTCCGAGATTAGCGCGCACAAACAAACAAACTCTTCAGCTTTATATATTAGTATAGATAATAGACCTTATACTATATACTTAATAATAGTACGTACAAGTACATCTATAAGATCTTGACCTCTGATAATCTCGTATAAACATTTTACTAGATAATCTTTTTTCTGGTAGGTTTTCGTGTAGGTTGGCGTAAATGCCAATTAGAGACTGTTTACATCCTTCGTTAGCAAACATTTACAGACTTACCTAACTAGGTGCAAACGATCCCTCCAAATAATAAAATAAGGTAGAATATTTTTGTCATATAAATGAAAGTACGTTGGTAAGTAGGTAGGTAGGTAAAATACAATATTTGAGTTTATTGAACGTACTCGATATTTCATAAATACGGATTCCTCCATCATACCAAATAGTTGAGTTATTACAAATTTATTTTATACATAAATTCTTGTTTGCCAACTATCAATATAGGGATAACTTGTGTTTGAGCTTGTTATGTTTATAAATAGATAAGTATTTGTTTGTAGAAATAATGTTCTGTTTGATGTTTGCCAGCATAACCAGGGGGGTTATTATGACATGAAAACCATCATGGTTCCAGTGTTAGACAGAGACGGAACTACAGACACAGCATGAATAGCGCTATCCCTTTTTAACAACGGTTGAATGATGGTTTTAACACGTTATAGTAAGGTTCCAGTCAGCAATGTTCTCACTGGTATGACACAGGCCTTCCTCTTCGAGGGGGAGTAGGTCATACTGGCCATTCCTGCCCATTGCGGGTTGGTCGATCACATGACTTCGACTTTTTGGTTCTAGGTTTCCTCATTGTATTTTCCTTTACCGTTTTGAGTGAAGTGGTGATTAAATAAATACACAGTAAAGCTTCTGCTGGGCTTGTGACCTAGAAATCGTAAGTCGGGGCCGTTGCCGGGCACCAATGCTCGTTTGGGTAAAAATACTTACTAATGGTTTACAAACATTCAAATTATGTAAGTATTTTATAATTGTATAGAATTTGTTTATAGTTTAAGTTGTTTATAAGGATAACAAATTCTACATTAATTATATATCAAACAAATTATATAGGTACCTATTATTTATAGAATTTGTTTTTTTTCGTGTGTATTTACTCAAAACCCGCAGTGTGATTTTGTAACCAACACACAGTCAAAACTTAGGTGAAAAGAGCGTGTATTGTATAGCTAGCTCACTCAAACATCACTTCGCTGAATTTTTTAGTGTGAAGTGAGATTTTACCGAATCGATCGGCTGATCTCAATTTGCATCATTAAAAATATCTCATTACTAGTAGCAGTATTAAGCTATTGAAATATTGATTAGAATTTTGTTTTGGCAATTATCAATTTTATAACATTAAAGCATTAATTATTACAATAATTATTTACAACATTAATTATTTACATTTATTTTACTAGCGGCCGCCAGCGACTTCGTTCGCGTGGAGTTGGTTATACTCCGCTCCTATTGGTCGCAGCGTAATGTTATATAGCCTAAAGCCTTCCTGGATTAATAGGCTATCCAACGCAGAAAGAATTAAAAAAAAAATCAAATCGGACCAGTAGTTCCTGAGATTAGTGCGTTCAAACAAACAAACTCTTCAGCTTTATAATATATTAGTATAGATTATTGTATGGCTTTAGTATTATTAATTGAAAACAGAATAACACAAAAGTAGGGCTAGAATGTTTTTCTTCTTGCTCACCCATCATTAAATAACTGTTTCAAACCATTAACACAAATAACCCATCACATTTGAGCATAAAGATTAAAGGCGTCGTATACCTAGATGATAGTGCGAGCGGTGTCCATGAGACAAATGACGGGTGTTCTCCTTTGTACGGGCGAAGACAAATAGTGGCAATCGTCACGGCCCATCGGCCTTTATGAGCCGGAAACTAGCCGGCAGCCGGGACTACTGTGACGTCATATACCCTTCGACACACACCTTTAAAGAAAACCGATAAAAGTGACGCATTTGTAAAGAGAATATAGTTCGATTGTGGCGGTAATAAAATAAACCGCAGAATTTAAAAAAAATAACGGTTTTCCCCAATCGAAAAAAACATTCATATCTATACTAATATGTAAAGCTGAAAAGTTTGTTTGTTTCAGCACGTTAATCTCAGGAACTACCGGTCCGATTGAAAAAATATTTTTGCCCATTAATCCAGGAAAGCTTTGGGCTATATAACATCACGTTCCGACCAATAGGAGCGGAGCATATAAAAAACATATCGATACCTACGCGGGTAAAACCGCAGGGCGCAGCTAGTATATTATAATGTTTTTCCGATTGGGGTAAAACAGTTACTGTTTTTTTAAATATTGCAGTTTGTTTGATTACTTCCAGAATCGAACTATATACTCTTTACAAAATCCTACTAACATGATGGATGGAGGTTTGTTACCCTTTAAGGAAAAAATTACTGCACGGATTTAGATGAAATTTGGCACACAGTTTATAACCAGGAATAACAAATAGGATAATATTATCCCGATGTTCCTACGGGATCGAAACTAATGCTGGTGAAACTGCGGGGTGTAGCTAGTATTATATAATCTGTTGTATTGATA
This sequence comes from Sesamia nonagrioides, assembly GCA_017933935.1. NCBI lineage: Eukaryota > Metazoa > Arthropoda > Insecta > Lepidoptera > Noctuidae > Sesamia > Sesamia nonagrioides. The sequence goes on along the minus strand of JADWQK010001095.1, from coordinate 17,322 downwards.
TCACTTTTTTAAATATATTTTATAAACTAGTGCTTGGCTGCAATCCCGCCTGATTAAAAGCAGTGATGTAATCGTTGATGGTAAAGTGCGCAAGTTTATTAAGCCTATTCACTTGAAAAACTTAGTTAATAGGAAGGAAGACAGTAGTTGAGTGAGGTGATGTTATGTTAAACCTAATAATACGAATAATGATGCTGTCCTAGAGGGAGATTGATCTGGAGACCCCCACTACCAAACTCCTGACACAACATCACTGAAAGATCTTTTAGTAAATTCTAAAAGAGATAAATACAATCCCAGGCCAACCTACCAATTTAGTGGGTACCAAAGAATATTATCTCGTGATGACAAACCATGTAAGTAACTTGGCACAATGCATTTTGCCTGTGTTAATGTGTGAGTGTCTAAGCAATTTCGTACAACAAGCATTAATTAAAACTAAAGTCATCGCCGCGGCATGCATCTCGCAATTCTTCATAAATTTCAAACTCGGAATCTTGATTTGCATTACACTGCAAATGTGCTAATATTAATTTATATAGTCGTACTTATACGAAATATTTAGCGTCAATTACAAGAAGCTGAATCTCTGCTTGGGGCGGAAATTGTAATGCGTTTGTCGCTCGAGTTTCAGCAGGCATTTGGTTTGAAGGTCGAAACGTATTTTCCTCATCAAAGGTATTTTTTTCTGTGACTTCCATTTAGATTTTTTTTGCCAACCAAATAAACTAACATTTTAGCAATGAGTGGCAGACATTTTTGAGGAAAAACCTCAGTTGGCGCTATTCCTCAAGGCTCTATTGAGCCCAATCTATTAACTAAACCTATCACGGTAAGTAACCGTCTTTTTTGCACAGCTTAGCACATAGTATTACCGAATAAAAGCTATTTGGTCATAATTTCGAGCTGCTCACTACTTTTTCCGTGTTTTTTAACTACAATATATATTTATTTGTTTCTAAGGAAGTTTCCTATATTGCGGGTTGGTTATAAAAGAAACCGTGACCCTGGCGCATAGACAAGTGAAGAAACCCGGGTGGGTTTTAATCAGTAAAAGTCTGACACGCCTTTCCGCCCCGCCCAGAGCAGGAGAGGTTATTTGATGATTTCCCATCCCAAGCAAAAAAAGGAAGTTTCCTATGGAAGTATTTGGAACACAATTTGGCATATTATATTTCTGTGACAAAATGTACTGTGTAATGTAAAAGTATGTGTATTTGCTTTTTCTTTTCTTTCAATAGTTAGTACTTACTTGGCACTGCTGCGGACCCTGTCGGTTGGGCGAGGCGGGCTTGGGCCGCACCTTCTTCGAGAGCGGCCGATCGAGCCCCGTGACCGCTACCGAGACCGTCGTCACCCCGCTCAGCAGTGACGATGACGATGATGTACAGTCTGCAATAAAGCACGATTATTACAAACCAGTACCAATTATGACAAACAGCACCCTAATTGCCTATTACTATCAATTGGAATCATTTTGAAGCATATTGCCAATACATTGCTGTTGATGTTCTAAAAGTATCTCTGCGCAACAATGTCAATAACGTAATGAATGTTGTTAAACTGTATAAAATGAAATCCATTGCTACCGATAATGTGTTAAGAAATTACCCTGCAGTTTCTACATACATGGAAAGCTATTGCAAGGGCAAAACTATTGCTATATTTCTCTTTTTTTTACTTCTAATAAATTGTTATAGAAAAATCTACATCATCATCAACGTTTTCTTTTATCGTCCCACTGCTGGGCATAGCCCTCCTCTCATACAGAGAAAGTTTGAGCGTAATCACCGCGCTTGCTCAATGCGGGTTGGCGATTTCAGACTTACAGTCCAGGTTTGCTCTAGATGTTTTCCTTCATCTTGTAATCAGTCATTGGTGTTCAAGATATACTTAGAAAGTACATATAACTTAGAAAAGTTACATTGGTACTTGTCTGACTTGGAATCGAACCCGCACTCTCATACTTGAGAGGCTGGTGTTTAACCAGTAGGCCACCACGTCGTTCTAATAAATTATTATAGAAAAATCAACATGGAAAAGTTAAATAAACATACTTTTGAATAGGAATGTTATAAAAAATGAAGTTATTTAACTGAATGTACTACACAGGAAATTTCAATTTACAGTTAAGCGGATAAACATACCTAACTGTTAACTTTATTACTTTGCTCCTGCATTCCTATTTAATTATATTCGCAAAGCAAGCCACAATTCAATGCAGTATCTGTTTGCGGAGTGGAATCCGTCAAATAACATTGAAATCAATTTGTATTTGATAAATAATTTCATGAATAATTGGCAAACACAAATATGTCAGACATTTTATGAAATGCTTTAAACAAAATAATTCGGTGCATCTGATTGTGGTTGTTTATGTGAACGAGAATAATGAGTGGATTCAAAGTTCGGACAGTGCGCTGGTAATGCTGGTATGTTATTTCAATAGGATTTTGGTTAATTATGAGAGGTATCTGTTAATTAAGTCGTGTTTATGTGACTATAGATAAAATGGAATCTAGTTTATGGCGTTTTGTTCATTGTAAAATGTTGTGTCAATGTAACTTTTCTAGTTATATGTACTTTCTATGTATATCTTGGACACCAATGACCTATTGAAAGGTGAAGGAAAACATCTTGAGGAAACCTGGACTTTAAGTCTGAAACCCTCAACCCGCATTGAGAAAGCGTGGTGATTACGCTCAATCCTTCTCTGTATGAGAGGAGACCTGTGCCCAGCAGTGGGACGATAAAACGTTGATGATGTCTTGTTTGATAAATACTAAGACACAAAAAAGGAAATAGAATTACTGAACTTAATTTTTGTTGCTTGAATTTTTGGCAGTGAACGACTATTTTTTTTCAAATATACTTCTTATGCTTATCGATGTTTAATACCAAGTAAATATGATATGATAGGTAGATCTATATATTATAGATACTCGTTTAATCCAAACTTCTGATACCACGTCTTCATCCGCTGACCACCCACAACTTCTCTCAGAATCGTTCGTAATGCGAGTTCCCTCCTAATTTTCACGGTTCGATATTAATTTAGACCGAGCCGAAGGCAAACAAGAATTTCAAAATGTACGCCGGCCCGGATTCAGAGTTATTTCTCCTTTTTCACACTGGGGAAAAACTGTTGAATTAGGCGAAAGTAAAGATTGTTTGGGCAAAGGATCAATTTTGTGAAACTCGGGGTTTAAGCTCCTCGCGAACAATCTAATTTCGTTGGACTTTTTGTTCATTATATTACACGTGCATTTGGATTGGTTTACGGTTTTGTGGAGGCGTATTTCATTTGAGTTTGGAAATTTTTCGATGTTGGCTTACAAGTTATATTCAATGTTTTGTGGGCTCCTAATACTTTCTAATTCAATTTTTTATTCCAAGTGGAAGACGGTGTATTTGAGTATTAACTTTAAATAAAATCTTCAGTTTAGATGTCTATCTTACGACAGCAGGTTTATTGTTTTTTGGGAAGCTTCACCCTTTATTTGTTTTTCTGTTAAGGGTCGCCAAAGAGATAATCGAACAATGCTGAGTCGTCTTGTAGCACAGTTTGTAAGTGAATGTAGGTACATCTCTTTAACGAACTGAGGCTTGCCGGTAATCTATATATGAACAAAGAAACTCGTTGCTGGAAATTCAAATTCTCAATCCTCATTAATCAATGTCTAACAAAATCAATCCTTTTTGTTTGAAATCATTTCTCGAAAGTCACAAAACTCTTATTACGTAATTTTTTTTTATCTAAAATCTTGTAGTGCTTTTATTGGATCGCAAATAAATTGCTGTTGGACAGGCAATAGATTATAAAACGGTTAGCTTAGATTTTCGTGGTCGTATTATTTATTTGTAGACAAATATTCTCAGTAGGCACACTCTGTTGTCTTGGAAAATAGGCAATATAATTTAAACCCATTACAAATAATCATTTTAGATATTTTAAAAAATCTCATATTGATTTTGTTTATATTATCGGTTTACCAATTAAACATAGATAGTTTGTTGTTCGTTAACAAAGCGAACACCGGTTCACTATTCAGCTTCAAACTCAATTCGCCTTCACAGATGAAGTGGCAGTATAATTAGCATGATTGTCTTTGTGCGAATACGTTCACAGTCGATGCTTGCGCGAGATAGAGACAATGCGCCTGAGCGCACACAAGATGTGCCTCATAGTCTCATATCCTGAGTCAGCCATTGTGGCGTGGAGAGTAGAGGAGGCCTCGCCCGATAGACATCGGGTACAATAACGTGAAGCGAATTCAGAGGCTCTCAAACGAGACGGGTTCATACAGATCCGTATTGATTCCGCCGCTTTGCCATCTGATGGGATGTTCTTTGTCACAAGACAGGCACCATTACTTTGTTTATGTTTGGCCTAGCCGCATATCCGTCTCGGCCGGCCGATGCCCACTAATGGAACCGAAGAAAAATGATTCCCGATCTTTTTCAAGAGAACCTGTGCGGAAAGATATATAAGTAACAAAGTGGTCGCTTTTCAGCGAGGCGTGTGATGAATAGGTAATGTCGTTGGAGAAAAAAGACGTTGTTCGTTCCACTCAGGGATAAGTTGCTCTCGGCTGATTTAATTATGTTAGCTTTTATGCCTGCGCAATCGTTCCGTTTTTCCGCTTACTTGATGCTTGACGGTGAAGTAGGACAAAGAACCATAAAAACTACAGGTTTTTACGGTTAACATTTTTCATATTTAACTTTCTTGTAATAATGCTGATTTTCACTGGAATAAACATTGGCATTCTGTTACTTATCTTATGTTAGTTAAAAGCGATCAATGAATAACTATCGATTCATTAAGAATCTTTCATTGTGAGGACAATGTACGTTTTATTTGTAGATTTTATTCATTGGAAGTACTTCACTGTTCAATCTCTGATACATAGGCATTGTAGAGGTACGATCTAATAACGCATTGCTAGATCTAAGGTGATCTATCGAACCGTACAGGTTTCATCAATATTGACGACGAAAGGTCGAACTACCTGTAACTACCTGCTGGTTGTAAACAAGAGTTGTACTGGATGTCAAGCGTTGTTATTATTACTTCAAGATAGATCTGGAACATTCGTTCAGCTTACATGTACAAAGCGGTGTGACTCAGCGGACGAGTCAGTTTGCATTTGACTATTGAAGCGAAACAAGCGATAACAAAAAAGCGATAATTGAGACATCTACAGCGATAACTGCAACGAGAACTTTGAGGACTACATCAGGTGGCTTCTGTGGTGTTGTAGTGTGCGCACGACACGGACTTTGTGGACATCAAAGAAGACTTCGGTGCGACATCACTTACGCTCTACTTGTCATTGCCTACTATCGATTGTACCATAGTTGTCAATAAATTTCGTAACCCTTAACTGGGATTTTAGTACCCCTAGCCCGTAACAATAATTTTGTATTTTATCTTTGTGATATCATCATCACAAATATCATGTAATCGTGTATCATATAATCGTTTATAATAATATTAATAACTAGCTGCCGCCAGCGACTTCGTTCGCGTGTAGTTATGCTCCGCTCCCATTGGTCGCAGCGTGATGTTATATAGCCTAAAGCCTTCCTGGATTAATGGGCTATCCAACGCAAAAAGATTTTTTTTAAATCGGACCAGTAGTTCCTGAGATTAGCGCGAACAAACAAACAAACATACAAACAAACTCTTCAGCTTTATATATTAAGTATATATTTGTATGTCAAGATTAGCAATACGCAACGTACTTATGTTTACATATATAAATTGTTTTTATTCTTATGTTTGCTCTACGTTTACAGGACGTGTCCGTTGATAAATTTTTTTCTCCAGATAATGTTTGACAATTTACTCCTACAAAAATAACCAATTGTACGAATCATTTAAGGAGCGCTCAGTTATTACACGTGCTGAAATGACCGGATGCTCGTCGTTTTTCCTTAAATATTATGTCAAACTGGGAATATTTTATTAATAAATGTTTCATAAAAACTTGAGTAACAATTCTAAGAAAGCGTCCTAATTCCTGTATTTTCCTCTTCCTTGTTTCATTTATCTCCGCCCAAATATTTTAAGGAATATTTGAAGGTCTCCTCCTAGAAAAATGCTTGACAGGTGTAAAAGAAAAGAAAATCTTAATGTTGCTATTCTTAAACGAGGAACGTGGGTAGTAAACAAATCCGATAAAAAGGATGATAAAGGGCAAGCTTCGGATGGAAGCTGGGTTTATGATTGGACGAGGAAAATGGAGGACTCACCGGTGTTGTTTCGAAGAATTTGTTGTCCGTCACTGGATTCCTATCGTTTGATTTTATTGATTACAAAATTAATGTCATTGGTGATCAAAGCAGTTTAGGAACTGGTCTTTTACCTACTTAAATATATTCCTTCTTATCCAAAGACGTAAAACAATCGATAAAAAAATCGATCAATTCGATTGCATTTTCGAAACATAATTTCTTTTTTTTTTTTTAGCTGCTTTTGAGCGTAGTTATCCATACCAAATCGAACCTTAAGTCACCGTCACTTTGAATCCAACACATTTAAAGAATGATATCCTGCACTCTATCCTTTGTTATAAAGATTACGTTATTTACAGCATCTTGATAACAAACAAGCATGCATTTATGAAACGATATTAAAGTACTTTGACTCATATCCGAGAGCATTTTCCGGTAAAGGGTGCCTAAAGAAGGATTTACTTGAACGGTTATTAAATAATAACTGTTCAAGTAAACAGTCACAAAGCCAACGAGCACTTAGTATTTTAACGTCGTGTGTTTACATTGAGTTTATTTCCTTTTACTTATTTTATGACGTTGTTAAAGTTGCATTTTTAGAATTGTAGAACGCTGCGGGGCGCGCGTGGTGTTGTTGTATGCAGAATTATGAGCTAAGAAACTACAGTTCAGAACTAGAACAGTAACGAGTCACTTGTTATAACTTTTGGATTAATACTATTTTATTTTTTATGTAATATTTTTTTTAATATAATGATTATTGATTTCATGTTTCTAATATTTAAATTCTGAATTCGGTCATGAAAATGCGTCGTTGGAGTGGCGTGACCAATAATGATACAATTGAGGCTGTTTCCCAGTGAGCTACATTATAAAAAAGAGTAAGGCCCTTAAAGGCCTCATTTTGTGTTAGGCCGCTCAGTCTTTGGTTTAGCAAGTGCGATAGACTTAGGAAATTTCTTGGCCATTTTCCCCAAGCGGGTAATTAGACTAGCGAAATTATTTAATGAAGAAGTTCGGAGAGGCCTAAGTGTCCTTTTGTTTTTATATTTATTTGTATAGTCATTTGTTTTAATATTAGTGTATATAGTTAGCTGTATATAAAAAAATAAAGTAAATGAACCATAAATAATAACAGTAGGTTGGTATTTTTTGTGCACCTAATCAATTTAATATTGAGGCATCTTTTATATTCAGTGGGTTATAATAACCTATTTACGTAAAGGTAGAGATTATAGCAAATCACAAATGTGCTCCCATATAAAATTGTGACATTCTGTAGTATTATTGTATAAAAAGGCGTTTACGATTCGTCATAAAATTGTCTCCGAGCCAAAAATGTTAGACAAAGAAGTGAATAAACGTTGAGATTGGAAAATTATTCATACTGGTGACCCGGTCGAAACGGATCGTGCGCCGCGCCCGGGGCTGGGTCCCTGAATCTATCCCAATTGATGGATATTTCTACAAATGCTTAGAAATTTATTACGGACACAAACCTTTTTTATCATTTTGCTTTGCAACTATCTGTAAAGATTTTGTTTAGGGGTAAGGCGATCCGCAACATATTTTTGTTGGCCAACCGTTTGAATGTATGATAGTGGACTTGTACAAATATGAGTTAAGGAAGTAATCTTATTAGGATCGGTTCGTTTTCGGTAACGAACTAAGAGGGTTGTGTTCGTTTTCTGTTATATTACGGTTGCTAGCCGCAACTTGAACTACATTCGATTTGCAGAAGCAATTTCATTGAAACTTAAGTAACCACGTAAAGTATTATGACTAGGGAACAAAAGTGGTTAACTTCTAAATTATGTAATATTAGTAATACGCAATGTATTACGAATGTTATTTTCGAAGTACAGCTGTTTCTACTGCAGTATGGCAAACGTGACTTGAAAATTCCTTGTTTTAAATTTATTCATTTTAAAAAACTGTGATGAATATGGAGGTCAGGCAATCTTACTTCAAAGTCCGAAAAAGTAATGAATCGTGAAAGTTAACCGTTGTAGAATAAGTTAAGACATTAAGCGGCATAATTATTCTGGAAGCCGACGGTTACAAAAAGCTAGAATGTAGCTGATGAGGCTCCTTGTATGTTTAGAAGACAAGTACTTAGCGCATTAACTATACGGACTATTCATAAGGCATTCACGTGGCGCTCGTTAGCAAAGCGCGCTAATCACTGTGGCGATATAACTCACACTTAGCCTAACTGTTGCCGACCCATATGTATCTTTGTATTTCAGTGGCATAATACCAGCCATCAACACTGGGGTAGGTATAATTCACGATCCTTTTAACTAGGTGCCTGTATTTTCTTAGCGTTTAGTTGCAACAATGGTTCGGTAAAGTATACAAAAATTAAGACAATAACAATTATGAATGCCATCTCGAAAAGTGTTTTAAAATATTAATGATTCCCTAATAAATATTTTTTCGGAGTTTGATTTTTGCGGCCATGACACGTGTAACCTTACACGTATGACCTCAACGGAGAACATGTATATTTGCATTTATAAAATTTACTTTCATACGTTTGTGAGATTACGAAAGGGTACTTAAGATTACTCTGTTAATTTTCTAGGTTAGATTATTATTACAATCAATTTTCAGGTAACAACAAAAAGCTCATTTAACTACATTTAAAACGTAAAATATGAACCTCAGAACAGAGCATTAATAAAAGGAAATCACTTCTCATAATATCAGTGAGTTACAAACATTACTCTTTTGTGAGTCAAGTAGAGCAAGATAAAATATTTAATTAATTAATTAGAAGGATATGGCAGCATGACATCACTCATGGCTAGAGGGGAGAATTTAATCACATTACGTGAACGCTGCGGTGGCGAGCTCGGAGTGACCTTTGAGCTCAACTCCACCGGCATCTGTAGAACAGTCAAGTTGCAAGCACGAAAGTTGGGATGCATTAGTTTGTGCTGATGTGGGAATGAATTGCTTGCTAGAAGTAATCGCGACTTGCATCATATTAATTAGTTAATGTGAGAGCAAGATTTAGCTCGAGTGGAGCAGCATGGAGTTTTTAGTTGACGTAGTTTGAATAGAACATCACTAGAAACTCTGACTTGAAGTGTATAATTGAAGTGACTGGTATTTCATTAATTTGGCTAACTAAATATTCGCGTGGTTTATTTGTTTACTATCAAAACATCAAGTATATGTTGTGATTTAAATGCCTATAGCATGTTTGTCCAGAAAATGCTCTCCTGACACCTGTCAGTGTGTCAATTCTAGTAGTTAATAAAGACCAAATTCGCAAAACTCATATCTATTTATATAAAAGTGATAGGTGTCAAGTATGCATTCTCTCATCCGTGGCACTGTAATAAAATTAATTTACCAATCACCTGTTGTTAATTTAAAATTATTTATAAATAAATAGCTTCCCGCCTGCGGCTTCGCCGCGTGGTGTTCGGTTATATCGCACTTTTTAGATTTCCCTCGGGAATATCAAATTTTTCCGGGATAAAAGGTAGCCTATGTCTTTTCTCAGGGTCTAAAGATTATCTGTGCCAAATTTCAACAAAATCGGTTGAGAGGTTTAAGTGGGAAAGCGTAACAGACAAACAGATAGACAGACAGAGTTACTTTCGCATTTATAATATTAGTAGGTATGGATTTTGCCTCTCAGAATCTACAATCAAGAAAACATAAGTCCACATTCATCAGTACTTGTGCTTTGTTGAAATTAAGTAAATGCCATACAAACAGTAGTCATAATCAAAAGTGTAATTTAAGTCCCTTAAGAAATCAATCTACCAGAATGTAATACAGCTTTGTAACTTTGTAGCCTCTGACACACTTTAAGGGGGAATTTCCAAACAAACTTAGGGCTGTATCATACTTAATTCTTACGCAAGGTCGCTTAAAATTCTGGCTGAAGACCTTTACGTTGTAACTTTACTGGTATATTTTAAATTTTTCAGCAATGTATTAGACACACGTATTGCCACTAGAGTGATCTAAGATTGCCGTTGAATAAGTATTTATAGTGCAGCTAACAAAAGAATGTGATACTCGTAATAACATGTTTTGCAATCTTTAATCGGTACCAGAATTATTGCAATGAAAGGTCAGAAACGTGTTTTGTCGAGAGTTCATCATCACTTTCTTGAATGTTAACAAGATCAGCCAGCTAAAACAGGTACAACACTCAGTTCACCATATGTAAATGTGTCACGTTGTTTATTCCCATATTTGCGCAAACAACAAAACGTGACAATAATTGTGGAAAACATAAAGAATTGACATCAAAGAAGTCTTATCAGTCTATTGTCGATTGAACTTTTTGTGTTCTCCAGAGATATTTTCGTTGGAGTTTTGATGTGTAATAAGGGGAGGCTTTTAGAACAACGCCTCGGGAACTTTTAAGGTTTTATTGAAGACGCTACGGTATAAGTTTCGATGGTAGGGCTGGGAGCGAATCGTTTCGCCGACAGGCAGGATTTAACTTTGTCGAGACACATCGATTTTTTCTTTTTAAGAATACTATTTATGCCGAACAATGATGGCTTTATTGTGGGTTGTTCTGGAATAATGAGATTGAGTTTGAATGAATGAAGGTTCTATACAGAATGCATATATTAAAAACAAATTATTGAATTGGATATGATTCGCCAAGAATATTCTATCTACATACTAATTACTACCTTTCCGCCCGCGGCTTCGCCAGCGTGGAATTCGATTATATCGCGCTTTTTAGATTTCCCTCGGAATCATCATTTTTTTTTCAATAATAGGTAGCCTATGTCCTTTCTCAGGGTCAAAAGATTGTCTGTGCCAAATTTAATCAAAATCGGTTGAGAGGTTTAAGCGGGAAAGTGTAACAGACAGACAGAGTTACAAATACGAATATTCACTTAAAAAAAAAGTGGAGGTTCTCAATTCGCCTTTAATTTTTCATGTTTGTTACCTTAGAACTTTGGATGAACTGGTTGAATGGATTTTGATCATTCTTTTTTTTTGTTTTAAAGTTAGTGTTTACCATATTGTTCCATTTGAGTTTCACGACTGAGTCATTTTGGTCCAGTTCTGACTTTGGTACACAAAAGAAAACTATATAAGCCTTAAATTTGAATAAAGTATGTGTGCGACAAATCACTCAATATCACGGCAATCGATTTCGATGAAACTTTTTTGGGAAAGGATTACTACGGATACTTTTTCCGCTTTGGTATCATAGGAGTTTTATCAAAATCGTCTCAGTAGTTTAGTTTTTAAATCAAAATTACGGGTAAAAGTTCAAGTTAACAAAATTGTGTCGTTTGCTATCCACAACTCATTATCTGTCTAGCCTTTTCGATGGCGACTGGCGTACATTTCATAACTAAAAACAACTAAAAAAATACACAAAAAAGAAACACTACAAAGTGGCATGTAATTACTTTCGAAAGTCGATGGTATAAAACGAAAATACGGAAACCAAAGACGCAGACTTCCGAAATTAGTCGTCTTGATTTGTTTGCTACGCTACCACGTAACATGCTACGAATTTTTCCTACAGGCTACGTGGTGGCTACGCCATTGGTGCTACGCTGTGTTGAGACTGTATGAGTCTTCATTAACCGTGGCTAAGCTTTTTATGTTTATAACTCATACATATTTTACTCACAATTCAAGTTTATATTCTTCTCATTGCTGGCAATAAAATGATTCTTTCCTTGCTTTAGTAGTAATTAGTTTAATTCAATGACAAGAAAATGCAAATCAATGTAACTCCAGTAATCGAGAGAGATGACGGCTAATTACGAAACACAGCATCAAACTGGTGTGGAATGTGAATTCATATGAACCGAATGTGTTTCGCTTGTCACAATGATTACGTTATTACGAGGGACGGACGACTGTAAACCGTAATTGCTTGCACATCCATCAACTATGAATGCGGCACGGTTTTAACGCAGTGCGTATTGCCAGCCGTGATGCTCGTAATGACTATAGTTTTGTTTGCAAACATGCTAGTTGTTTCGTGTTGTTACTGTGACTCAGTGTTATTAAGGCAATAAGGTTTAAAGTAATAAATAGGGCCGGAATTTTAACAGAATATAACTCGCTAAACGGGTGTTAAATCTAAATAATGTTTAGGGCACGAACAAACGTAGCGAGCCGCGACTTTCATTTGTTTTGTGCACTTTGACAGCAAAGTTTTTTTGTCCTTCTCAATTTATTTCAGCGCGGCAATTAGCTTTTAAAATAAAAGGAAAAAAATAATTAATTAGTCACAAGCAACTTGATAAAATGTGAGGGTGCCCGGGACTGGGCAAGACAAAGTTTACTACTAATTTACTAAAGGCATATAAAAGTCGCCCCAAGTAGTTGACTGTAAAATGGAACTTTTTCCAACTTATTTATTATTAATTTCCTCTTGTTTTTAAGGAGGTGTTCTATGGTTAATGAAACGGTTGTTTGAGCAATCGCGAAGTATATTAAAGGCTTCTCTGACTAAAGTCTTGGTAGAATTCATTTAAAACTCAACTCTAACAGAAACGATACTTCAGTGTATTCGACGTATTTAGGGTACTCAGTTGGTTAATAGTTTACATATTATAATTGCCGGAACTTGAGGTGGAAGATAAAGATAATAAAAGATGAAAAAGATCATTTACACTAATTAATCTTATCCTAATTCACATTAAAAATACGAAAGTGGGTTTCTTTGTTTGTTATGCTTTTACGCCAAAACGGCTGACCGGATTTGGTTGATATTTGGCTAATGACCCGGAAGACTTAAGCTACTTTTAATACAGAGAAAGTTGCTTTAATATTGTAGTTTGTAAGGTAAGGTTAAGCTTTAAGCCAGTGTTGGGTTCCTCCTCTGAATAAAATGCACACCGTAGTACTCTATTAGAAAAGTTGACCTTCATAAATAAGCCTACAGATTACAACGAAGACCTACAAAGTCATAAACCCAGCTAATAAAAACCCCATCTATTAGCCCATGCTCTAAACATGTGCACACCCACACAAGGAACTTCCTGAAAGCAATTTCGTAGTACTTATTTACCTAAAACGAGCTTCCTACGCCCGAATGAGAATAAATCTAAGTGTTCCGTACTTTGTAGCATAAAATATATTAAGTTAATTAACAAAAGCTATGCACCGATGTTGTGTCACTTTCACAAAGGGTTGAGTTAGGGTTATTTATCTGAGTTGTCACGTGTGCTTTGAGATTTATCGCGTGTTGGAAGCGGTCGGGCTGACTCGAACACGACAGCCGAGGTTTTAAAGCAAGCACGCGTAAGTTAACTTTGTATAAGTCATTTTAAACTTTTGTAACTTACCCAATATGGCTTAACGAGGTTTACTATGAAATAGCCTGAGTAAATGGTCTGGCGATGATTGTAAACTAGTTGTGTTATGTGAAACAATATATTTTGCGATGTAGTATGTATGAAGTGCGAGTACCTAACAAGAATATAATTTATTAATTTGGAGAAAGCAAGCATTTGGGGCAATGATGCCCCAAATGCTTTCTCCAAATTTGAATCGTAAGCCCGGAAATAAAGTATTCGATAATTTTACCATCATATTTACATTATTGACACAAAAACAGCACTAAACGACGTCCGGTTTAAATTTTTTCCAATATGCGAAGTTGGCCTCGGATTTGTCGCAATAACTGTTGCGAATCAGGGTTCCCTCCAGAGAATCAGAGAAAATTGCGATTCTACTCTGTCGCACCTACCAAACCTGAGCAGGGGACGCCATCATGAATACAAATCGTTCGCTTTCCCTTCACGGACTTTAGTTAAATCACAAAAGCTGTACTGCGTAAAATGTTCCCGTTTGTTCCCGTTGTTTTTGTTTTAAACTTTTTTTCAGTTACTGTGTTCTATATTGTGGGAACTAATTGTTATTCTTCTGCGGAATATAAACGGGAAGTTGTGGCGGAGGGTAATTTATTGGACGGAGTCTATTTTAAATTAATTGTGATTTCTTGAACTGAGTAGAGAGAACTGAGTACCTACTACGGAATAAAAGTCGAGTTAACTACTTGATAATTTAATGTAGATAGTTACTATTACATATATACTAATATATAAAGCTGAAGAGTTTGTTTGTCCGATTTGAAAAAATCTTTTTGCGTTGGATAGCCCATTAATCCAGGAAGGCTTAAGGCTATACCATCACGCTGCGAGCAATAGGAGCAAAGCTTAAAAAAAATCATATCAAAACCTACGCGGGTTAAACCGATTTGTCTCCGGCCCAAATAACTATTAAAAAAATTTGAATATTTCAGAAAATAATCATTATCATTATCACAGTGGATAATCCCGGTTGCATCCGCGGCATATTCACATATAGTATCTCTCTATCCTCATACTTGCATTCCATCTATTTGGTTATGGGGCCCCAAGTTCTACTGTGGTTTAATTGAACTAACTGATTCTGGGGTACCACTTCAATAAAAACCTCTTTAGACCTAGACAAAACTCCATCCACTCTATAACCTATTAATAAATTAAATATTCTAGTCTCCTACCCTAAATCTGTTGTTACATTTACCAACATAAAATAAAACTTTATTCATTAATTATAGAGCTTAGCAAATACTTAAATAGACAGAAATGTAGAAACTGACCTTCACAAGTTTACGTCTGACGGGAATAAATTGGAAACAAGTTTGCAAAAACCTTGAATATAAAGTAACTATTTGTGATTTGTCTAGTTTTTGTCTGAAGCTTTACCACAGTAGACAGACAGGTTTGAATGATTGCGTGCGCGCCGTGCGCCGTGGCTGTACGCGATTTCACGTACACACTGGCATAATATAGCTTGGAATAACATAGGGGCAGTACGGGCTGTGGTTCAACGCAAGAGTAGGCAAATAACTCTGCGCGCGGCCTTAGATAATCTACTGTTCTGTCTCTACTGTGGCTTTACGCAGTAGCTAGATAGAAAGCACTTTTGTTGATCTCTGTACGCTGAAAGATCATTATCGTGATTATGTTTTACACATAATCAGCCTATATTGTTCCCACTGTTGGGACACAGGCGTCTTCTCGATGAGAGGGAGTGGGACCTAACCTACGGCCCTGGCCCAGTGCGGGTTGGTAGATGTCACATGTCTTTGAAGTTTTTAGCTCTAGGACATCGGTTTCATCACAATGTTTTCTTCCTCCGTTTTGAAAGCAGTGGTGATGCAGCAGTGGTAGCAGTGGTATTTGTTTTAGGTAAAATCTGCTTAGCCTTTCCATCATTTGCCAAGCAAACAAAGACAAATAACCTCTATAAATAAACCATAATCTATTGTATTTTGTGGCGGCATCTACAATACAACGTCACATGCCAACTATGGATCTCAATAACGTTATGCATTTATTTATTTATTTATTTATTTATTCATGTTAATACGGCTTCCAAAAGCCAATTACATTAACATACATACAAAATTAAATAACACAAATAGGTACATAATGAAATTCAAATAATAATATAAATCAAAATATAAACAGAAAAAAAAGGACAAATCAGAGGAACAATAAAAACGGGAATAAAATAAAATCTAAAAATTAAAACAGTAAACGAACTAATTATTTTTTTTTTCGCAGAACGCTAAGCAAGCGCGCATTAAAATTTTAAATTCATCCTCGAATATATCACAGTTCGGGTTAGCTTCCACGAGGCTATTCAGCGCGGAAAGAACGCGAGGTATAGGGGATGACGCACGGGCTACCGTGCGACATGTAGGCACAGCTAGCAGACGGTGTCTGCGGCCACGGAGATAGTTACCAGGAACGTGAAGACGAATCAGCTCATTGAGGAGATCACTGGCATCTGTTGTCCCTCTACATATTTTTAACATGATTTTCATTTGGTCATACGCTCTCCTCGTTTCTAACATATTATACCCTAAGCATCCTGAGATAAATTTTGGTTGGGTATAAAAATGGATAATATCCAAAACTGATTTTATATAAGAATCTCAAAAATGCCTTTTGAACTTTTTCAAGTAATAGTGCGTAAGTAGGCTCATGTGGATTCCAGACGCAGGAGCTCGCCTCCAACTTGCTTCTGACAAGAGTGCTGTACAAGAGTCGTACGACATGTCCGTTCCGAAAATCGCGCGAGTTTCTGAGGACAAATCCAAGTCTTTTAAAGGACTCTTTAGCAACGGTGACAATATGATCGTGAATTCTGCATCTCGCAAGCAGAGTCTACCGCACGTAGTATATAACAAAACTAGCTGCCCCCTACGGCTTCACCCGCGTAGGTTTCGATATGTCTTTTTTATATCCTCTGCTCCTATTGGTCGAAGCGTGATGGTATATAGCCTAAAGCCTTCCTGGATTGATGGGCTATCTAACGCAAAAAGATTTTTTCTAATCGTACCAGTAGTTCCTGAGCTTAGCGCTTTCAAAAAAACAAACAAACAAACTCTTCAGCTTTATATATTAGTATAGATAGTGATTTGTATAACATCTTGACCTGAATTGTTGGGAAATAGCCCACCAAATAACTTTTTGGTTGAATGCTTCCTTTTCTATGGTGGATGAGTGAATTTCCACTCTGTTCCTCATTCCTCTATAAGTTAGTTATTTGTAACTAGAGATTCCAGATGAAGGAACCCGTTTCAAGCGTGTTCTTACTATATATAAATTACAAACTAGCGCTTGACTGCAATCCCGCCTGATGGTAAGCAGTGATGTAATCGTTGATGGTAAAGCGCGCTAGTTTATTAAGCCTACTCACTCAAAAGAACTGAGTAAATAGGAAAGAAGACGGCAGTTGAGCGCGGTGATGCAATGTTAAACCCAACAACACGACCAACGATGCTGCGCCAGAGGGAGATTGATCTGGAGGCCCTCCACAACCAAACTCCCGACACAACAACATTTCACGCATCGTACCCGGCACGTACATCGCAACACAACTGCTCAGACCCGTCCTCCGTACGGCTTCACCAGACATCACGATGAATCGCTTGGCGGCATGACTTTGTCTGGTGGATGGTAACTTACGCCGGCGGCTGATGTTGTGGCCTACCACCGAGACTGTACAACAATATTTTGTAACGTAGTGGCAAGTTCAGACATAGCACCCTTTGTTTAGTTTATT